>VYXH01004368.1:362547-387511 GCA_013397275.1 Burhinus bistriatus | reverse complement strand
AAAAGAAAAAAAAAAACCCAAAACCAAACCATTAAAAATTGTTATGATCAGTTTGTGAGAATTCATCTTCCCCCCCAGACCAGAACTCTTTCTGGGTCTGCAGTGCTCTCTGCTGGGTGACACACGTTATTGCTCACCTGGTGTGAAAAGCCTCTTCGATGGAAACCGAGGGAGCTGCTGCCTTCCAGGTATGTCCCCCTGGCTTGTTAGTTCTGAAAAAAAAAAGGTGAACTCTGTGTTGTTAAGCTTCAAGCTGCCACCTGCTCTATAACTGCAGAAATCGCTTGCAAACAAGAGAAATGTGGCCAAAAATACAGCATCCTGGTGTTCGCAAACGTCTGCCATTCTCCATCTGGTGTGCTTGCTGTCATCTGCCATGGGACCAGACCTTGGTAAGCTTTACTTACTAGAGTAAAACTTAACTTTTCAGTAGTTGCAATGGTTATAATACTGGCTTTCTTCAAAACGTGTTGTGAGGCTGCACTGACAGCAAAGGGATTCTCATATAGACCAGCTGAAGGGGCAAAAATTTCAGTCTCTCGGGCAGTCTGAGGACACGTGGGGAAGGGAGGCTTATGGGGAAGCATGAGAGGGTGCAACCAACTCCTATCCCAGTGGCTTTTCAGTAACTCCAGAGCTGTTAACGTTAATGTTATTGCAGGACCCTGTGGTTCCTTTGTACCGCTACTGTCTTTAATTTGAAGCAGTGCAGTTCTGGCTGGGGACCGAGAAGTCAGCTGCAGAATTGGTTCCCCAAGCAAGTGTCCTCGCTCACCTCCACAGGCTCCTGGGAGAAGGCCCTGATGTTCACTGGTGACCTTCCCATGTTCATGCACAAAGGTAGAACTCTGAGGTCAGAGTGGAGAAAGTAGCTCTTTAGCAGGTAATAAAACCACAAAGGTGTGTTTGCACAGGGATTTGCAGTTTGGGCTGGGTTTAGAGGTAAGGCTCCTGCAGCAGCTCCGCTCTGCATCGTAAGAGCCATTTGCATCCTGCTGCAGGTAGGATTTGTCAGCTTTAGAGAAAGAAAACGAGGTGTGGGATTTTTTGTCCCATAGTGTCCTGGCTTCTTGTAAGTTGCGAGCTGCTTGTTTACGTTGTAAGCAACAGCATGGAGTATGAAAGAGTTCTGCCAAGGCCTGGAGAGAAATCTCTGACTTCTTTTGTTTCCCCTGCTTTAATTTGGAAAGAGCCAACGCATGAAACACAAACAGCCCCAGAAAACCAAATAAATGTAAGACTTCAATGCTTTCTTTTTGTGAATACACACCTCTGTCAGCTCTTTAGCCTCTCACCCCTTCTGAGACTAAAGGTCAGTTGGGCCACATGTGAACTGCTGCCCTTGGAGAGGGAGAGGAAGGAAATCACACATTACGCACAGCTTTCTAGGCCTTTCGTGATATCATTTGTGTATGAATCATCAGAGCCTGATGGCAGCCTGATGGTGACTAGAGACTGGCATCTATCAAAACATGGTTTCCTCTTTTAAAGTTGCTCACTTGACAGCTGCAAGCAGTATTTTTTATGGGCCTGCGAACAATCATGCTTTTGTTTGGTAGGGCTGTATTGGAAGAGTCCTTTTGCTGGAAAGTGTCAGCAGAGTTCCAGCTAAAGCTGCTTATTTTCATCACTTCTGGGAAAGAGCAGTCTGGCTCCCAGCCTAAGGAAGAATGGAAAAACTGCACTTGCAGCAAGTATTGAGGAATTGCTTTCTGAAATTGTCCCAAACACAATGAAGCCATCAGTCATCACTTTACAGGCTTCCAGCTTCCTAATGACTTTGTTCCTCTGTCACATATAGCTGACATTTTGTTAAAGAATTGAGGTTTTGTTGCAACTTTAACATCTTAATGTTCTGTTTTCCTCACCATCCCCAACCCATCTCTTACAAATAACATCTTTCACTGCTATAAAGTTAACAGTCCCTTTTCCAGCAAGGCAGCTGTGAGAAAGCTGGATTTAAAATGCAGGTAACCGAATTCTACTTCCATCTCTGCAACCATCTTCCTATTTTATGTAACGTTAACATCTTGGAGCCTCAGTTCCCAATACTGTCCTGTTACCTTATACATGACCTGTTAAATACATGCCTTCAAACATCTGAAAAGTGATAGGAAGCTAACTTTAAAATAATTAAATAAAATTATGTTCTTTATTGCCTTCTTCTGGGACTCATGCAGTCATACCTGCCAGCTTCTTTTACTCTTTTCTTCTGAAGTTATGAAGAATTTGCTTATTTTTTGTTATTAAAGTGAAAGCTGAGGTTTACATGAAACCATGTGACTCCAGGAAATGGGGCTTTTAAGTGAAAACAATTTAACACTAACTGTAAGATTATGAGACCAGGCAGATGAGTATGAGGGGCTCAGTTACTCAGGTGACAAAAGCAAGGTCTGTAGATCAAGATTGCATCTCACATTCAGACACCATCCCTCCCTGTAACATCAAGGTAACTGTCCAATAGCTGCTACAGGAATAATGTTTTTGTTGCTTTTTAAAGAGTACCATCACTTAGATTTTGGTATCAAACACTTTCCAGGGATGAACAATGGCAATCTGGTCAGTAACAGTGGGCAAGGATGTTTACTTCTATCAAAAGAAGTCAAGAGATTATTTTTTTTTCAGTAACCAGTAACACCACCACTTCTTTCACATTTTATCTGAAGTAAACTAGGCGCTACGGCACTATTCTGACCTGATCTAGTGCTGAAATATCTATGCTGAACATAGATGCCATCAAGACTGGGTAGACACCCCCCAACAGAAGGTCAAGGAAAAGAGCAGAGCACCATCTTGTTGTTCAGAACTATCACATCTCCACAGCCCTCATGCTCCTTACAGGTACTGCCCTCCAGTACCACCCAAGCAGCCTATCTTTGCTGTTAGTACAAAGTGCTTCAGCGGGCTTATAACTCCCAGAGGCATAAAATGGAAGAATTATTCTCATTCATCACGAGGACTATATTTTCAAATTTATTTTTTTCTAATATGGCAGCATGGATGTGAACAGCTGTTTTCCAAACTTACAGGCATGGGGCTACTACACTACAGCTGTGGTAAGAAAGGAGTAATAGGAAACACTGGCAGTGTGAGGAGGCAAATGTAAAATAGGCATGGTAGGAATGCAGGGTCTCTTGGAATACCTGTATCAATAATGCTGTGTTTTGCTCAATGAGTACCACACTCACACATGGAGGCAAAGAGCCTCTTCCTTGTTGACAGAGCAACCTCAGGCTTGCAACATCACACCCATCATTTATCTTTTAGAAGTCTCCTTAAGGAAGTGCATTTAGGAAGGCTTATAACCGGGCAGCACTCATGGTCAGGAAAGCAGTTCCAGGAATAGCAGGTATGAAATCATGTCCCTAGCCCACATGCAATCCAAGGACTATTTTTAGGAAGAAGCCTAAACCGGAAGTTTAACAGTGGGTCTTTTAGAACTAGTTAAGTGAGCATTGCCTGAGTTTACACAGTCACATGAAATACCTGAGGGTGCCAAAGAGACCTTTTCAGTGGAGTAGAGAGGCTAAAATTTGCAAGCGCATGGGAAAATGTTTAGGAAAATGCATGACAGTGGTATTTACAGAGGGAGGGGAGGGACCTTGGGTGATTTGCATGACATGCACTGTGAGTAGGAGAAAAGGCACCTAAGCACCTACTGTGCCTTTGATATTCTTACCTTTTACTTACTTCTGCATGTAGCATGACTATCATGGCCTCATTAATAAGGCATCTGAACATCACCTACTTCTACATCACGATACCTTTGAGAGGCAGAGAAGTTCTGGAGCACGTTTGAAACACAGAGAAGCTGGGCAACTTACCCAAAGACACACGTGAAGTCTGTGTCACATCAGAGATGTAAACACAGTTTTCCTATGTCTTTGGTTAATACTTGCATTATGGAGGTGTGTATTCTTTCTTTAAAAACAAAAGAAACAAGGCTGGCTGCTAGAATTTTAACAATGCCTTATTTCTTAGCAAATATGCTGATTATTTGGTAACCCTTAATTCATTAACTGAGAAACAGAATGACTGAGACTTGTTAAACTACTTAATCTACTAGTAAAATTTTAAGATCTATGTAAGATAATGCTCTCCGATTTTCCTTTGCTTTTTAATTGAGGTCAATATTGGTCCCTGCCAGTTTTTTGGAGTTACAACTTTTGTTTCTTTACTTATGCTCAGGATTCACTTGCTGAGCCAGAGAGACCTAGTGTGGCTGCTGGAGGTCAGTTTCTTTAAATAAAAAAGTAATCCAGATCAATGTGGGATTACAGGGCACAAAATCTCCTCATGGCTAAGCAGGGTCAGTGTTCTTGGATGGCAAAACTGCCTTGAAGTTTTAGTTTGCAATGAAATACCTGGCCTCTCATAAGCTTCTGGGTTCCCCTCCCAGCAACGAGCTTGCCAAGTGCTATTTTGCTTTTAACTGACTAGTGACCTTGGTCCAGCTGAAAGGATGTGCTCCACGCACACCCAGGATTCCAGCAGTCACAGCTCAATGCCTCCTTAGCCACTGAGTGCAGGAGTACAGATGCAGACCCACGTGCTGAGCCCTACAGAAAATCTGTCTTTTTCTTGGGTGCTAAAAGGTCAGCTGAGCACGCGGGAAACTCCAACCCAATAAAGTTGCCATCATTACTTTCCTTGCTGCTGTTTGGATTCAACAGTGTTTCTGGTCGCAGTGGCCAACTTTCAGTGTCGTGGCAAAAGATTAGATCTTATCTGTGTTCAAAGAAATTGTAAAGGAATTCTCAATGTGTACACAAGGCCAAATCCAGAGTTATGCTGAGCCAGTGACTTCTATGGGGAGCCAAATCTCTTTTTGAAATTGCCTCAATACACATACATAAATACCTCTGATTTTAGGGTCTCTGTTAGGATGCTTTTGTCATCATAAAGCACTTTTCCTATGTCTTGTTTGTTTTTCCCTATTTATTTTTACCTCCTATGAAATCATCACTAGCAGCAGGAGCTATTTTAATTCTCTCCATGCTTCTGACAGAAGTAGGAATGTTTTGCTTAGACTGAGGCTCAGCAGAGGCACCGTTCAAGCAAAGTGTTCAGAGCTCACGTCAGGAAGAATCCTTACATCAGGATTTCACACCATGGACACAGAGGGTGTTACACTACAGGATCCCATGGGGTGCCACAGACCCCTTACCCTCCCAAGAAAGGAGGGATGCTGAAAGTGACTGAGACTCTGTCCACATGACAAGTGTCCATTGTGGTCACTGAATGACACATCTGCCTGCTAGAAATAGACTTCTGATCAACCCACTGAGTCGTGAGCGAGCTTACAGCTGGCCACCAGCCTGAAATGACTTCAAAGCTCTGAGCTGGGCCCAAGGGGTCCAACATCCTCTTCCTCCGAGCTCACACAACACCTGTGCTTAAGCAACACCCACTTCCAGGAGCTCCTTTTCCTGACCAGAGATGCTAAGACCTACACATCAGGGGCTGAAAGCAAAGCTGTGCCAAGAACATCAAAGTCAACTTCTATTGGCAACTGTACCTTTGAGGAAAGTGGGATATTGCTTATGCAGGACATTAGCAATGATTTTAGAATAGCTGAGTTTAAAAAAATAACCACTTCAACAACAGGAAACAAAGAAGAGAAAGATCTGAAACCAAAGTTCTCCAACAGAGAATACTTTCCAGCATGGGACTCCAGTGATAAGACTCAAACCACTAAAACAGCCACCTGAAAAAATATTTCATCAGGACATGAGAGTGAGCAACTCTTAGAGATTTTTACTGTGTAGTGGAGATGGTCTGAGGTCACCCCTAACAGTTACCTCCATATTTCAGCTATCAGTAGGGGTGGAATGGGTAGGTGGAGGGGTAGGTACCATTCCCTTCAGCACGACTGATCCAAATCACCTGGAATGCATCTTATTTCATCATGTCCACAACAGGAGAAGCTGTATCTTCTCACAAGCAGTACTGAGAAGAAAGTAGATTTGAAAATGATTTATGCAGTGAGTCTGTTAAGACCACTGCTGATTTACTCCAACTTCTTAAGCACCCTGGAGTCTCTTGCTTCTGAGGTCACTATATATATATACACAAAAGTATATATATATCTGCTGTTTTATTAATAAACACACCGTGTAAATGTTTTGGGGCAAGAACCATTTTCTTATTCTAGATCTGTCCCTAACTATATACCCTAGTGACTCAAACAGTGAGGAGGCAGTCCCTAACTGAGGTCCTAGGGCCAAAACATGAATAAATACATGGCGTGATGAAGAAGAGAATATTTAGGTTCATAAATAACAGGTCCACAGGAGATGCAAGAGGCTCATGTAAGTAGAGTGACTGGATGTGGGGAGAGCAGCTTGCATTTGCCCACGCTGTAAGTATTTCCCATGCATGAAACAGCACTTGGACACAAGGCACAAGAGGACAGGGAGCAGGAGAGGTCTGACTCTCAGCTTATTTATGCTGCTGTTATTCCAGAGGTTGCAAGAGGGCTGCTCTTGATTCATGTATATTTAAAGAAAGCAAGTCCTTTATCTCTCCTGCACACGGCTCAGTTAAAGCACAGAGAGGAATCTCTAGGTTGTATTTTGCAGAATTCACGGACGCGGGTAAAGAAAACACAGAATATAAGGGGGAGAAAGAAATACATCCACCCTCACCCTCCAGCCCCGTGTGTACACACATGCGTGGAAACGCTCCGTGGCTCCACGACTCCCTTTCTCGAAGGCGGTGGCCTCCGACAGCCGGAACACCAGCGTGTTAAGTTAATCTAATGAAAACAGCTGTCTCCCGGCAGGATTACATTTTTTCATTTCCTGCCATTGTCCGCAGTTCCCGTCGGGGAGCACCGACCCCCGCCGCCCGCCCTGCTGCCCGCACACCTGCGGGGGAGGCGGGGATGCCCCCGCCGCGCCGGGCTGCAGAGGGCACCAGAGCATCGGGAAGAAACCCCGCTGCAGCCGTGGCAAACGCCCTTCTCTGCTGGGGGTGGGGGGCGAGGGACAAAGCCCACCCCTGCTGCACAGTTTCCAGTTATATCTACGCAGCGTGACGGGGATACCCTGAATCCTGTTACGAAACTCTCCTGCTCCGGGACCATCTGGCAGCGCCGCTGCTGCGCTGCAGAGCCTGCGGTACCGGAGAGAGACTGCGCCGCCCTGCAAGGGAGGAGGGAAGGGGATTTACAGCCCTGAGGGACTTGGTTCATCTGGGTACTGGCTGCACGCCCAAAACGGTAGCAATAAACACATCGGCCCAACCAGCTCAACTTCTTACTTAAGTAATTTCCCGGACTGGGAGAAAAAGCAGAATTGCACAATGTTATTGGGTGGCTGTTTTCTCACTGTTGTGTCACCTCAAGGCACAGGGGATGTCACTAAAAGCCGCATATGTTGCTTATCTCGGAGAGAGCTGACAAAGCCTCAGCAACTGCGGGTAAGCTTTGGCCTCCATGCCTAGGAAGGTAAAATTCAGGTGCGCAGAGATGAGCTTGCAGTAAGGGCTGTCACCTCCACCGCAACACTAGCACTGAAGTATACGTAACCCACGCGAGCTCTGACACACTTCTGTCCCTGGGTTTGCCATAGCAATGAACAAAAGCTCTGATAAAATTTGTAAAAGGGGTTTAGGGGCTCATACTCACTGCTTTTCAGAATACGTACTACAGTCCCAGTGAAAGTGGGACGTTGTCCTGACTGCTCTCCTTACCTGTGCATCTGAATGCATTAGGAAGCAAAATAATCTACCCAAGAAGGATTTTCTCAGGACACATCACAGTAACTTTTACTGACAACTAACCATACAGCTAATTTGTTTCTCTCCTGGCTGACCAGTGCTTGCTCCAACAGGGAACTAAATGGTTGGTGTGAAGGAAACCAGCCCTATAAAACAGCTGAGAGTTTGAGGTGTGACCATATTCTTTAGCTTCTGATAAATTCAGTGAGTCTGTGTCTCTCCCTGGCTTACTGGAGGATGCTCTTCATGCAATACAGGGAGAACGGGTTAAGGAACCGTGTCTGGTTTTGGCAAAAAGAGCAATAGTTTAGAGATAAGTCAATTAGGAGCCTTTTCAAGACTTTAAGAGACTCTGGATCAAGCCCATAGGGAACAGGAAATAAGCACTACTCTTATCTGCAACATCAATGCTTCATGTTTAGCAGCCTCCATAGATAGCTAGCATCTGTTCTGCAACTCTTTCTGAAAGAACAGAAGTGTTTATACATTTTTATCCCAGCATCTTTAAATAGCCATATTTTATGTGAAAATTGTTGAACCTTTTACTGTAAATTCCAAGTGGGAGACAGGTAAGATCCCAAGCATGTCAATATTTCAAATTTTCATCTGATTTTAGCAGACAAGATCCTTCATTCCCAGTGACAGAAAAGGATTGCATTTTCCCTATGACCTCATCATGTACTCCCTTTGTGACATCACTGCAGAATATTTATCTAAGTAACTTAATAAACTCTTCAGGGTTTGGTTCGGGTTTTTTTTTCACTTTTAAATCAGTAAGACCTCTATTGTTGCTACAGATAAGCAGTCATTTTGGGTTATTTGACTGCAAACTGCAGATAAGATGACTGTCTCCTGGAGGCTTTTGCTGTCTCTTTTTGCTAGCGGCTTTTTGTTTCTCCCTCTCTTTATATGAAAGTTCTCTGAGGTTGTTCTGCGTGTGTGGGAAAGTACAGCGATCACAACTGCTTCCACAAGTGGTTGTGGAATTTGTACTGCCCTTGGGACTCCCAGCCTGAATTTACAAGTCTCACTTCCATGTGTGAGCTGGCACATCCCCCTGCTGCAAAAATTCAGCCTGTCCCCAGCACTCCTGCAGAGAGTGTTGAAGGCTGGGCAGATTCTTAAATGGCTGATGCTTCTCTGTTAAAGATGTCTGTGAATCTGGGAATCAGGTTTCTTACATGATGAAAATGGATTCAACTCTGTGTCAACCCTGGAAAACACTGATTCTGTGAGCTTACAGCAAGGTACATGGGAAGAGAGTCCTTCCCCTTCTATGTGGTGAAGTAAATAGATAGGCAGTCTAGGGATTTGGCAAAGACAAAAGGTATTCAGTTTCACTTATAAGAATGGAATAGTACTGGAAGCTGGAGAGAAAGTTTTAGCCAGAAATCCAGGATTCATCCAGCAGGGTCCGATTCCTGTGATTCAGCTGTGTAGAGGTCACTGCACCTCCTTACTTCCCTGCTCTCTGAAATGCAGGCTGCTATTTATTTACCTGCCCTAACATGGAATCAGCTGACTTGGTAAATGCTAGCAGAGTGCCAATGGCCACTATTTCTAGAGCTTTTCAACTGAATCATACATACCACAGCCCAGGTCAGGTGGATTTGATGTGTGTCCAATCACTTGGGTTTTTTCCCCTTTGCCAAATAATTTAAAATCATAAAACCGGTATAAAGAGCTGACCTACAAACAATTGCTTCTATGTGCCTATAAAGCTTGTGTCGGAGTTGTAGCATGCTATACTAGTTTTCATCTACATTTTTACAGCTCTTAGGAACAGAAGGGAGCTGTTCAGACCATACGGCACACATCTCGTGGACAGCCCAAGTCAGAGCCTTTTCCCGTGATACCCTGACTACATTCCTGTTCTTTGCTATCATGGTCCCAGGTAACAATCAGAAGGGAGTGCCCACAATCACGTGGGGGATGAGCCAGTCCAGTCTATTTCCTGATTTTCAGGGTCAACAGTTCCTTATATTCCTTCATGCTTACAGAGCATTTCCCAGGCTACCAGAAGAAACAGTTGCAGCCCACTTTCAGCTCTGCCACTAAGCCACAGCTTAAGACAGACAACTAGCTTTCCTTCCTTTCTTTCCTGGGTCCTGCAAAGCTTTGAACAGCACTTGTCTCTAAAGTCAGTTTAGGGCCTAGCCTATTAGGATCCCTGAAGAGCTCCTCTAAATAGGAGTCATCATGATAAATTACACCTAATTAAATAATCAACCTTTTCAAAAACCTTGTGAAAGAGATAGTTAGGTAAGTTTTATCAGCCCCAGTTTACAAGGAGATCACAAGATTACCTACAAGATATGCCCAAAGCTACGTATCACATACAACCAGAAGGCAAGCCAGGACTGCATTCCTCTCCCAATGCCATGCTGTCATCTCCAGAGTGCACTGCCTCCAAAACTAGCCTTTATCATCAGAGCCTCATTCTCTTTAAAGAGTTCTCTCTTTTCTTCACCTTTCTATATTATAGATTTTGCTTCTTTAAAACATGCTGGAAGAGGCAGTCCTAATACTTGAACTGTACTTGACTATAAGGGGTCCATCCTTGTCAACAGGTAACTGCAACACTTACTAAACATGCCTTACACCTTGGCAGTGCTTACAGTGAGCACCATGATAAATCAGACTGACCTCCAACTACAAAATCTCCCAGCATCCCCCCTGATTCACAGTTTAATTGAGCACTGAAGATAATCAATTACAGCTGATGTGTAAGCATCTGAATTGGTAATTCTCATCATTTGCTGAGCTTTTTTTCCTTTCCCCCACAGATGCAAGTGCACAGGGCTCCATGCCCTGTTATTTTTCAGTCTGTTTTTCCATACTGCTGCATCCCCACCATCACACCTGCCATCAGGGAAACACCTAATATAATTGCGTATCTTCTGTTGCCTGTAATATTTTAACTTAATTCATCAGCACATCTGTGTTTCCTGACAAGTGTGTAAAGAAAATGTGTCTTCTGGAAGGGCGGTGTTACAGGAGGTTGAGGTCATGGAGTGCTCAGGCAGTGTTCCCCAATAACATGCAAGTTAGACAGCATTTTTCATTTCTCCAAAGAAAAAAAATAATAGAGGCTGTCTTAATGCATTTATAACTGTGGCTTCATCCTAGAAAATAGATACCCTCATAGAAAAAAAACCTAGCCATTATTTACTATTTCTGCATTTCCTGGTATTCTTATTACTTCTTGTTGTGGTATCTTTTTGATTTCTCTGCATGCAATTGCCTCAATGTATATATCTTTGAAGCACCTATTAAATCGAAAGGTTTAAATAAAAATACTCTGTGCAGCAGATGCGCATTGCGATGACTTTGCTAAGTGTTATTCCTCTCCATTATTCACAGGCTTCTACCAGTCTGCTCTCAGCAGAAATGTTCTATGTAGGATTAAAGGAAGCAACAAAACAAGAACAAAAGTCACGTTTCCCTGGCAGCAGCTTATGTGCCTTTCTAATGTGTTGCTTCATCTGTCTCACAGAATAGTGATAGGTCCTGCAGAAGAGAAAAATAAATTATGCCTTAATTAAGCATTTTTTTCCTGCTTTTTTGTGTTCCCAGTGAGGGAAGTCTGTGTCATTCTAACTGCATCTGTAAAAATCCATAACGTGTAACTTTACTTTTTCTTCCTCTCTGTAATTCTCAACTACTTCTCTGGGATCAAAGCCACTCTGTTTGGGGATGTCGGCTGGTGGTGATCGTGAGAGCCTGGATAACTTGATTCAAGGAACAAGCAGAAGAGGGACAGCCATTCATTTCCAGTTTACCTCTGAATGATCATGTGGCCTAATATGATTAGTTTGGCTGCCTGTGCGTAACCTTTCAGATGTGTCAAGTAATTCTGTGAGCAAAAAGCAATTTGGATTTTGTGGTTAACGGCATGCTCCAAACAAAGCGTAGCACATTGATGAGAACTCTTCTTTGGTGTCTAATCAGTAATGAGTTCATGCTATAGCTTGGCACTTTCATTATAAGATTATCTTCCCCAAACAGGTAGGGATTTAACTATATCTAATATCTCCACCCTTCTATGAAATTTGCTTGAAATCAATAAACAGTTTATTAGGGAGTCACACAGGCTGCCTTGATCTACCCAGTACTTCCATAAGGACAGGCAGCATACCGCATGGAACGGAAGTTCGTGTGCCCCTGTGCCATGTTCTGGTGCACAGTGCACCTCTTACCCATATGTCTCATGCACTTAGACAGTCAGTGGTTTGCACTGAAAACTGTCTATGTAATGACTAATGTAATCGGAAGCCAATCTTGATTAGTCCCTCTACACATCACTGTATGTAAAAAAAAGCGCATTAAGTCTGGACTGCTAAAAGCTAGGTTGAAATGCTGTGACCACATCACAGTAACAACAATTAACATGGCTAAATGTCTCCTGTCACAGCCTATTCCCAGCCTTCCCTATACTGCTGTACTAAGCAAAGCAGGCTGTTTGTTTTTCTAGCACAAGCTGACCTTCTGTGCAGTCAATATCTAAAACACATTGTCTGAGAAGAGAGAGTTCACAACATTGAATTATGCAATTATATGAGTGCACCCAAGCGTTTAGCAATGCAGACTGCATCCATTCCTGCTGACTAGTTGTGATTTTCAGATACATTGGAACCAGCATGTCTTGAAATGTGAATTCTTTGCAGATGGCTGTATCTGCTCAGCATAGAGCTGTAGGCAAAACTCCACTATGATATTCTGAACAGCCCTCCCATTGTGTAGCTCTGGGGCATGTGAGAGAGGGAAAGATGTGAGCAGAAAGACATTTGCAGCTCCAGTTCTGCTGTTTTCCAGATGGGCCAAGGCTGATGATAAGCAGAGCTGGGCAAATTTCTGTAACAACTTTTCTGACTGTGAAACTTTCTCAGTTTGAAGGGTATGGAGGGGTCAGAATGTAGAGAAAGTACTGGGAGCATTGGCTGGGCTAAAATTCCTAGCCTCGCAACACTGGTGAACAGCACATGCTGTTTTGAAGACCTCTAGGACCGTCAACAACTGCTGAAATTCTACAGACATACACCACTTTTTAACAGAAATACAGAACTGAAAAGGACCACGTGGGTTCTTTCACAGCTTGAACACCTACATAAAATTATTACCAAGTCTAACGTCCTGATTATCCTTAATGGAAAAACTTGAATGCTGGTGGTTTTGATATTTCAGATTTCCTATTTTAAATGTGAATAGTTTAGGGTAAATTACAGTGTTTATGGTTTGAGGGGGGCTTTTTTGTTTCATGTTTTGTTAAAAGACAGGCAATACTATGGAACCATGCCTTTGAATTTGGAGGACTTTGCAAATCTCAGAGATGGTACAGAACTACAGAGCTAACAGATTGAAACTGAGAAGAGGTTCATGGATGGATGGGAGCTGGAGACATTCTGTTTCAAATACCTATGACCGCAATCCCATCAAAGAAGAAACAACATGAAGCACTTAGATCTAGCATTACAAGTTCTGACTTCATTTAGGTCAATGAATATGTGGAGTAACTCCACTAAATCAACTGAATTATTTTTTATTATGCCCATTGTAATGGGCAAAATCTGACTTTTTGAAAAGGATTCTGGGAAGCACAGATGTGGGTCACATCTACCCTTTTCATCCTTCTAATTTTAAATCCTAAGTGCTCTATATTGTTTAAATAGACGTATCAGACAGAGGAAACATTATCATCTCTACTTCATGGGGGAGGCAGACAGATTAGATAATTTGCCCATGGCTATACTTTCTGAAAGAGCCAGGAACTGAACCAGACCGGTCCAGTCTCAATGTCTCAACCACAGGGTCATCATTCCCTTCCTTGAAATGGTTTCCGAAATCATGATTATACTGACTGGAAGCCAAAGTAGTGGAAACACGTACTCCCAATAAACCGCAAGCTACAGTTATGGGCTCTTTCCTTGCACTGCCTAAATAAAGTTTTGGAATATCTCCCTTAGCTCTTCAGGGCATAAAAACATATTCTGGCTTGAAGAGGAGGCAGATTTACCAAGACGAATCTGTTGTTTTTGAAAGTCCGTTTCAATTTTTATTGAACAGGACTTTCCCATGGGAAAGAAACACAACATGCTGCTTTGTGCCAGCATCTATCTCCTTTCCCTCTAACTACAATTTTATTCATAGGGAAGAGGGGGATTGATTTGAGCAAAGAACAAACAGAAAACTGCATCGAATGGTGGAAACATGAGCACCTGAGATGTGAGAGACACCATGCCAATCCACCAGTTCTTTAGTCCTGGTAGCTGACCTATTTGATTCCTTGTACTCCGCCACTTTCCTCTCATGGCTTAGTGTTATACTTTGGGTTACTCCAGCTGCTTTGGCAAATAATATAGGAGGAGGGCTGCTGCAAATACCTTTCATTAGTCTAATGCAAGTGACCAGAAACTGCAAAAGCTGGCAACTCAGAATCTTGTGTGCCGTGTTAGGAAACATATTGGGTATAAAAAGAGTTGAGAATAAAAACAAGGAAGGAAGCAGGAGAAGCATGCAGATGGCTGTTGTAGGACTACTGTCACTCTACGTCAGTCAGAAACAAATTCCTCCCTATTTTTTTAGATAGCTTTGCAAAGAGGATGTGTTAGTACTACTTCCTGACACTGGGGATTTGTTATCGGTGCATATGATGAGAGACAGCATTCCAGAGAGGCAAAGGTCTGTGTAAACCGGTTGTCATCCCCAAGTACAGACAGATCCAGCTGTCCAACTGTCTCTTCATGATGATGAAACTAAGACTAAAAGTTCTCTCTTTTCCTTCAGATGAGCGTCCAAGGTCCTGTAGGATACACCACACAGGAGACATGGAAAAGCTTTATTTTCTTAAGATAATTCCTTTCTATGTTTTTGCCTTCAGAAAGATTTGGCTCTCCCCTGTTAGTATGCTCAGAAAATAGAGTGGCATCAATTTCAGGACCTGCAGTTAGAATTCCTGACTTCTCAGTCAGAAGCTGTGAATCATCTGCTATTTAGTGATAAGCAGGTTATTTAGCCTTGTGTCTTCTGCTCAGAATCTGACCATGAGCTAACTGAAGTCAAGAGGAGTTTCTCCCCTGGTTTGAATTGGACTTTGAATTGGACAGCTACTTACAGACACTCTGAAAAGATCAGTGCCCTATGGAAGTATGAAGTCTTCTGTGTTAGCGTTTATAACTTGCTCTTTTCTTCTAATGAAAATAACTTACAGTTTAGAGTGCAGAGGGATCATTCCAATGGCAAAAGCTGGGTTTCTTCCACCTTTCTTCCACGAATGGTGTGAGACAATCCAGATAGAGAAAATGTACTACAACAAGCTCTGATTTAGCAAAATACTTATGCCTGTGCTGGTTTGTGTTCCTTTCCAAGGCAGCACCTGAAAGTGTGCTTAGGCAAAGCCTATGCAGTAGGAATTAAGATCAGATACTAACTTGACTTCAATTAAATGTTTCTGTCATATTGACTGCTGTAGCACTTAAGTATGGACTTAAAATTAACTCTATGCTTATGCAATGTCCTGAATAAAAACACTTCCCTGTGCTGAGACCTCTGTCCTTATTGTGATCAAGTGCTCAGCTCTTGTCAGGCAATATTCCCCATCAGAAAACAATGGGGACTTTTACCTTGTGAACTGCAGAAGCAGGCAGTAGCCAGGGCCAGCTAACTATTTCTCAGCTGGCTGAATTCTTTGATTTTGCAGTGAGAGCGGAGGTAAAGAAACATGTGAGCTGCTGGATCAGGAAAAACTAAGCTCAAATACGAGGGAAAGTGGTAAGGGTTTACTTTGTCCTTTCCTGTGCTTTCGTCTGCCATAAATGCAAAGGGCTTCCTATTTGGTGCTGTGGGGTGAGAGCCAGAATTTTCAAAACTTTGGCTCAGCTCCTGCTAGCATTCATGCTCTGCTTATCTTGCTTCCGGTGCAAACCATTTCCAGAGATGGTGTTGTTGAGAAAGTCAATGTGATGGAAGCTGAGGAAGAAGAGTTAGCAGAAAACCAAGAGGCTGAATTCAAAGGCTGACAAGAACTGGCCATGATCATTCTCTCTCCAGACATTATCAGTAAGATTAGAGTGTGCATTTGTGCAGAACTGGGGCAGCTGAGCCCTACCACACTCGCAGCTACTGACAGAAATAGGGTAGTGAAACAGGCTATGTCTTCTAGCACTTTCTGTCTAAGGAGATTTTTCTAAAATCAGAGCAATGCCATCCATCCCAGGTATCTGTATGAGACTCAGCAGCAGGCTGTGCTCTTCTCTGCTGGGAAGCACACAGAAGAACAGGACTGCAGTACTGAGATCGCAGTGGGACTGCAGTTTGCCCACACCAGACCAAAGCTGTAGAATGCAGCTCAAGAATAAATGCTTGACCACTGCAAAAGGAGAATCAGTTCAGAACTGGATTTCTAAATCACCTTGTTACGTATGTGCCCTGATTCAGCAAGACACAGAAGTGTATCTCCAAGCCTGACTTTAGCATGACAACTTGTGTTTAAAAATCTTGGCTGAGTCAGGGCCAGTATCAGGAGCTATAACGTGACACCGTGCATCTCAGTTTTACAGCCCAGGATTTCAGATTGTCTAGATCTTACCCATCCTGCCTCCCCAGAACACTGAAGCAGGACCATGAAGAACTTAAAATGATCAATCATAAATATAACTGACTAAGTATCTGCTAGTGCCTGTTACAGGAAAAGTTTAGTAAAAGCGTCAGTACAAACAGCTCAAAGGCTTTTTGAAACCAAAGGGATCAGCCTTCTGGGTGTATGGTTTTAAATTGCCTGTATTTGTCTGAGATGGTCTATTCTATGAGACTTTATTCTGACTACCGTGATTACATATTCAGGAATATCATACATTATAACTACAGAACCAAAACAGAGAGCATTTCTACCATGGTATGCTTTCAAAATCAGAGACTTAAGTTAAATGTTAATGTAAAAAATATGCTCATTGGATTTTATAAAGACTTTTACTGTGTTTGAGTAGACTGCAGAATATGTGGTTCACTATTTTCTGTAACATCATCATCAGAAGATTTACCTGCATGTACATTTGTGCTTGGCGAGCAGTTTGGGCAACAACTATCTGCTGTGTGAGGAGTTAAGTATATGCATGAAGCCCTGGGTCTTTACACTGGCAGAGACAAATGTTTCCATTTAAAGGAAGTTTTGCATAGTCTTGCACAGAAAGTTTAGGCTATCTCATTACTTCTTGCACTTATGCTAATGTATGCTACTAGCTGGTTAATTCATGGATGCACTAAATAGCTTAAATATGGTATGACTACCATAATCCACAGTCTGAACTGTATGCAGAGTTCAAGCAGGGATTTGGGTAGTACATGCCCTTAAAAGTGACTTTCAAAAGAAAAAAAAAAAGTTATAAATATTTGCTTGATGTGAACTAAGGCATACAGAAACAGCCTAAAGGTATTTTAAGCGTCTCTTCTTTTCTTTCACCTGACAAACTGCTATTCAATGAAAATTGTTTACTATTTATAAACATACCATCAAGTGAAGACCCCTGGTACAAACAGCTAGTGACTGTGCACACCCTAACGGGAAGGGAGTATAATTCTGTAAATACAAACAGTACCTTACTGGCATCTCTTCATGCTACCACAGTCAAGGCAACACAAAATTTGCAACTCCCAAGGGCTTACAAATCAAGACACAAACCTACTTTATGTCAGGAATTTGGTATACAAGTCACCACAGAATAAAGGGCTAGTTCTTTTCTTCGCCTTCTACCTAAGAGCTAAGATGGCAGATTCTTCCTGCTGCTTTTGTTTTCATTTTAGTCTGACTTGCCCTCTCCCTCCAGGCTTTGTTTTAAAAAAATGCAATGGTCCAATGGATGCTCTGTCGCAGTTTCTCTGTGCCCGTCAGTATTTTCCTCTTAAACCTGAATCTCAATCCATAGCCTACCTTGAGACCTGACACAGTTTTATACAGCATGGTACACAGAACCCTTGTTCCCCAGGGACTGTCACTGACTTCAGCTGAGCCCTGCACACAGTTTATGTTGCAGCTTTGGGTCTACGGTTACTAGTCTGCCATACAGAATGAAAGGAAGGGGTTAAGTTTTTTAGCTAGTTCTGAAAAATAAAGTGCCACTGTGAGCCAGAATTAAAATGAGAATGAATCCAGACTGCAGCTCTTCAGGACATGCAGTATTTTCTATAGATCTCCCTTTGCCTCTTCCCTTCAAAATCTCACTGTCTTTAACATATATTACAAGTACTATATTGTGATATAGAATTCTAATTAAGAATAGTTAAGTAATGTCATGAAATCTGCTAGACCAGAAACTAAGATTCTCCCTTTAAATATGTTTCTCTACCAAACAACTTAACGCTACAGTAATCATTGTGAACAAAGAAAAAATGCCAGACCCTAATCAGCACGCAGCAGGGATGGGTCATGAACACATTTATCTTTCTTCTCACAAGCCTCCCCTGGATAAAGGAAATGCCCTAATACTCAAGGCATCTTGGACACCAGATGGCTGATTATTAGACATTTTATGAAGAGGAAGGAAGTAAAGAGAAACAGCCTGAATTTTCATGGCACTGTAGGGACAGGGGAAAGGAAGGCGGAATGAGGACCTAATCCAAAACTTACTGACTGGGAAGACACTGATTTCAAAGGACTTTGAATCGGAAGGAACAAAAGATCTGTGTTTGCCTTTCCTTCTACAGATTAATTCTCAACTCATCATGAACTAGAATGATTGATATGTGAATAAAATGTCCTTTCTATTGTCATCACTGTAATGACTTACAGCTGAGCCAGTTTTTTTGCAGGGGACAGGTTTGAGTTTTTAAATAGCCATAATAATATTGCAAGTCACCTTTAGACTATCTGCAGGCTTTTCAAAAACCTAGTCTCCAAGAGCCTGACTCAGTAGGGCAGGAGCAGGCTGTGAGGCCAGGAGGAACACCAGAACGCGGAGGCAGTTGCTTGCAGAATTCCACCTCCGATGAAGAAACTCAACAGGCAATGCCAATCAGATGCATTTGGGCTGATTCTCCACCAATAAAATTCGGCCCAGCCTGTTTTACAATGTCCCAACTTTTAGAAAGCCAGTTGTTCCATTTTTATCTAGTGGGGGGTTCTTGCAGATCTTCTAAGAGATGTTAGTTTATCCAGGCTCTCCCCAGAGATGATGACTACATAACTGAGAGCTACAAGACATGTGCAAAAGAACGCTTAAGGGAAAGAGACTTCAGGGGTGTTTCACAAGTGGAAGATGGCAATAGCCATCCCAGGTCCCACCATGCACAATGGAGGGACACAGCTACATCAGATGTGCAGATGAATCTTGGGAAGAATGCGGATGTTGGATCTAGCGGTCTTTGTGGTCCTGCTCCTCCCACGGAAAGGGATGTGGATTATCCAGCAGGCCTTGCTGATCCCAGGACAGCCTTCTTGCTGGGTATGTGATGAGAGACATAATGAATTGCTTGAGAAATATATGTGGCCATCCCAGTTCTGAGGCATTGCACGTGCAGATGTGGAAGAAGGGTTGCAGAACTGGAAGTGAGGCCTCCCACAGAACAGTATGAGAACTGATGGTAAAATAACTCTCCACACAGAAGAGGCTGCATCAGGAAAAATTTGGGGCGTTTTTCATTTTCGCCAGCAAAACTGGCATCGAGTCAGAGTTTTGCTGACAGAAGTACGTCACACAGGGGTGTGTGGAATTTTTTCACATTTTGCTAATCAACATAACTACACTGCCAAAACATTGAGTGCAGGACAAGCCTCATACAAGGTGTGCACAGCAGAATCTGGACTCATGTCCTTTCTATAGGCCTGTCACATCAAACAAATCCAAGAGCACAGGGTATAATGTGAACAGATGATTAACCCACCCAACCCCTTTCCCTTTATTTAAAACAACAAGAAAGGGCTTGGGGGAATGAAGCTAATAGCCACGTGGGGTAATAGCTCTGAAAAATGTAATGATAGACCTTGAGCCTTTTTTCACACAGATGAAAGGGGGGCTGTTGTGAGGCAGTTCAGTAACGTGCTAATGACAGAGGTAGCGGCAAAAACAACTAAAACCTTCAGCCATGCTTCAGACTCAGGGCTGTAATCTCCTTATGCAACACACTTGACAAAGCTCTCTTGTGGAATATGATCCTGCATTTTCCATCACAGAATATACCCCCTCCCTCGCCAGACTGTGGGTTACTGGGCGTTATTTATTTATTATTTTTACTCATACAACATTTAACCAAATAAACTGGTCATTTTGCTGCAGATAAAACAAACATGAGGAAAGCTCTGCGTGCAGGACGGGTGTGCCTGTCTGAGGGGAAGAGCAGCTCACCTGCTGCATCGTTTCGAGAGGTAAAGCTGCCTAATTATTTTTTATTATCCCTGTGTTGTTTTGTTAACCAAATATTTGTCTTTTTGCCTCACACACATCTAATGCCTATATACAAATTGCACAAGGGGATTATGCCAGCATGAGTCAATCTTGGGTGTGTTTATCCTCGGAGAGACATAAGCCTCTGTTTCTAAAGGCGGGTGTTTCTTATCCTTGTTAGCCCTATGAATATCTTTCGCCAACAAAATTTGTCACTTTTCACTGTTGGCATGTCTGCTGCTAGAACAAATCCCTCAGACTGGCAGGCCTCCAAGTGGGGTGGGGGCTAAGTCCTCTGTGACTATCATTATTTAGTATTTACATTACAGCAGCTCTGAGAGGCTTCTAGCTGAAATTCAGGCGTTGCCGTGCAAGCAGAGAGTAAAAGACACTTCCTGCCCCAAACAGTTTATAGTCTAAACAGAAGAGACTGGTGATAAATAGCAGAGAAAAGGCAGCACTATTGCAACACAGCTAATGCTAAATCAAGCCTGCAAAACCCATGAGATTTTTCTAAAAATAAATGTTTTTATTTGTTTTATAAACTATTAGAATTTGTATATTCAAGCTTTCTTAAAGCTAGAAAGTTTTTGATTGCTGTAACAACTGCAATTCTTGCTTACTCACGTGACTCCAAGAAGTGAGGTCTTATAAGATGAACACATCACTCCAATGATCCTCCTTTCAGTCCCATTTTGAAGTTCCTTTCTGTTGACCTGTCTACAGAAAACACTGAGTGTAGCTACACAGCTAGTTTCTTGTGTCCTCCATTTGTGGAGCAAAAGAAAATTATTTTTAAGAATAACAGTAATATTTAATTTTCACATCTCCTCCTCCATTATTCTCAGCATACAGTTGTTTCCTGTATCTATCCATGTCTCATTGGTATATACTACTGTTAAACTTGTGGATTTGCTGTTCCATCTCTTGCTTTTGACCTTGCCATTTTAACCATCAGGAGAGTGCTATTAAATTGCTGGGTTCTCTGATGACAGGTGATACAAAAGAAGGAAAAAATAAGCAGACAGAAAGGAGTGGGTGTTTTGCCTGCCCAAGGTGGCCTCTACTGTAATTTGTGCATGAGGCTTATCAAATGGGCAGCTGAGCAGGAAAAGGTCTGTGGAAGAAGTGGACCTATGCTAAAACTTTTTAAAGGTGCAAGCCAAATCTTAAACCAGTATGAACTGGTTTGGCTCAGTTCCAGGCAATGAAGATATTTAAACTGGGGAAAATGGTCAGGATTTGTCCCATGACCACCATCTCACCATCTTCACTTTCTCTGTATATCCTAAAGAGAACATCCAGCAGCACGTCTAAAAATAGGACTTAAATTTCTCAACTTCACAGCAGACAAGCATGCCAGAACTACTGTGTATTATTGTGCTGCGCTGCAAAGAGAAAGGAATATTCTTACTGTCTGTGTAGGAGGAAGCCTTTGAGGGGAAAATCATGGATAATAAAGGCCTCTTTTATCTGAAACACCTAACATTTCAGCTCATCAAATCCCAACACTGAATTTTCTTAAAACAGGTTTCTATTATGTGTTAAACACATCAAATAGAGTAATTCAGTCTCATCATCTAAATTCAGTGTTGTGATAGCTGAACGAAATTGGGGCAAGCTAGCTAAAAAGGTAATAGAAGCTTTTCATAAAAGCAGCATGGGAAATGCATCAGTGGCTTGCTTTCTTCAGGAAAAAAAAAAGAAAAAGGTCTTTGCCTTTCTCCAGTGAGCTTATGTTACTGAGCTGAAGACCCTTGATATGGTCCATAGGGCAGGACTTCCTAGAGGTGATTAGCCAGATTAGGACTTTATTGTGGTAGTTCACAAAGGAAAATTCTTGTCCCAGAGAACTTGGTCTGTGTGGGCAAGAGATATGGGGGGACAGTAGGGAAGAGAAATCCCTTCAGTTCTTTAGGTCAGTGGCTTCACCAAGGACTTGAGAGTTTTCTCTGATCCAGTTTAGGTATTTCACATTTTATTCTTGTTTTCAAAACTATCGTTTCTTTTTGATATGCAAAAGAGGCCACTGTACATTTCACATCGGAATGAAATACACACTATGTTTGTGGTTCCCCTGATTCAAGAAAAAAGTGGTTATTTTCCTCTACAGAATGCAGTTCTTATCTCTGTCACACACACGCTGTACAGCCAAGAAAAAGTCCTAACAAGTGCATCAATAAACCTGTAATACATGCCATGAAAAATCTTACTTCCCTGAATCTCTGGGCAAAACAGCTCATTCAGTGTGCTGAGATGGTCCTTCTGGCATTGCTCAACCACTGTATTTCTCTTTTCAAAACCTCTGACAAAATGAAGTCTTTTTATCCCCCTTTTCTTACAGACAAGAGACCTCTGATTTCAGACAAAGTATCAAGATTACACACAAAGTTTGTGGTGAAATAGCAACCTGAACTTAGTTGCCAATCAATATGTTTTCCTCCCATTTCTTTGTGTATCTTTGTTTTCAAGGCAAAGACCATGAAAAAATCACACCAGGATCAACATGGTAGAATTTTAAATTGTCTGTACAAGATGCTAGGAAATACTGCTCACTAGGCACAAATGCTAATGAAGTTGGAATCATTTTTCTCCCCCCATTCTGAGCGGCATTCTCCAATACACATTCTCAATACAGACATCGTATGAAACACAGCGTGTTTAAGGAATTAAATAAAGACCCTACCATAGATGTGTGTGTCAGTTGAGTAGAATCTGTGTTCCATCATAAGAACAGTATATGGGGATACTCTGTCACGGCTGGTTTTGTGGGCCTGGAAAATCCTGCTGGCCTCATCCATGAAATCACAGAAATTACGCTCCCTCCCCACCCTCATGTTCACAAATGTCTGCTCCTAGTATCTCAGCATCACATCTGTTCGGTGGTCACCCTGGGTGACGCAGGTTGTAACTCTGTGGGACACCCAAGGTTGCAGCCCTGTGCAAACACAGCTCTGGGTTCATCTTGGCATAAGACAATAGTTCCCCTGTGGTTCAGTGTGTGCAGCTCTGCTTCCTCCTTCAGCCTTGCTACTGGAGTCAAAGCAGCTTGCTGGAATGAGAGCAGCTCACTTGCATGTAATCTGCTTTCAGAGAAGAGCACTCAGAGATTACCCATTTCTCCTGTGAATGCGACAGCCTCATGAACATGCGAGCCAGCAAGCAATACTGAGCAGGGACATGAATGCATGGCACGTATGGAGTGTTTAGTCAGCACATTTTTCCATGCAGGCCCGGAGGGCAGTCTTGTACGCTGCGACTGGAATGCTGCCCACTTATGGTAGCCAGTTAATGAGGCCGGCACTCCCAACGCGGTACACAAACACTTGCAGAGAATGCCAAGGATCTTGTGATGCACAGCCCACAATTTTCCTAGTTTGCTTTCTTATGCAATCCACTCAGTTTCTTGACTACTAGCAAAGGGATGTTCTCTGGTGGGTATACAAATAATATCTGTAAGAATAATATCCCTGTTAATAATATTTCCCAGTTCCACGGTCACCTGTGTTTGAGGTGTCAGACTGTCAGAGTTTTACAAACTAAAATTTCCAATGCTATACTTCCAGTGCTCCTATGAGAACAGGGATAAAGGCTCTTTCACAAGGTCAGAAATATGGAGGTAATAAGCAAAATAAGTTACTTTCCCAAAACCACAGGACTCATCAGATGGCAAACTAATTAAATCCTACTCCAGCAAAGTCCTTAGTGCGTATGAAATTTTCAGCATGTGAATGACAATGAAATCAAATACTTAACCTGACCCACATTCTTACGAAAATTACTAAACAGCATATGCCACACTACTTGTTGCAAATGCACACAAACTAATGTGGATACCAGTATCCACCTAACCATGAGAAAAACAGCTCAGTATCAGCTGACTTGCCCTGCTCTACGGTCTCATATCCTATATTCATACTGTTTCCCCCTTTTATTTTGCATAAAAATCTATTCTGTATTGCCACACGTGGCTCAGATGTCATTTTAGCTTTTAAAACCTGGTGTCAATCTCGTCCAAATTAAGGAGGCTACCTTCTTCTGTCAGCAAGATGCAACCAAATTGCCTTTCTAGATCCCTCAGGTTAGATGAACAGTCCTAATTCTTCTAATAATTGGGAGATGCGCAGTTCCTGCACTGACGTCTCAGCTCGGTGCGAGTCCATCAGACAGTCAGGATATGCAACCAAATGCACCTGTAATGCAGTTACCTGTGCCATTTTTGCAGCATTTCTATTGTGAAAGCTGAAACCACAGTAGTTCCACGAGGCCATAATAAAGTTCCCTCCTACTCATGGTATGAATGAACCCACACGGCTATTGCACTCAGATGTTTATATTCACTAAAAGATGTTTATAATAATGCCCACTTCATGTACTAGACCTGCACTTATTCTTTACTAAGTAAACGTTTACGTCAAATAAAGCATGTACCTGACCGATTTATAGAACATTTGGGAAAGGCTATTTTAGGAAAACTCTATGGCCTTAGTAAGTGACTTGTTTATAGCTAGCACTTGGTTTGTTCTGGTGCAACGGCACAGCCGCCACCAGCGCCCGTGATCTCCATAGCTGCTCACACCACACCACAGACTCCAGCCCCAAAGCTTGGGCTGTGCCATGGCTGCAGCGAAGGCACAAGGGGCTTCTGTGGGACGGCGCTGAAAACACGCAACGCCGTTTTGATGCTGTTTTTCACCTCCACATCTTCAGGTCCTCGTGGCACTTAATGTCTGCAGACACACAGACGGGCTCACCTCATGGTGTTGCGCACAGCACTCCTTCCAGCGCCAAGAGGTGTGAGGGGCTTGGACGGACCCCTCACCCGCAGCGAGGGACCGCACTCGCCAGCCGGACCCTCACACCTCCGGGGG
>VYXH01004368.1:322486-361749 GCA_013397275.1 Burhinus bistriatus | reverse complement strand
GCCGAGCGCGGTGCTCCAGGAGAGGTGAGGGCGCGCCCGGGGAGCGGGCGGGGGAGGACAGGTGCGGGGGAGCCGCCGGGCAGGCCCGTGGGTGCCGCGTCCCGGGGCGGGCGTGGGGCGGTGCGGGCTGTCAGGCGGGTTCCCGGGGAACCGGAGCCGCGTGTGGCTGGTGTGGCCGTGCCCCGGCGCCCCCCGCCCCGCTGCGCGGCCCTGGGGCCTGTGGCTAAGCTGCGGTGTCACTGAAGGTGGATGCGATGTGAGGTGGGGACCAGAGGTGACTTGAGGCTCCCCGGCACAAGGTGGGTCGCCACATCGTGTGTCCTGGGAAGCTGGATAGACTCAACGCTTTCCCTCAGGTCTTTGGTCTTTGCTTCTCATGGTTCCTGCCCTCTACCCCAGGCCTGTCTCTCTATCCCTAGCTCGATTTCACTGATCTAATCTGATCCTCCTTTTCACTCCTTAAGTGTGGCTGACAAACGGCATCACGGTCTGGGTTGGAGAGATGTTTTGCCTGTTTAGAAAGATTATATGAAACTCTTTAAGCACAAAACATGCTGTTACACTTTCGAAGAAGGGCTGAATCTGTACAAGAATCTGTGTAAGTATTTAGAAAGGGAATGTAGATTTATTTTTGCTTAGTTTGTTTGACCTTTAGATACTTCAATAACTTGTCGTTTTACCTTGTGTGCAGGTAGTATTGCTGTAAGCAAAGTAAACAGCCCCCCCTCTTCTTTGATAGAAGTTTCATGTAAAAGCTAATTAATAACGGTCCTTTTCTCTAGTCTGATACTGGAGGCTGTGGAGCTAGAGCATTGGGCCTTTAGGAAGAAAGATCATTACAACAGTGTAACTGTAACAAACATATATGCTGCGAAACCCATCACATGAGAAATGAAGGTTGGGAAAAAATTGTGAAACAATAGGTGGTAGGTAGCTTTTGGCACAATCTCTTGGAAATCTATCATTCTTCCTTTTTTCTTGGGTTGCCTTTTTGTTTTTGGTGGTTTTTTTCTGTTTGTTTTGTTTTGTGGGGTGTTTTGGTTTGGTTTTGTTTTTTTTTTTTTTCAAATTTGTAGCACTCTTTTTTCCTCCTGCCACTTCCAAATAGCATTCAAAAGGCTATTCTTTATAAAACAATATTTGTATAGGCTTTTGGCAACCCTACTGATGTCCTTTTTATTGCTCAAACAATGTCAATCAGCCTCATTTTGGAAAATGATCATCAGTATTTTGGTGGTGGACCTGTTCTAAAATGAAACCTTTATTCACAAAGGATAAAGGCCTGCTATCATTTTCAGGTTCTTGAAGCAACAAAGGCTGTTTCTGGTGATAGTTGTTGAGTGTGTGCATGCATTCCTCTTAGACATTTATCTACTTAAACAAATGGGTGCCACATTCACTGATGATCACAAAATTTAAGATCAGAAAAAATCTTAGCTGAAGAAATTCTTTGATGCACGGTCCAATATATGATTTCTTTGGGAATTCAACCAAGTACTGGGTCTCTGCCAACATGTGAAGCCATGGGCATGGATATAGACTCTGTGCCCTTTGCTCTCTTCAGTTGCCTCTACCAAAATACGTGTTCTCAAGCATAGCCTGAGTCTTGTGCTTAACTATCTGTGCCAGTCTGCAGTGGGTTTATCTACAGACACAGAGCAGAGAACCAGACTCTGGGAGGTGAGGGTCTGTTTACTTCCCTAAGTTGTAATTTGCCATGGTGTACCAGAGGGTGGTGGGCTGCGGTGTTGTCTCAAGTACCAGGTGTCCTGCCTGTGGCATTACGTGGTGTAATTATTGTGCCTTGGTTCATGTTTGAGAAATGCACGTGTGGTCATATGCATTTGCCTATCAGATCACATCAGTAGAGACAGGTGCTCTGATATTGCAGAGAGCCGGTGTTACTGATGGTTTGACTCTGATGCGCAGCTCTGTGCAGACTGTAGGCAACTCCTCAAGAGTCAGTAGTTTAACTAGAAGCTAGGAGGTCGGAGATCTCCCATGCCTGCTGTGGTTCTCTGTGTGGCCTTGATGAGTCACTGAATGGCTCTGTGGATTGTGATTAGTGGCTACTAGTGGTATGGGCCTGCAAGCCTCATCTCTGTTCTGGATTTGAATCTATCTGTGTCTCGTTTTCTTGTGCAGAAACTTTTTTTGTGGAAAAAGAATTATGAAAACTTAGCTGCATCAGTGTAACTAGTAAACTGTATAGCAAAGCCACAAGGAAATGATAAAACATGAGATAGATAAAAGTAGCAAACTGGAAGCAGGAAGTACTAGTTTGGGAAGGGAGGGGACTTGACTCTGGAAGTTGAAGAAGTGGCTCCTGAGGCCAAATGTGAGGCTGCACGTGTTTGATTTGAAGACAATGCAGTATACTAAGTCAAAAATCAGTTTATTGATTTCACTTTTTTTTGATTCAAAAGGGATTAAAAAGGCAGGGAAGCTTCCATAATATGATTTTTATATAGCTCAAACACCTCTGAAAGTTCTGTAACGTCTAGTTTTGGTGTCAAAACAGTGAACTTAACAGGTGAAGGGATATCTCCTTGAACACTATCTTCTGTATCAGTGAACCACAGGCATTCAGACCACCCATGCTTGGGGTGAATGCTGTCAGGTGGATGTGGCCGTCTAAACTCTACACCAGCGCAGGTCAGACAGCAGTGCATGCTCATTGCCATTTCTAATCCCAAGGTTAGCACAGCCCTGAAGAAAAGTTCTCAAAGTAGTTGTAATGTGAATGGAATCAATAGCCTAAAACACCAGTCCAAATTAATCTAAATGCTTGAGTTATTTTTTTTCTTACACTAGACATACTAGCTTAGTCCTTTTGGCACCACTTCCCTCTGTGCCTGTTCACAGCTTAGATAGCTGTCATGTATACCCCATGATTCATAATGTGTGTGTTTCAAAGTCAAGAACATCAACCTAACTAAAGGTATTTGAGTGCATGCTTATGTCCCTCCCAATTTACTGAGGTGCTCTAAGTCCTTCCTCATTCCTCTTGTGTATAAAGTCTTCTCAAAATAAAGCACATGGTAGATAAGGATTTCAAACTGGGACCTTGACAGGTGAAGATAAGCACTCATGGTAGTTCAAATGAGTGCAGGGAGAACTTTCTGTAATACAGAAAGAAGGGGGGGGGAAGAAAGGGCTATGGGAATTACTTGCAAAGAATGTGTTGAGTGTAGATGTGTTACATGAGCTGACCCTGTTTCACGTGTAGGAAGGCTGTTTCTTAGAAGGGCTGGGAGTTTCCCTGTAGTGGAAAGTAGATTGTGTTAGTTTGGTTATTAGCAGAGTAGGTTCTCTGATACCACAAGGTCTTGTATTTTTTTAAATTTTTTATGTTATGCCAAGTAAGTCCTTGAGTGTTTTTCTTTTTAACCAACACTTTGGTATATAGCTTGCTTTCAGTTCTGTCCTAGCAGGTTTACTCACTTCTCGAGTACAAAACCAAAATGGAAAAAACCTGTAATTTTAACCCATACCTAAGAGAGCAAAAAATGTCTTGCCATGTGGTGAGCACCCAATGTTGCTTCAAGCATCCTTAGAAAGGAACAACTCTGCCAGTCTTCCCTACGCTAATCCCAAGCATGACTCTTAAATGGGTTTTGAAAAGTTAGAAGCATGTTATTTTTAGCTGTATTTCTTTGTAAAAGTGATATCTTTCTGGATTAATTTCTCTGGCTAGGAAGCTGATAATGGGGCTAGATGTGACATCTGTAGTGAAGCACGTGAAACTTCTAACATTGCAGCTCAAGCCAGTGTGTTGGAGGTGAGGAGGAGAATACAGTCCTATGTGCTGGCTACAGGGAAGGTTCCTGTGGTTTCTCAATCTCTTCTGCTGGAAACAGCATAGCTGGTTGAGTAAACTGTGACACCTCCCTCCCCCCACCTTTAACTGCATAAAAGATGAGGCAGGTCCATGCTGAACTAAGACCTAGGGTGTATTTAGATTGCAGATGTATTTTCTTTATACCTTGACTCTTGGCTTATCATAAGAGCTGTCTCCAAACTGGTTATGGTGAGAGTGTCAGGGTGGGACGGTTAGCACGCATTGCTAAGATCTGCCTGCTCTTTAAGAAAAACTGTGCTCATTGCTCTTTGGCTGGACTATGTCTGTGATAGAGACGCTCTTGGCCCCATGTGCGAAGATCACTTTTGACCTCTTCCTCAGCAATATCTTCTGTTCAGCCCCTCCAGAAAATATAACACCAGATCAGAAAGCCTGACTCCAGCTGTGCTGTGTCACAAATGGAGTCTACTACTCCACAGATCAGTCTTTCATATTGGCTGAATGATACCTGTGGATTAAATGTTTGAACTTGCTTTGGCATTATCTCAATTCATTTGGCAATTTGTCTAGAAAAGGCTTATCTCTTACCAAGCAATCTCTAAGCAGAAACAAATGCTTTGAAAATGGAGGGAGGCATGGGAGGAGAGGAAGAGGAATTGTAGTCGTCCAAACTTGCAGACTGGAAGTTGGGCATGTGGTGTGCATAAGGAAGACTGTGTGTTTGTAAATTGGAAGTAGTTGGGAGTAGTGAATTTTTCAGGCTAAACTGCAACCTGTAGCCACATGTTTATGAGCCTTGTTCAGCTGAAAAGACTTCCTTTTCCAGCAGGTCTTATGTAAGAGAAGAAGAAAGTATCTTACTTCATCTTACTTTTTGCATATATGCAACACGTGTTTCTCTTGAAGGTGTCTGCTTTTTTGTAGGACTCTTCCTTTTTTCCTAAATTTGTGCACTTGTTTGTATAAGATAGGCTTCAACAGACATTCTGTTTGACTTGGAAGGAGGGAGAACTCAAGTCAAGTCTGTAGACATCATCTTTTCTTTGTGACTATGTGTCTCTGTATATGATCAGAATTTGCACATCATAATGGAATTTAGCTCATCTCCTACCATTGATATTGTATAAATGTTGACACAAAAAGTTGTCAGCAGTGTTTTAACTTACTTGGCGTTTCCAGGACAAGCTCAGGATTAGGTCTTCATCAAGATGAAGATATGACAAGGGCTTCTGTTCTCTTTTCTGTCAAGGTCTGGATGTACTTCTCGCCTTGGGTTGGATTCTATGATGCACCGATTGGGAAGCAAGAAAGGAAGTATGAGAGTAAGGCTTTGGGCTACGTTGATCTCTCTAATACTGCTTGTCTGGTCACTGAATTATGTTAAAACAGAATTATTCGTGCTCATCTTCATGCAGAGTCAGCTTTTATACCCTTTCCAGCAACTGAACGCCAATAAAGAAATTCAGCAGAGCCTGAGTTGAGACCTCTATGTACGTGCCTACACACGCTAACAGGAACCCACAGTCTGTCGTACCAGGCAAGCCTCAGTCTCCACATACGATTTCTGATGTTTATTGCACGTTCAGATCTGATCAGTGAAGTAGCCTGACATGAACCTCAACTGCATCTAGCTAAGCTTACGGATGTAACCAAGCTTGCAGATACCACCTGAGCAGAACTTGGTCTGCTACTCAAGTTCAAATGCTAGCTATTAACTGCATTTTATACAAGGAAAACCCCCATTAGTGTTACAGCTGCACACTAGTGACAAATTTACAGCTATGAGTCAGCATGGTGGTACACGAATTTATCACCTGTTTTTGTTAATAAATAGGAACGGTTAACAAAAGAAGTCATGTGACACACCAAATTATTTAGGGAACAGTTAAGTTTAAAATGATATTTCCAGCATAAACTATGTAATCTTTTAGATACTTGAGGGATAAACCCTCACCTTTCCTTTAAGGCTAACATTTTTTATCTTTATTTTCAGCCCATGGGGATTTTTTTTTTTTTTTAATTAAAATGAAAATTGTAATGAAAGCAACCCTGGCTATCTCTCACTGTTTTGGGGGTTGGAGAATGTATTGGCTAGATTAGTGCTGTGGTGAAAGGCACAGAATGATGTATAGATGACACCACCCAGACATACTGACTCAGACATCTCTTGGAGACTTCCCTCCCTGCTCACTTCTCACTCCCGTGGAGTAATCCCACACAGTCAATGCTACCAGCAGCACAGTGTTGCCACAACTAGCAGATTGGGGGAACAGAGGCTCTTTGAGTCTGGAAACACACCTGTTCCAAAAGAAATGGGTAGTTCTTCCAAGACATAATTTGTGAGCAGTTGTGCACAGAAGTGTTGTGGGCACTCCTGCTTCTTGGTGGGAGTCTAAACCTAGTCAAAGACTAGCTTGACATGATTAAGAAACAGTTTGGTAATCTGGCTTGGCTTTGACTGCAGCTATTCCTTATTGGCATAGTGAGGGCAGGTGGTGGGTGGTAGTCCATGCACCCAGAATCTAGGACAGGATCAGTCCCAAGTTAAACTAGAGAAACACTGTCTTGCTGGTAAGGTGGGAGGACAAGTGAGAACCACCAAAGTATACAGGTGGTCAGATACGTATTTTGCCTTAAGCCAGAGCTGCACAGACCTCCTGTGCCACCTACAGATCTCAGAGGCATGTCTCAGCCCAGCTGTGCTCCCACTGTACGCACTCCAAGGAACATGAAGTAATCATTGGTGCAGCTGTAGTGTTCACTTGAATCTGTGCTAATTGACAGTTGCCAGTTCTCTGTCTGAGCTCACTGTCTACATTGTAAACGTGCTATTTTGCACAAGCTGTTTAAACTGAACCCTGGAGCATTCCTGAAGTGGAAACTTGGACCTTAGCTTAGGCCCTAGTCTCTTTGGGCATGTGTGTGTTGTAGCCCAGTCTGATAATAGATGTCTTTTATTCATCTTTCTCTAAGTGCAGAACATGTCTCTTCAGTCTGAGCTATTGGGGCTGTAGGTAGATGGAAGATGCAAGTCTCACTGGAGGTGTGCACCTGAGCTCAGGACTGTTCAACTAGCAACATGACCTAAACAGTGATGCTATAAGTTGCTGTTGAAATCAATGTGATCATGCAAGTGCACAGGAGATGAGGAGCTGGCTAGTGTTTTTGCTTCCAAGAAGTGAGTGGTGTGGTTTGGTTTTGTTTGTGTGGTGGGTTTTTTGTTTTGTTTTAAAGTGGCGGGGGCGGGGGGGGGAAGAGATACTAGGTGGAAATAGCTTGCACCTGGCTGCAGAAGTGTAGAAGTTTAGGCTAGCAGAGGAATTGTGATGTTCGGCATAGTGGGTAAAGCACACGATAGCAGAAAGATATTAGTGTTAGTGTGGAAAAAACTAAAACAGAACTCAAAGCCCAGAATGTTTACTTGCTTTGGCTCTGTTTCAGCCTTTTCAGGTGTTATTCAGGATATAGTTCAAAATACCTAAAATTACTTGTTTCGTACAAAGTAAAGCTACAATGGCAGGTAAAAGCAGCCAGCTTTTCAACAGAACTCTCCCCACCTAAATATGGCTGTGAATTTTGTAGCTTGGCTATCAACACTTTTGGTCAGCCAAAAGTGATGTGGGGAAGGGGGTGTAACAGATGGTGCACGCAGAAGGTGTGCTTAGATGGCTGTGACTCAAATACACTTTCCACGCTTTAATGAATGAGAGGGGAAAAAGAGACAGCTTCCTGCTGTGGGTTTTTTTTAGCAGTGATTTTCCTGAAAGGGGAAAACAAGGAGTTTCATGTGTTTCTTCTGGTTATCCTTGTGGAGGTGGTTGGAGGGACAGTGTTGAGGGCTGGGGCTGAACCCCATTGCAGGCCCATGGCATCCTTGGTGACTCCTTGTCATTGCCTTGAATTTTTTTTCTGTGANGACCAGGATGTCCTAGTTTTAAATTTCAGTAGGGAGAGTCTATCTTTAAAGGACTAATTCCAAGTCTGCTGAGACTCACTGCTGGGGCTATGCTGTGTTTGTATGTGTCTACAGGGAAATGCTAGCTTGCCCTAAGTTAGGGCACTGACTGTCCAGAAGGTAGCTGAACAGCAGTTATTCTTTTAATGTCAGTGTAAATGGAATTACAAGTATCCTCTGCAGAACCTCCCCGGATATTTGCTGGTATAACTCAGAGAACAGTTGCAATGAAGCTGCTTCATGCCCGTTAGCCATTCCCCATCTGCTTTCAGGGTTCTGCAGGCAGAATTGGACCCACTGCCTCCATCTTGCTTTTGGAACTTTTAAATTTGGATTTAAAGTTGAAATATAGCTGTCTTTTCTCTCAGGAATGTGTTCTAACATGAACAGAGGCCAGGTCTCTTGTCATTCCTTTTCTGCCTAGAAAGAAAATCTAATTTGTAATGCGTGCGTCTTGGGGAAGCAGAGCAGAATCACAGGACGCTTAATGAGTAGAATAAGGAATCATGCTTTGATCAGGGGCTACAGAGTGCCTCTGATATGATAATTATTAGTTATCTCAAATGGAAGAGGTCCAATAGCAGAAGCTGTGAGATCCACTTTCGAGCAGTGATTAACATGACACCTGGGAATCTTGCTGGGGTGCAGCAGATCCAGTCTCTGACCTGGTCTGATCTGACGCTGCCAAAACAGGTAACTGACCACAGTTTTCAGAATGCAGCCAGGAGCCTTGGGTCTGGATCCCTGAAAATCTTCAGAAGCCTTTTGCAAGTAAGTTTAACAGTACAGGCAAGCACTTTCCTGCCCAGTTCTACTCTCCTTAAGTGCTTCTAAAACATGGGTTTGTTGATTTATCAAAGAACTTTCACTTCTGTTTGAAGCAATCTAAATTTAGAAAGGAAGTCTTCAGCTTCTCATTGCTGCTGTGTGTGTGGGCTATTGTTGAGGCTTGCAGATTCCAGTGTGAGGTTTTATTCTTAGTTATTAATGATGCTGAGTAAACTGGAAAGAAGAAATAATTAATATGTTTTACAGATTGAGAACTTCAACCAGGCATCACCACTTAAAGATATTAGATAGGGGAGGAAAATGGATCTGTCAGTAAGTACAGTTGCTGGAAGATGTGTGTCAGTGCCTCTTCGGCTGCCTTATAGTGCTACAGGAGAGCCTCTCCACACCTGGTTCCCCACCCATCCTTAAAGCATGGAGAATTTTCTAGGAACAATTTTCATCTTCCAGAGCCGTGTTTTCTTTTTACCTTTAGAGTAAGCTAGAGGACTAAATCCTACTTTAGGATACAGTTGTGTAGCTCCACTGAAATAAGCAGAAGTAGTAGGGTTTTGTTGCTTAAAGCTTCCTGACTTTTTAGACATCTCCCTCTTAAAAAACTGTTCTTCATCTGCCAAGCAAAACATTTCAGTTTATGGGCCTTTTGTCTTTCTGACCAAAACTGAAACTTTCCACAAAGTAAAACATCTCTTATGAAGACTTTTAACTTTAACTCTCCCACAATTTCTATAGAGACAGTTCCGAGTGCCTCAGACCAGCACGAGCTCATAGTATCAGATTGTCATAGTGCAGGTGCAGATCAGATGCAGGGGTTTTTTTCCCCCCTCATTTTAGTGAATTCTGGAAACTATGCCCTTGTCTATTCTCCCTTGTTTTAAGGAAACAATTGACTAAAATACAGAGGTATTGTTATCAGGAGACTCATCCATTTGGGGAGGTTTGCACAGGCCTTCAACCTGCTCCCTTTGGAAAAAGAAAGGTTTCTTTTTTTTCTTTTTCCTTTGAAACACAAGGGTGTCTGTAAGCTCTCTGGAAGAGGAAGGAGGTCATAGTGTTGAAGTAAGGCAAGATGAGCACAAACACCAAATACTCTTAGCGGTTGCTCACACAACTAAGCTGGAAGAAACCCCGGAGTAGGTATCAAAGGGCTTGTCAACCCCATTTGTATTGAGCCAGGATATAATGTGTGTTAAAACTGTTTTGGTCTTGCTTTGTGGCTCAAGCATGAGATTTGTAGAACCACTGGCTGACTGCTGCAGGCCTGATTTTAAGCGCTGTTGTATTGGTGGCATTTCGTATGGGTATAATAAGGCAGAGTTTCTGTGGGACACCTCTCAGTGCACCCTAAATTTCTGGGCCATTTACAGTCACGGCTAGTGATGAGTGGACTCTGTGGAAACTAAGGTTTGAAGGGAGAAAGGAGAGCTTCTGTAACCCCAGCTTGTTAGCTACTGCACTGAAACACTGGCTGGATTTATGCTGAGACTGCATTTGTAGGAAATACAGTCCTACTTTTGGGGAATATGTTTTTTTATAATGTGTTGAACGCACCTCTGTAGCACTAATTACCTGTTTGCATCTACCTAAATCGGCCTTATCAGTTATCATCTGCCAATCTGTAACTGGAGGCATAGCTAACTTAGCAAGACCTAGCTGAATACTTCTAGCAGGGTGACACTAATATTTAGGTTTTTATTCTTATGGAAACTAAATCTACAACACTGTTCTGCTGCCAAGGCATGCTCCAGTTCCACTGATGTGTTCTTTCCTTATTTTTTTTCTACTATGTTATTCAAATTGCCTCAGTTGCCAAGAATAACTAGTTTGTGGTCTGAGGCAAAGAGCTTTGAAGTTAATGGATACCTCACAACATCAGATTGCAAATTGAAGGTAGTAGCGTCTATCCCTTCATCTGAGTGAGAAATGAGTACTTTGGCAGCAGCAATGCAGTGGTGATGCAGCACTGCTGTTAGCTGGAGTCTGCGGTGGTGTTAGAGTGCTCCTTGCAGCTCCTTGCTGTAGTCGAGTTGAAATGCCTTTGCTGTGTTCCTTAATGAAGGGGCAGATTCTGCCTGTAGCGTTTTACTAACAGATTTTTCAGTGTCCTTTTACACTGTTGTACCAAGAAGGGTGAGTTGAGAGAGACTTAACGTCTGGCTTCGAGGCACCCAGTTTCTCCTGGCAGCACAGGGAGGAGAACGCAGAGCTGACAGCTACAAGATATTCCTTCTTAAAGCCGAGTGCAGAAATTACTTTGATCGTTGCTGTGGTAGTCAACTTTGTGATGCAATGGAGCAACTAGGAGCTGTTTAGAACGGTGGGGTGAGGAAGGCTGAGGAGAGGAAGCATCAACCAGTGCTGATGGCTCAGGTGTCTCTGTGGTGGCATTCCTGGTCCTGCAGGAATTGAGCAGTAAGAGCTCTGAAACATGCTGACCACCCACTGTTGCAGATGCTCTTGCCCAGAGAGTTTCAGGGTAACACACTACTGATGTACAGGTCTTTGGGAAAAGAAGGGATGTAAAATGCCTGTTACCTGTGTAGCTCCAGAGGCCAGGTTTTTTTAACCCCTCACCTCACTGACTTCAACATCTGATTAAAGCAGCTGAAGTTCTGACCAAAATGCTGGCTCTGCCTTGCAGGGGTAAAGGCAGACCCCTTTCCAGATAGACTGGAAGTGCCCACGATGTGTAAGCCTGAACTCTGTGGCAACAGAGACCTCCTAATGGCCTGAGATGCATTCCAGGTCATCGTTCTCATTGTTAGAGACTACTGCTGTAAATCAGGAGAGCTCTGAGCAGGCTGCTGGGGAGCTCACAGAAGCACCCATGCTCATTTCACTATGAGGGTAGTGAGACACCGACGCAGGTTGCCCAGAGAAGCTCTGGCTGCCCCATCCCTGGAAGTGTTCAAGGCCAGGTTGGATGAGGCTTTTGAGGTGTCCTTGCCCATGGCAGGGGGGTTGGAACTGGATGATCTTTAAGGTCCCTTTCAACCTAAACCATTCTATGATACTATGATTTCTGGCTACTTTCATTGTGCTAATTTAGCCATGACTAGCTAAATCCTTCTACTAAGGTTAACCTGCATCCTCTTTCCAGTTCTCTTAACACAAAATGCTTCTGGTTCTTAATCCTTCCCAGGCAGGGCTCCACTATGTACCTTCAGCCTAGGGAGTCCCGCTTATGCCTGCAGCAGGTGCATCATACCCCTTGACTGTCTCTACCCTGCAGTGTCTTTCCAGCTGCTCAACTTTCTGCCTTTTCACAAGGCTTTGTCCTCTGGCTCAAGCTTTGCAGACAGCTTCTCTAAGGCCCCACAGCAATAGCCTGACTCAGCAGTTTTGCACATTTCTGGCTTGATCTTTCCTGCAGCTGTAAAACCAAGGTGCGGGAGGGAAGGGGAAACACATGAGGAAAGGCATGGTCTGATCCCTGCCCCTCCCCATCACTCCTCATGGATCCTCTACAGAAATAGGCGGGCTCAGTCCTTTCTGTCTTCCCGTATTCCTGACGAGAGGAGCCTGGTGTGAGGTCTCTTCCATACCAGCCATGGCCCCTTTATACTGCAAAGAATAAAGTCTCCACATTCAAACTGTATTTTGCAGGGTGGGTTAGCAGCATGGTCTTTGTCAGCTTTCCTCACAAAGCCTCTGTGGTGTGGGAACAGTATCGGCAAGCACTGCAAGTCTCCGCATTGCTAGAATTCTTTAGAGTTCTTCTAAATGCTGAGCCTTCAGCCCCTTAATGCAAGTAGCTGTGACTCTGGGATTTAACTGGCCTCAAACTTTGGGGCAGAGGACATGGGGACAATTGGAGAGCCACCCTGATGGGTAAGGGATTTTGAAGTTTATCCATAAGAAAGCCTCATTTCTTTGGGAAAAATTATTTTGAGAGTTTTTTTCTCTACGAACTCCTGGTACCACCTCTTTTTGCAGTATTGGCATATTAAGTAGTCCAAAGCGCCTTCTGTTCATGGGAGGATGTAGTATGGTTTCCATGCTGCTGTGCAGATGGTTGCCAAGTTGTCTAAGGATGAGACTTTCTAAAGTGCATGACCTTCCTGTCCTTAAACGATGGGCATTCTGGGAAAGGTACTTTACAAGTTAACCTGCACAGTAGTTGTGAGAACCACCAAGGAGAGAGTTGAGTTCTGCAGTGTTTGCTTTCGAAGTGTGAGGCGATGGTCTAATAATTTCCTCGTTAACAAAAACCGGCATGCACCCAATCCTGATGTAGCTGCCTGTAAATAGATTGCAGCTTCTGTGAGATCGGTGTGGATAACAGGGCATAGGTTTGCTTTGATCTCGTGTAGCTGCACTAGAATCATGTTTAATTACTTTGAAAACCAGTATCTGAGCAATAGATTCTCTTACCCCAACTGGGATAGATGAGCTTAGAGACTAAGCTGAACCTTCATTTCTGCAACTAGTAGAAGAGTTGCTGTTTTCTGTCTTCCTCTGAGGTTGCAAAACAATGGGGAGACCTTTCACAGCTTAAAATCTGAGGCTGAGTGAGAGATGGGCAGAAAGAGGCAGGTTGATCCAGTGGTTAGCATCCCCGCTCAGGAGGGATGGTTCAGTTCTCATGAGCTTTCTAAGTCACTTGGGCAATTACTGGGGTACAGGAAGGTTTTTTTGTAAATTGATAACAATGGCACTTAATACTCAGAGCACCCTGTGTTCACCCATCGTGCTGGTGACACAGCACACACTTTCACTCAAGAGGTTTCAAATCCTTTTCATCTAAGGATTTCATGTAGATTCATTTGAAATAGGGCCTATTTGCTTTAGCTAAGGGTCTGATCCCAAAGCAGGAAGCATTTCCTGTTTAGTCTCTGATAATTTGGGGATCACAGTGCCCCTGCCATTGCAGTTGCATGTGCAGCAGCTAAGTCCCAAGTGAATGAGTGGAAAAATATCTTTCCTTTATGACTGTTGTCCACTTGAAGGACTGTCTTCCAAGTCTGTCTAGAAATAGTGTGGTTGGGTATCTGCCAAATTTTGTTTGTTTGTTTTTAAGATCTTCTAATTTGCTTTCATTTCCATTGTTGTTTATGCCTTTGCTGTTGGGGAAAGGGGAAGGTAATTAGCAATATAGCCTCAAAATAACCTGTTTCTAGGTGCTGGCAATTTGGGCTATAAATATGCATTTGTGGCTGAGGGCTGGCATGAACTTTGTATGAGGAAGGGATAATTTATTTTGGGTATTGCATCCTTTAATGTGGGCTTATATGGGCAAGAGCTGTTCTTCCGGGTGTCTGCATTGTTAACTTTTTTAAAAGTACTGAGGATTATATTGGAGCAGTTTCCACTAAACTTTCTCCACTCAGCCCAATCCCTACATTTACCATAACTTGTTCAGCTACTCAAAAAAAATCAGCTCCCACCTAGAGATGTGTATCCATTTATCCCAGGCAGAAATATGCATGACTTCTACACCACAGTATTTGTCTCTTCTGAAACTCCACAGCAGGTCTGCTGCTGCCTAGCTGTCCAAGTTTGACCTATTTGTAGAATAGGATTTAGGCCATGCATTGTGACATACCAGTAGCGTAGTCTGCAATAGTCTGCAACATGCTACCGTCTGTATTGATTAAGATTATAATATTACTCCTTTTTAATGGCAGCTGAGACACCTAAGCAGTGAAACTCCTTCAGACATGAGAAGGAGAGGCACATCTTTAAGAGATGAGCCTTGATTCTACCCTGGGCTGCCCTTCAGCTGGTAGAAAAGAAATGCCTTATTTTTGGGGTCTACGTTACTGGCAACAGTAGTTTTAAAGCTGCATGCACGTGGTTCATGCCCTTCTTACGAATTGTACTTCATTCTACAAAACTCTATATTTTCTTCAGTAAGTTTTTAGTTTCCAAGCAAAACACTGAACTGGGTGATACACATTTGAACTTTGGGGCTACTGTAGATTTATACTTCACTCCCTGATGTTAAGTTTATGTACATGTCTGCTCTTAGGTGTGAGGTAAGAAATAAGACTCTTTTCTTCCTCAAAGGCTGAAAGGCATGGAGAACGTCTGCTGTCAGCTGTATTCCTTTATCTTAAAGCACATATTTGCAGCAAGGTGTTTATTGGGTTCCTGTAATGTATTTTCCAAATATTCTTTAATCCATAGGACTTATCTTTCACAGTATAGCAGACATCAGAGCTTTAAAACTAATGGCCTTGCAAAGTTTTACAGTATTGGCCACCAAGTACTGTACTCATTAATGGCTTGATTGCTACCAACAGTCTTCTGTGCAGCCTTTATAAAAAAGAATGCCGTTTCTATGACTTGCGCGATTCCTAACTTTACCTGCTGTCTGCTGCTCATCCCTAAAAGACGCAGTAAACACTTTCTAACCTGGTTGCCTAAGAGATTAGGTATTTAGTGTACAGGTGCCCAAATGTCACTCATGAGGACAGCTAGTACTCTTACTGTCACTTCAGATGCGCAAAGGCAGAATGCAGGAATGACCTCCAGAACAGCCAGCATCAGACAGGTGGAGATCACCACAACTCAATACAGATAAAGGTACCTTTTTCTAAATTGTTTTGTCGTGTTCTGATGAGCTTCTGCTTGCCACCTGCCCTTTACACAGTTGTCATATCATTATCTGTTCTTTCAGAGACAATTTAATTAGATTGTCTTTCAGTAGGTTTTAATCAAGTGTTATGGGGTTGCTGGTAAATTATTTACAGCCGTATCGCTTGATGAAACACTTGGTCTGCTAAAGGTATCACTTAAGTGACATATCTGTAGCAAAGAGTACAGCTGGCTTTAACTTAGGACCCCACTTATATTCTTTGGGGTTATCCAGCTGACATTAGACAAATGTTGGGTTATGTGAGCCCACTTTCCTTTTACAATGGTAGAAACTGAACGTGACTGTGCTGGTAACAAAGGAGTTGAAGCAGTTTAAAACTAGGGTAAGAGCTGAATTTAGCTCTAGTCTCTGCTGGCTCTGTTCTTTTGTAAGTGCCTTTCAAGGCTGAATACCTTAAACAGTGTGGCCTTGACCCTCACTTGAAGCTCCAGCTATTTAAACAGAAGTGCTGTTGTACTATCTTCAGACTTGGTCTGATGTAAAGTGAGTGTTTTCGGAATGAGCAAGGTAGTAAAAAAACCAACATTTAAATAGCAAAGGATAATAAACTGAGAAAGTGGATATTTTTAGAATACAGAAGGATTCTTTCTCCGCCTTATTTCACCTGTCCCTTAAGGTGGTTAAAATTTAACAGCTTTAAGATATCCTTTCTTCTTTCATCCTGTTGGATTCTTGTTGGATGCCTGTTTCAGCAACATTACTTTTTTTCCAGTTTAGCTCGCATTCTTTGTGAGAAAGCCCCAGCATGGGAGGATACTAGCCTGCCTCCACCCAAGTATACCTGTAAGTTTATGGCAACAACCATCTTCCATTCATTGTTTACATAGCCTCTGAAATAAAATGCAGTTTGAAGACATATAATCAGTGTTACAGAACTGTCACCTATGGAAACTTTATTCCAGGTATTTATTATGCTTATTTGGTACTTACAATGAGCATAAGCTTGGGTGTGTTTTTAGTGCTTAGTGTGCAGGCTGTAGATGCAACTCAGGCTCCATTCATTATTGGAAAATTGCTAAGTACTTCTGAAGATGAGTTTGTCTTTCTGGTTTCTGTCAAATTCTTTTCAGTGTACGATTTAACAAAATAGTTTTGCAGGTTCTTGGTGGTATCGTGCTTCACTTAATGGATTCATAGTGCTGCAGTAGAGAAGTACAGCTCCACTGAAGCTTTGTGACCTGATCCAGAACTGAGGACAGTCATAGGCCTTCATTTTGAAGCGCAAGTCTCAACTGAGTTTATGGAGAAAGGATATTTGATACACAATGGAAGGCCATATCTGACATCAGGCCAATGACTTTACCCTGATATTATTTTTCCCATACACGTGGTAAAGAAAGAAATCCTGGCTTGACTTACCCTGTGCATCTGATCTATGAAAGTTGATGCAGAACTTTGTAGTTGCACAACCAAGTACAAAATTTGATGTAGCTATCTTGCACAATATTTAAAACTGGGCTTATAATGCTGGGAATATAATGCTTGTCAGTCCTGTTTCCAGCTATTCTGCCATTGCTGGTCTACAACCTATAAGAAACTTTAAAGATTTATACAAAAAGTGTCCTGCACTTAAAAGGCCGATGCTTCCAGATGAAAAGTTGCAACTTACTATTTCTCCACACCACTGCACAAGGACAAAGAACTGTTACCAAAATTACAAGATCATGTGACAAGGGCTTCTAACTTACTTTTCGCTCATCACATATGAGGCCAATACCACAGTAAATTGGCAAAATACCTTGACAATGATAGCATATCATCAGAGCTATTTCACCTTTCAAAGCCTATGTCTTGCTCTTGACCCTCCTCTGTTGCCTTATTCCTTCTTCCTGTCTTTGTATCAGCTTTATATCAGCTTTGCTGCTCCAGCTTTTTCAGCCCAGAGCATCCACAACCAACTTTCATTTGTGTTTCTTCCTTTTGAGCCATATATGTGGCAAGAAATTTCTCGGATGATGCTCTCATCCATGCCCCCATAACATCCAACTACTGCTACCCATAACCTAAATAATACTCACTGTTTGTATGAAGATTTCATTTGTTCACACCTGCCACTGAAAATGATTACAGGAATGCTTTAAAGCTCAATTACTCTTAAGGTCTTTCTCTGCATTTTTAAGAGCTTGAACTTTTTTCTGAGGCTGATAATGAACTATTAATATAGTTAGGAATCAAGAACAGCAAGTAGGAAAGTGACTCTGCCATTACCCAAGCCATGCATTTTTTTCAGTGGATAACTGCAGATGTTTGACTTTAGGAAATTATGTTCAGTGAGGTCCTGGAAACCCCCCAAGAGACCAATAGACAATTTGCACGTCATTGTATCTCGTTGGAGATCATCATTTGTCAGGAGCCGTTTGTGAAGGAAAAGGCTAATTTACAATCTTATTGTGTGGATATACTGGATGTGTCAGCATGTTTTGAAAGGCTCCTCAGAATGAACAATTGGGGTGAGAAGTTGTGTACTCTACAGTTCCCCCCCCTGCAATAAGAGGGAGGACTGCCTACACTCAACCCATGCTCTTTCTTGCGTCTTCATTCTCCAGGCTGACCAAAGCCAAGAAGGGAGTTCTTTAATGTTCGTAAGTGAAAGCTGGGCATATTACAGTCTCAGTTGAAAGGAACTGAAAGCAGTCCACCTATTCATGAGACCATTGCTACTAGCCACAGTTTTTCTAACCTCTCTTGGCAAGTCACTAAGGCAGACACATTTCAGAGAAAGTGCTTGTAGTCCTGATGTTACTTAGTATTTGGGAGACGGGACAATGTGGAAGTTGGGATAAGAAGGGACTTAGTGCAATAAAATTGCAGTTGTAATTCTCACATTGGAATGGCTATTACAGATGGCATGGTTATGAGACAAATGGAGCCTTAGCATTGCTTATCTGGATTGGATCTCTGAAGCAAACTCCCGACTGGTTATCTGCTAGTTTCAAGGTTCAAGCTCAAGTGAAGTTGAGTTTATAGCCTGGTCCCTTCCTTTCAGCTGCTGTGTAACCCAAAAGGTTTTTTTCCTCTCTCTCCCCTGTTGCTGTGTGTGTTGGTTTCATATATATCACCACTGGTCCTTTGCGCAGCTGCTAGAAGAGTATTTGCCTTTGCAGCAGAAGGCAGGTTGCTCCGTGTCGCTGAAAGTGTTCCCCTCCCCCAGACTTGGCTATTATTTATGCAACATGATCTAACCCAGAGTGGCTGGGAGCCGATGGTCCAGAGTTCATTTCCAGTTATTATTGTATTACAGAGTCAGTCTGGTTAGAGGTACTCATTTCCAGCACAGAGCATATACCCTTTGAAAGCATAAACAAACTCTAGGTCAGTTTTACTTAGCTTGGTACACAAGTGTTTCAGCTAAACAGGAAGAGCAAGCTAGAGTTGAAGCACTGCAAGAAGCTGGTTCAACAGTCATCCATACCAAACGAAGTAAGGTCCCTTCCAGTAGAAGAGGTATAAAAGGAGCACTAAGCTCTAAAACAGCAGTGGAAGCTTCCCTTTTTAGTCTCTAGAGATGTATTGAGTACAGTTCTTAGCCTTGCCTCAGTGTGTTTTTGAACTCCTGAGCTAGGGCATAGCTGAATAAAACATATGCAGAATTACCTTGCATAGGTTGGGGGTCGGACTTCAGTGGCCTTAGCAGATGTGGCTATTCTGACTTCAGTGGCCTGAGCAATTACACCTGCTGTCGCAACCCTATTGTGGTATGTGGGTGTAGCTACTGTGGAGTTCAGTCATCCTAGCTACCACTAACCAAACTAGTAATCTTAACTGCAATGCTTTTTTTTCTTATTATCTAGGATACTACTAGAAAGCCTTCACAGACAAGATCACCCAAGGCCCTGGCTTTGAAGGCAGGCATGCTCAGAAGTGACCTCCTAGCCTGGAGATTAAAGAGGCTGAACTAGGTCAATCACTACCCTCAAAGTATGAACTTCTAGCATTGAAATTCTACAAAACACCGTCTTTGGTGTTTGTACAGTCCAAACAACAGTAATCCGATTGCAACTATAGCCAACAGGGGAGCACTGGGTTAGTAAGGGTGCTTGGCTACTAGCAGTAAAGCCTTCCTCAGCTGTACTTTGCTGCATGCTAATACATTAGTTTTCTAGATTTGAGGCTGAAAAGACACTTTGTACAGCTCAGTATCTGTACTTGGAGATGAGACTGCTTTATGGTAATTCACTCGCATTGCCTTGTTTCAGATAGTAATCTGTATGCTGCTCTGGGAAACAGGGGGTCGGGAAGCTCGTGGAAACAAGCCAGTGTCATAGGCTGTTAAATTCAAAGGCAAAGTTTAACAGGGCAGCACAGCCTGAGTGGGGAAGGGTTGCCTCTGAGCTGGACAAACAGGTCACACAGGTTTCCAGACACTGTCCCACGCAAGCAGAGCACCAAGGCTGCAGGAGCTGGAAGCTCTCAGGTAGGAGCTGCACCAATACTTTGTAAAATCGAAGTTTAGCAGAGTGAGGCTCCATCAAGTACTAGATTGTTTAAGCTTTGTTTAGCAGGAGTCCATCAGAAGAATGGTCACTGATTTAAGATATTTACAATTAATTCAGTTCCTCCTACAAAGCACCACTGATGTCATTAAATTCACAATTTCTAACCAGCATCACTTTGGTCCTTGCTGTAGTCTCTCCTTTAGAGGGACACGAGCTTGGATATCATAATCCAACCATTTCTGCCCTATTTAGGGAACAGAAGTCACATCCTGCTTTGTCTCTATAGAGGTGACTCCTACTCTTCCTGTTGCCTCACTCTTTTTGTTGGTGTCCCTGCAGAATAGCAGGGGGAGTAGGAAGGAAGGAGAACTAGTCCAGTACAAAACCTCATTCAACACACCGTCAAAGAAACCCAGCAACTGAACAGCAATTTTATAGCAGAGTGAAACAGTACAGCTTATGCACATAGCTCACCTCAGTAACCTCAAAACAAAATCAGGAAAAAGGCAATAAATAAAGACTTTCTGCAACACCTTTCTTCTGCTTCATAGCATTTCCCCACATCTCATGTTAAACCCAAACTACTTCAACTAGTCTTTCATTCTCATTGCAACAACACTGACTCCTTCAGCGTGATGGTCCTGGGGTTTCAGAGAGGATTTTGTACCTGTAATCCACTGCAGGAAAGTCCCTGCTGTGTTTTTGGGTGATTGGCTACCTAGAATGCTGTTGTCCCTTGTTCCTAATTGCATAGAAGTAAATTTCTCGGACTGTGTTAAATCTCACCAGTCTTTAGCCTTTTGCAACCAGTAAAGTGAATACACTCTGAGTGTGAGTACTACACTAGGAGTGTTTTGGAGAGGAAGTGATTCTTCAGCTGTGGATACCTCAGGCATAATTGGAATTTATGTGTTCATTGTACTGTAGCCTGATGGTGAGATGTGCTTACTCCCCATGTTGCATGAGAGTTGGTTTGAGGGTACTTGCCTGATGGGAGGCATGTCGTGGACCTCATGGGCTAGGCTCTCTGTTCCCTTACATTGTCTTCCCACTTGTAAGTCAATTACATTTCACAGAAGTTTGCCTGAGACTGTAACGTTTCTGATTTTGAGACAGTAGAAAGGCTAATGTGAGGACACATGGGACTGCAGAAAGAGAGGGAACTGGAAAGATAAGCTCTGTGGGTTTATATGTGTCTTTTCTGAGAAGGAAAGAGAGCTGACCAGGGAAGCAGACTCGGTATGATTCCCACTCACTAATGACATACTCAGCCCTAGAGGAAAGATAAAGAAAACTCATACAATCCATTGACTCAATTTTATTTTTGAATTGTTTTAGGATTCTTTTGTAGAACTGAGTTGTGGGTGACCTGCTTTCTACTTGGCAGCTGAATCTCAGTTATGCTTGCACAGATTTTTTCATTCCTATATTTCGTGCCTCAGTGCATTGTACATAGCACTCCGGATGCATTCTCTAAAATTGATGAGCAAACTGAAAGTCTCTGATCCCCACTGCATGGTAGAACATACCAAAGAATTTCTTTGTTCCTCTTAAAATCTGAAATAAGGAAGCTTGCTTTACAGGCTCAAAGCATTTTTAACAGAGTGGGTTTTAGTGTATTTTTGTCTTTTTGGTGATCCCAAAAATGCAATCTCATAGCAGCTTGTTAAAATAAAGCTGTTGTGCTGTTTTAAAAGACACTTTCAGAGAATGTGGCAAGTTGCCACATTGCAGTTAAGCAATTTCCTATAGTTGACTTTTTTTTTTAAAAAAAAAAAGGGTGGTTTTCTTAGCCATCTCCCTCCTCCGTTTTCACTGCGAGAAGCAAAAAAAAACCAAACAACCAAACAAACAAAAAAATAACCTCAAAACCCCACAACACAGATGCCCCCACCTCTGCACTAATGCGTATACATTGGAAGTGAGCATTCCTTGGGAAACCGTGGAAGGCTAATGTTCTATCAGTGGCATGCTTGTGTGTTTTCATTGATTGTGTAGTGTAAAGATCTTGTGATTGTATAAACATCTGATGTCTAAGAAACAAATGTTAATATGGAGTGGAATATTAGATACCAAGTATGGTATAAATAAAACATACTCTCTTTTAATACTTTTTTGTTTCTGAATGGGTTACATATTTAGCATCCATTTATAGTGTGGAGCCCAAGGTTTTTATAGCTGCATACCACTTAGTTGCTCTGGAGAAATGTGTTAACTGGTGTATTACATGCTAGTATAAAAAGTACATGATGGATGAAAGAGGCATACAGTAGTAGAGAATCTGTTCCCAGGAGCTGAAGCCTGTCCAGCTGTGTGACACTAAATTATTCTTAGACTTATAACTGTTGTCAATACAAACAGCTTTACATAAAGAAATAAAAGCTTTTATGTGAATAGTTTTTTGTCTTTTCCCCTCTTTTATATGGCTCCTTACCTGTTCTCCTCCAAAGATATTCAGATGCATTCAAAGAATCCACTGCTTTTTGCTGAGAAGTTTCAGTGGAAATAGTGCTGGTAGCTGTAGTTGGAGCAAACTCCACTTGTCTCATCATGAGAACAGAACACGGAGCCTTGGCACTGGTGACTGTAACATACACAGCAAACCTGGATTTTTAAGAACCCTGGCTTTTTTGGAAATAGTATTTTCCTTCATGGGGGTAGATTTGCCTTTTTTTTTTACTGCAGCAGACCTCAAAAGCATCTCAGTAATGGAATTTTTGGGAATCCTGCCCTTACAGATTTCAGCTTGTGATAGGGAATGAACAGGCAGTTGTTCAACCACATAAAGCAGCACTGCTGTATCTGATGCTGGGGTACACTTTAAGTAGTGAGGCTCACTTAAAACACCATGCTCTTTCTCACTGAAGCGAGGGGGTAGCAGTAACTGCCTTGCTGAGTTCAGTGGGTGGATGTATGTCCTGCAAAAACGGGTTTTGGCAGATGCATTTGAAAACTGAGTAACTGATTTAAGAACTTCTGCTGAGTCATCAAAAAGGAAGAAAAGCAGGCAAGTCCTCAAGGTAGTGAGTAATGCTATAGCGTCCTATTTTTGGGTGACTGGACACAGTCATCTCTCCCTTTCTCTTATCAATTGAAGAAAATGATTGGCAGTGGCAATGTTGCAGAGACAAGATTCAACATGCAGGGTTTTTTTGCAGGCCGGCTATGGAAATGGACTCCAGAATGTGAAACACTAGGCTGAGGACCAGCTTGGGCAACCAAACTGCCTGTATTGAGCTACCAAATGCCCAGATAAAGGCTGTAATGTCAGCTGTACTGTTAGGGTAACAGACAATACAAACAGGACCTAATCCAGCATTCTGGGAAACCAGTGAATCTGGGAAATCAGTTTTAGATAACTTCAGTATTCTTTGAATCAGGTCACAGCTGGAAAGCTAATAATAGTCTGCTGCTCATTATTTGCACTTTCAAGATTATACTATAAACAATGTAGTTGAATTTATGAAGTCCCTTTGCCAAAACACAGAAGAGAAATAAGACTATAAAGAAAGGATGGAGGTAGAAAGTTTTGGATTCAGAAGCTGGATACTAAAGAAAGACGGCTGTACTTGGGGAATCCTGCTATTTTGTTTACTCATCACGTGATGGCTGAGCAGATATAAGTTTTGTATTTGTGGAGATCCTCAGAACAGCTGAGCTTTGGAAGGAGGGCTGATTTGCTCTGTTTTCAGACTACCATCTGAATCAAACATTAGGAAAACTGTATGTGGGCACTGACTTTGTGTCTATGAGATAGGCAAGAAGCGATCTGTAGTACTGCTGGATCCCCCAAACATTTTATAGGCCTTCACTGTGTTTCTGGCATTGTTACTCTAGAGGAGTGCGGTAGGAAGAATTACTCCCAGCAGTGTTTTAGATCACACCTAGCAGGAGGTGTAGTAGAGTACCAGTGGCATTTAGAGTCTGCCATTGTACAGGTGTAGCATTTCAGTTTTCAAAAGCATCCCAGGAAAGTTAGTATTTTCAGTAATGCCTAACTTATTCACGTCCTTTTGGAAAGATCAAGATGAAATACTGTAAATGAAAGGAGTCTGGAAAAACCACGAGTGATCTTTTTATAACGATGAAGAGTTGGTTGGCTGCAGTAAAAAAAAATCTCAACGCTTAAGGAATGAATTTGTATCCAGCACTCAGAACTGTCAGTTCACAGGCAGAAAAATACAACATAGAATCCCTTTGTCTTTCCCCTGCTCCTTAGGAGGGGAGTATTTCCATTACAAAATAGCATAAAGGCTTGTTACAATGGCTTTTTATTTTCTCATAAGCAGTCATGTTTTTTTCTCATTTCTGGTCGCTGTCACTCAGCGGAGTCCCTCCTCTGATGCAGTCATCTGAACAAGAGACTGAGCACAAATCCTGAACCTGCTGAACTTATTCTCCAGTGGATAATCAAAGGAGATGCATGAAGACAAAAGGGGTGTAGCTAAGCACATGTAATGTGAAAGAGGTGATGACAAAGTATTTTGAAGAATGTTTCCTGAGGAGACTGTATATCATGAAAAGTGAAAGATGTAAAAAATTGCAAAGCTCAGCAGATGAGTGGATTGAAGGAGAACAAGTGTATAAATCACTTTGAAGAAATGTTGCTACAGGCTGATGTTCTGGGATTGTTTTCTGCATCTTGGAATGATCAGGAAGTCTGGGTAGAAGTGATGGCAAATATGAGAACTTCCATGGTCCAAAGGCCTTTTTCCAATCTCCAACTGAAGCGCAAAGTCAGGCTTGGATTTTTCACAAATTCTGCTTAAAATAATTTTTGGACACAAATGCAAAATTCTTAAATTCTGATGCTGAACTGGCACATTGTCTTTCATTATACATTTAATGCAGAAGTGAAGTCTTTATAAATGCATTTTTTAATTAGAAAAATACGCTTTGAGAACTCTGATTTGTTTCCATAGAATGCTTTGAAAATGGGAAATTTATTTAAATCACTTTCATGGAAGAGTCTTGGTTTTAACAAACCGTTTGTGAAAATACACTTCTCAACTAAAAAACCCCACCTCCTTTTCTGACTCGGCATGGAGACAAATGTGCTGTGTGGAGTTTCTGTGGAAAGTCACAGAAGTAATGGATATTGTGTCTGGCTTAAAGATGCTAAACTTGGAGCTTGTTGTCTTTGCATGTGTGTGTGATCATTTTTCAAGTGTTGATTACAATCTTTCCAGGCTGTTGTATGATGCCAAATAGCTGTTGCAATACTGTATGTTGTGTGGCCAGTCGTTGCTTATCAGTATCCTGTGTATTTTTCCTCATACAACTATTACTAGGTCAGCAACTGTATTTTCCTTCACTTTCTAAGTGGGCTCAACATGGTTTAGGTGAAAGTCTGAGTCACAAAGACAAAAATGTTCTTTTGTGGGGTAGGAATCTGGATTCAGGTGTCTCCACTCTAAATACTGTATTTGTACTTAAAATAATGGTTGAAACCCCATGTGGTTGCTGCAGGCAAATGTTAACCAGTAAGACAAGAGCCCCAAAGAGATTTTTGGAAAAACGAAATGTGAGCAGTGAGCCATGGCAGCTTTCTCACGCAGTGTCTGTGAAAAGAGAAATGTGACCCCAGTCCTTGCCAAAATAGCTCCATTCTTTCTAGCGGAAAGCTAATAATTTGGAGCATTTCACAGAATAAGGTTTCTTAGCTAAGATTTCCCAGGGTGCAGAGACATAATGTCTTCAGCTCTAAGACCTGCAACCTGCTCCTACATAGACTTAAACTTTTTCTGTATAAACTCTTCCCCGAAGTCCAGCCCAGCAGCACTTTGGGGAAGTGTGTGTGTCAGAGGGAGGACGGGAAGGTGGAACTCTTGAAGTGCTCAAATAATTGAGTCAAATGAGCAGAGGATTTGATTTTGTTGTGTTTTGTTTCCTTCCCTTGGTCTGCTAATAAGTTCAAGTGCTGCAGAGAACAAGCTGCTAATCTGTCTCATTCCCCAGCCAGTACCTGAGGGAGTGGAAGAGGCAGGATGTTTGTGAATGTATTTTGTTATGCATAGAAATATTAATTATATTATTGTAGAAATGCGTAAGATGAAAGGGAGATAGTTGGGAGGCAAGGGGAAAAGAAATGTGAAAAAACCTTTGGGATTAGGGACAGTGTCCTGGGCAGTAAACTGCTTCGTTAAAGGAGTTCAGTTCCTTCAGAGCCCTCTCGGTTCCTTCAGAGCGAGCACTGGGAACTCTCAGGCTAGACGTGCAAGGTGTTGCCCCTTGGTCCCTTGCTGTCCCTGATGAGAGCTGTGGGTGCTCAGTACCTGGCAGGATGAGGCTCGCAATGAAGAGGAAAGGGAAGTGCAAGAATATGACGGGGACCTAGAATTAGTCATGCCCTTCCTGACCTTGCTGAAGGAAATGTCGGGCTTTATATTTTTTTCTGTAAACTCTGCTTTATTTGTGCTGCAAGTTTACACATGCACAGGTTGTTGGTTTCTTTAGTCCCTCCTCCCCCACCATAAAATCAAATATACTTGAGAGTTCTTTTACAGATGTGTGAGAATGATTAGTGCCATCATCAAAATGATGGAGCGTATTATCTTTAAAGGCATTTTAAGTTTTGAATTTTGCAGAGAGATCCATGGGTTGTATAACACAATCCCTATCCCCCAAACATGACCTGGTGTTTCCTCTCCAGATTATGAACCTTTTGTAATCTTTCTCCCTGTCACTGCTTTCTGGCTGCAGTCATTGTAAAACCGGCAGGGGATTTGGGGTAGTTGTTTTCTTTATGGGAGGAGAGATAGAATGGATTTGCCAAGACACTGAACAGTTGTAGGAAGAAGCATAGTATTAGTATTATCCTTGGGCTGCATTCACCTCTGTATAACTTTACGGGCTACAGCAGATAAGTTGGACAGGTCATTGTTTATCTGCAATACTTTAAGAAGCCTGCACTGTATTAGAATCTGAGCACCTCATAAACTCCTTCCTTTTCCCCAGCTTGGTGAAGTAGAGTAGCACTGCGTACACTCTAACAAACCAGGAACTGAGCCTTGAAGACTATAAGATGCAGAACCATCAAAGTATGTAAGCTCCTAACTCACTGTTGAAGTCTGCAGGGAATCTGGCCTGCAGTGGTTTGCTTCGGAGTGAGCAAGAAATAGGAAGGAGAGGAAGGATCTGAGCCTAGGTTCCCCCAGCTGTCAAGAAGGATTTTTGCTTGGGGCAAGGAGATGGAAGTCTTTGATTTCTTGAGGCTCTCTAGATGTCTTCAGAGCTGTTATGATGCAGGTCAGTGTCTCAGCCAATGTAGAATCCCTGGAAGGGATCTCAGGAGATCCTTTTAGCTGTCTTGCCAAAGGCATGAGTAGCTCTACCTTGTCCATTTCTGACAGGTGCTTGTTAACTTATTGTTAAAGACCTTGGTTGAGGGCCAAGACTCTGTTGAACTAGGCTTTGTGAAGCCTTAGCTGTTGAGGACCAGGTTCCAGACTGACAGTGATACTCTAACAGATGGTCACCCCGTTTGTTTGAGCTGGTTGAGATTTGGCTGCATGTGAACAGGTACAGGGTCTGGGGACCCTGTGGAAGGAATCAAATGAGTGAGAGCAGGAGGTGTGCTGTGCTTGGTAAGAAGTATTCTTCATAGCAGGGTAAATCCGTAAGCCTGCTAAATGGCGTATGCACTAATTTCATGAGTGGATGGGAAACCTTAACAGGTCTGTAGGCCAGTTTGGGGTAATGATGTCCTTCAGTATATGCTTTGAGCAGGAGGAAGTATTAGTAGTCTTCCTGTGCTCCATATGGAAATAGAGTTAAGACTAATGAAGCACGGCTGAGCTAAAGAAGCTAGGTGGGTGCTGGAGAGAAGTGTGAGCTCAGAGGAGGTTGAGCTGCAGATCTGATGTGGCAGCAGCAGGGTTGTGCTCAACAAATGGTAAGTACAGTTCTTAGTCTCGCAGAGCACTCTCAGTCATTCTGTTGCAGTTGCATGTCCTCAGGTTAAAAAGGAAGGGGGAGGGCTTTCATTTTTAGTGTGCAGTGGGTGTGAAATCTTTGGTATTTAAGCAGAGGACTGTTCCTGCAGCTGCATTAGGCTCAGATGCCTCCCTAGGATGAAATTTTGAAGAGAAGCGTGTTATCAGGCACAGGGAAGCACTTGATTGCGCAGTTTCATCCTCCCACTCCCACTCTTAGCTGGGGAGGCCTCCACTGAGTGTTTGCAGCTCTCAGTCGCAGGGATTGTGAAAAAGAAAGGAGGGGAGAGAAAAGGAGCTGGTGTGTGGCCTCCAAGTGACCCAGAAAGGATGCTGTCTGCATCATCTGACAAAGCAGAAATAACGTACTGTAGTGTTTGGGCAGTGGCTATTGTGTCAGCCTCAGGCATGACTGAAGGTTCAAAGGAAAATCCATCCATCTGGTGTTCCATCTCTCCCTATCCCTCTATCTCTCTGGGCTTTTACTTACTAATTTCTCTTAAGGGGCTTTTTTTCCCCCCTCCCCCAGAGCATGCCTTGTCTGTACACCTTTCTGCTGGCTTGTGCTGGCTCGTGCTGGCTCCTGTTTTGCAGGGTTTGTTTAGCAATGCATTGAGAAACTATTTCCTTTTCTTTTATAAGCAAAACCAAAAGTCCTTAAGTCAACCCAGACACCCAGGTTCTGCAGAAGCAGCAGGCTGTCAGTTTTTTCTGTATGGAAGCCACTACAAGTAAGGCTGGCATCGAAACTCCATGCACAGACCCTCAGCTGACGTGAGCTAGCACAGCTCCCTCGCCGTGGTGTGGTGCAGCCTGCAGAGTGGTACCCCCAGAGTGCAGCTGTCACTCAGGGTGCTTGTTCCCATCCGTGTCATCGTTCTGATTTCCTCTGCTTTTAGAAGCTCCATCGCAGTCAGTGCTGCCATGATCTAGTGGTTAGATCAGAGGACTGAAAGTTAGGTCTTTCATGACCTGTTTTTAGAACTGCTCCTTGACTTTGTGCAAATTATTTTTCATCCTTCTTCCTCTTTCTTAGTTTTAATAAGGTGCTACCTCATGGGGTCTTGTGAGTATGTTAATATTCATAAGTTGTTTCTGGCATTCAAAGCAGTGGCAGTGTTCTACAAGCTGTCTTTTTCAAAGGGAGCTGTGGTCCAACATAGCAGTAACTTACATACCTGGTACCCTTGATTGCACTTGTACAGTCAATGGAGAGCCGGACAGGAAAGAGACCCAAGGAAGTGAGTACTCTGGCTACTGCTTTAGCAGAGCCAGAACTAGGAGCCAGGCCTCACATCTTGGACAAGAGTCTGCTCACTCTGACACGCTTCCTTGCTGAATGAGCTGGCTGGGTTCAAGTAAGTGAATGTGAATTCCACAGACTGCAAGTCGGTGTCTGACATGTATGTGAGTCCTTTTCTCAGATACCATCTCAAATAAACAAATGAATCTGCTCCCAGGTATTTCTTTGTAATGCTTTCTCTGCTAGCGTGGCCTTAATTAGACATAGCTGGTGAAGATAATGTCAAAATACCATCTGTTAGTGGATTCAGTTCTGTTGTTTCTGAGGGCCAAGCCATGCGGATGAGAAATTGAGTGACCTCATTTTTTAGGATACAAATAATTCCTTGAAACATTTCTCTCATCTTGTTGTCTTATTTTGGGTTGTGCATTTTGCTCCAGTGCAGCTCTTGTGCTTGTCTTGAAAGTAACTGTTTGAATTCCATGCTGGATTCAAGGTAGCTTTGAAGTTTGTGAGATTGTAAGACTCTCCAGCTGAATCCTGCATCATTGAGTGTTCTTGATGAATGCACAGATGGTAAAGATGGTTTTCTTTGTGGTCCAACAAAATGTTCTATGAACAGGTTTGGATGAGTTTTCACTGCAAAATGAGCATGTCATGTTAAAAGGGTACAGACCCACTGCATTTCACCAGGCAGATTTGGTTTTAAACCAGTCAAAACCAGGCATTGGTTTAGTTCTCCCTATATTGGAAAGGGAACAGTCCACATTGTTTTAAGGTTATCTTTATACCTATACATGCAACGAGCTAGTCCTCTGAACACAGAGGGGAAACAAGTATTTCTGAGACTTCAGTTGCTGCTTGATGATGCTCTGATCAGATGATGATAACAATTCAGATAGCTGGGGGGCATTCAGATGAGTCAGCTGCTTAAAGCAAGTTCACAGAAGGAACAGCTCAGTGTTGAGTTGTGGCATACAGGAGTTGCAAGGACAGTTGATTTGTTGTTAGTTGAAGGGTATTGCAGACCGTTTGTTTGCATCAGAACTGTTTAGGATGGCTGACTGAACAGCGAGCCTCGCAGGCACGCATGAAGTGGCTTGCCCTGTGTCTGCAGATCCCTGGCAGAGCTGAAACTAGAAGCTCTGTCTTGTGATCCTCCATCCGTCTGCTCCTGGCTCCATGCACAGCCTGTGGGACAGACTAGGAAAACCTCAGCACTATTTCTGCGTAATGATTCTTTGGCCTTATTCTTGTCTCCTCTTACCGGGTACTTTGTCCCAGTGTGTTTCTTTGCATCTCCTCTGGCCCCAGATAAGTGTTCAGGCTCAACAGCACTCTGATCAGAAACCATGATTGCCTTCATTACTGCATACCAGGGAAGGTTCTGCTCCGGACACACTTAGCATTGCTGCATTTCAGTCCTAACTGGAGAAATCAACCAGCATTTCTGCTACTTTGGTGTTTACTACTTTCCACCAATTCAGTATTCCCCCCCTGTTACTCTGGTATCCAGGTGACTTTACAGTTACCCTCATTGCTGGGCTGTACTGAGGAATGAGCGGTTGTGTGTGCCTTGCACCAGCGAGGTTGGGAGGTGTCGAACGGCTGTGCGTGCCTTGCACCGGCGAGGTTGGGAGGTGTCGAACGGCTGTGCGTGCCTTGCACCGGCGAGGTTGGGAGGTGTCGAATGGCTGTGCGTGCCTTGCACCGGCGAGGTCAGGAGGTGTGTTTCGTTCTGCTGGCCATCTGCACAGGGGCCTTCTGAGCTCTTGTTCAGATTATAGGTTCTTCCCCAGCTCTCAGCTTTCATACCTCAGAGCAAGCAGCCTTGCATACAGAATAGCTTGCACTATAAAAGTGAAATACTACTTCTTTGCTTTGTGTGGATCAACTCAGTTGCACCTTTTTTCTTTTTTAAGTTCAATGACTTTGAAAAAAGTGTCCTGAAGTACACTCACATCGCTGCTGGTCTCTGAATGTTGTTCAGATCTTTATCAGTTTCTCACATGATTGCCGAGCATGAGTTCAGAGACGAATTTGGCAAGTCAGAGTCTGACCTTTTTATGTTCTCTTCAGTGCTCAGGGTGCTCAAGAATTTTTTTGGTCTGACTTAGGGTTTGTCTATATAATGGCACTGGGGAAAATAGATAAGAGTCAGCTAAAGGTGTGAAGTGAATCCACTTTCACTGGATGCCTTAAAATGACTCATCTTACTTTCCCCAGTGTCCCATGCAGATGAACGCTGAGATCAGAAGGTTTGTCTTCTGTTTCAGGAGGTAGAAACACAGAACCTCCCTCGCTGTGTGAGATACAGATCCAGCTAGTGCAGTGTCCTGCTGCAGCAGCAGCCGCTGTCTGATGCTGCAGGGAGCGCACCCTTGCCCGCTGGGTCCTGGTCTTGGCAGGAGGTTAATAGAGGAGTTCCTTCCTGATTAATTCCTGTCTGAAGGAAGATAGATGATTTGCATTTCTCTTAGCCACTTGTAAGAGCTAGGTCATACATTGATCTGCTCCTTTTAAACTTCAGCCACTGCCTTGTTAACTTGCAAGGCAGTAAGCGGTTGTAGGCTTGGAAGTATTGGTGTAAGCTCGTATTTATCATCTTTTCAAGTGCTGCCAGAGCCCGTGAGATTTCATCTCCTGGGACAGGAGAAATATGATATGCTTGATTTGTTGATTAAATAATGACAATTGTTTGTTTTGGGTATTGCAAAAACCCTTCTTCTAAACTCTGCATATGTTTCAAGTCCTCAGGAAAAGTTGTAGGCATCAGTAGGCAGAACATTATAAGTTTTGTGAAAATGGGAAAACATGGCCTTTGGTTGTGAAAGGTATGACTGAATCAAAGTTGGTCTCAAACTGTTGATATTCTGCAGGAATCTTGGCTGGCACTTTGGTATAGCAGAGTCCCTCTGGCTGTCCCCAAGTTGTTTAATGTATAATTTCCATTCTGTGCCTCAATTTCCCTTTGTCGTGAATTGAAAATAATTATTCTTGCTGCATTTATAGGGTATTCCAAGATACGTGGATTAAAAGCATGAGAATAAGCTAGGGAAGATTTAAGAAAAATGCTAACTCTTCTAGGCTCTGCCCCTTTCTCCCTGTTTATTTGGATCAATTGCACTGAATTTAGACTGATTGAGTTTTGGCCAAGTGCAAAAGCTGCAATAGGTTTACTGTGCTTGCCTTTTAATGACTTCTGGAATAAGGTGCCGCTTTTCTAAACGTGAATAAAACATCATTGACAAGAAGCTGAGAGACAGTTGACCCCCAAATGCGTGAACCTTGATTTCTCTGGTTAAGGACCACAACTAGTAACATTCTCTGACAAATTAAGTTAGAATGTGATTTCTGATGAATTCACCAGAGGTCAGAAATATTTGGGCTGCAGTTTGGATACTGAATTCTTCCAGCTCATGTTTGTACTATCTCCTTGCTTGCCAAGGACTCCTGAATCTTGCACCCTGATGTCGGTGAACTAGTTTTACAGGTGCCATTGCTTTCTTGTGCCATGTCTGCAGAAGTGCAATCGAAGAACTTGTGTGTGTTTGGTTTTTGTTCATAGCTGTTTAAACTCCCAGCTGTTGGCTTGAGGTCGTGGATATAGGCAAACTTGTATCTCAAGAGATCTGCTGTTTATTTTGTGTAAGTAAATAAAAAAGTAAAAGCTTGGCAGTTTTTTTCTTAAACACCCTGGGCCTGATTCTCACATATGTTGTACAAGGATATTGATTTTAAAGTGCTCAAGGAGGAGGTAAACGGGCATGCAGGGCCATACCTTGCAACATGTTCAGTTCTTGGAGCAAATGCGAACTGGGTGTCCTGGCCATCAGCTACACCAGACAGAGAGAAGGAGGGCTCTAATGGAGCATACCCTGTAAACAGCAATTTGCTCCAGCTGCTCCGTATCCTGTCTCTGTTCTTGTTCTTTCCCATCTCTGCGGGTTTAAGGCAGTTGAAGTATCGCTGCTTCTGTTGTGGGGTTTGCCATGTGTGATGAGTAGGATGAGCCGTTTGGCAAGCAGGCAGTGAATAGCTTACTATTGGCTTTATCTCTCTGTCTAGTTTGTGGTTGGAGACCTGCATGTTGTTTGTGGGTTTTTATGTGCGTCACTGAACCCAGAAGTTTTATTATATTCTGAGAAAAGGGTTTTGCAACAGCTCAGCTATTAAAGCCAAACCATGTAGTTTAGTTAGAAGTCTGGGCAGGAAATAACAAAATGAAATTCATCCTAGGGGAGAAGCGTGGTGTATGTAGGGTGGGAAGAGAATGCAAATATACTATTTATAGGACTAGGGGAAAACAAATTTGGACTTGAAGAGTAAATGCGAAGGAGTTATCATGGGAAAACCAGACTTGGCGATCTAAGATACTCAAATCTGTGCTCTCAGACTACTTCTCCATTTTTGAGAATTATATTTTTGTTATATCTCCTGAAGAAGAAAAGATTGACATTGAAATCTGTGCTGCACAGCGTACCTTCCAGCAGTATCCTTTTAGGAGTTTATGTTACGGATGAGACTTGTCAAGTGAAAATATTTGAACCTGTATTTTTTTAAGCAGTATGAAAATAGTTGAAGACAGTGCTTGCTCCAGGGAGTTTATACAGTACAAGCAGGCAGAGCCACATGCAGGATGGAAGAGGAAACAGGTTATTTAATTTGCACACGGTCAGACAGCAGGTCAGTGGCAGAGCTGGGATTGGAGTCCAGCTCCGTGGAGCCAAGGTCCATTCTCTTACTCATTAAATGTGATGCTTCTGCTGTTACACTGAAATTGGTGAGGAGAACTTTCATCAGGAATGCAAGAATAGTGACTGTACCTCAAGAATATTCTTCCTCAAAGCAGCATGCTGTCCTTGTGGTACTGCAGATTGTAATAGGATAATGTGGGGCCATACATTTTTTTTTTTAATAATTTCTTTTGCTTAACTTGTGATTTTTAGTTTAGAAATTGCTGCTAAGTTCATCTTGCCTTCCACTGTGGCTTTTGCAACAGATTCCCACACCTTTTCTTGCCGCTGCCAGTGCTTGCAGTTCCGTGCTTTAATACGGGGTGATGTGCTACTTTAAAGCCATTTGCATATAATTAGTGCTACATATAACTAAGCGTGAAGCTCTAGCTTTAGAGAGTATGCTCATATCTCATCCTTCTTTCAGGAAAATAAATCTTGCCTGATGGGAGATCCCACACTAAAATAACAGATTACAATCGACCCGTCATGGCTGGCTGTACCAGTTTCAAAATCACTTTGCAAACAATTTTGCTTCTTTCCCTAGGTGCTCAGCAACCTTGAGGTATGCCCAGGAATGGGGAAGGGGTGAGGTAACCTGGGGGATGAAGCAGTAATGTGCCACAGTACCCTGGGAATTCTACATACCGCGGCTTATAAATGCGCAGCTGATTTGTTTGCCTCTGACTGGATTTTGTGGTTGCAGTTTGTGTATCAAAGTGCACATCATCATTGAACCTTGCTTGGAATGGCCTCCAGAAAAGACAAGGCTTGGGTGATTTCTGTCTTCCTTCCCCTTTCCATGACATATTTATTGCACAGCTGGGAAGCTATTTTTGATTTATGTAGGCTGACTTCTGGCATATTGGGGGCTATTGAGTAGTCCTCAAACTTCCTGCAACCTCTTCTTTCTGCCTCCTATTAGGGACCCTTCCCCCTCTATTCCTACCAGTTCTTTGTTGTTCTTACGGCCTCCATTCCCACTCTGTGTTCTTGGTTAACCTCACTTCTAGCCCGTGGATTGCCAAGATTCCCTCTTCTTTGAGAAGAAGGGCAAATGTGCTCCCCTCACGTACCCTGTCAGGGCTTTGACTCTCCTGTTCCTGTCTTTACCTGCAGCAAAGTTGTCTCTTTCTCATTCTAATCTCTTCCTCCCTAATGTCTTTTGAGGGAAGAAGCCAGGATACAAACATATGACACATTTGGAGGCAATGAGAACCAAGTATCTTGAGTGAAATGAAACCCTAATGATGAGAATGTACGTCTTTGCTGTTAAAAAAGGAGTTTTAGGTCAGATAGGCAAAAGTCACAGTCAAGATCCATGATAGTGTTCAATCTAAACTGTGGAACAATTGCTTTAACTGTAGGAGACGGTATTTCCAGCTCCTCGCCCTAATATGGGAGTTACCCCCCCAGCTGGGCACAGACTTTTTGTGATGGCTAGGTAGATCTGCAGAGTCGCACTGCATTTAATATGGGCCAGCTGGCTGTACTGTGTCAGAACATATAGGATATAAAGCCAAGCCATAAGGTGAGGAGAAAGTACAATGAGAAGCAGAAAAAAATTAAACCAAGCACTTAGCAGGGAAATACTTGGAACGGCATCTCCAAGCTCATTTGTGACCTGACTGTGGATGGGAGAGCTCGCTGGATAGGCTGTTAGGGGAAGGTGCGTTCTGACAGTGAGAAAGCAGAAGGTCATGGCTAAGCCAGCCGATGGCGTCGTATGTGCCCCTTGCCTCTGCTGAGTTAATTCTGAACGAACAGAACACGCATACTCCAGAGACATCTTAATTTAGGTGTGTGTACGACTGAAGGTGCAACTGTGTAGGAGAGTACAGCTGACAGCAAGTTTCAGAGTACGGGTACAGGCAGAGCAAGCTGCAGCACTGTTTAAAAGTCACATAGTCACACTGGCATATGGCACTATGCTGAGGGAGCGAGCTGACTCGTCTCTAATTGGCGCAGGGTACAGGAACGGGAACGTGGCTGTCGGTGGTGCCCAGACCTCTGCTGAGCCCGTCGCCAGCGCCTTCGGAGCCCAGTTGGCTTCGGCAGAACCGTGGCTGCCTGCAGGGGCCTGTCCTGCACTGCTCTGCAGCGTGGGGTCTGACGAGAGAGAGCAGACAAAGGGTGGAAAAAAGGAAGTGCTATCATCCCCTTTTTCTAAAAAGAGGTACTGAGACTGAGAACAATTGAGTGGGATTTCCAAGGTAGTTTCTTTTAGGTCTTATGCTCCAAAGCCATGTTAGGAAGTTATGGTTAAAAGGTTCCTCTGGTTTCAGCTGGGTGGTCAGAGTGTAAGAGCAAAGGGCTGGCTGAGTCTTTTAGGGCATGGCAGTCCTTTTATTGCACAACTGCCTCTCCTAAGAGTGGCACTGCTTTGCATTTCTATATTCATTGCATGAAGAGTTTGAATCACTTTTGTTTGTATTAACCCACTTTTTGATAAATCTCAAACTTCATGACACTGCTGTCTGAATACAGAAGTATGTGAGCAGAGACAAACCTTATTGTTATACCTGAGAGTTGTGAGGAGCCAGATTACTCATGAAACAAAACCTTCAGCTAACTTATAGGAAAGCACAAGCCAGAAATGCCTTATCAACAGCTGCTGGCTTTCTTCATTACACAGAACTGGTGGTTCTGCCGCTAGAATGCAACTGACCTCCAAGAAACATCCAGTGTAGTGTTTTGGCTGGGGGCTGCTGCTGCCCCTTGGCTTCCACTGACTTCAGCTGCAGCTATAGTGCAAGTGATCTGTATGCCTCTTCCCTTCCTGCGTAAATAGCTTCATTTTGAAGTTGCAGCCATAAACATGCAGCTGGATGTGCTGGACTCCACCACTGAGGGGGGGCTCACTTCGGTCCAATGTTGCTGCAGTCTGTTGCCATCCCGAGGATGGCTTCCAGGGCTTTTCCTACTCTTGACTACCAGTCTTTGGCCATATGCAAAACCCAAGGCCCATGATGGCTTGAGTCCCAAGAAATTGTGACTGTAGCTAGAAACATCGTCTCATCAGCCATTTTTAAAGAATAGTATTAGCAATGTAATAATTCAGCAGAGTGTAGTTCCCCTGTGCAAGTACAGGTCCTCCTGCTCAGTGCTTGTTTATAGTTAACTGTGTTTCTGTGCATGTTCTGTTAGTATCCCCTGCAGAGCCTTGCTTATTTAACAGGGATCAACCTCATGATTATACATTTGCAGGACTGGGTTACAGTAAACAAGATGCAGGGAGAATTTCCCCCTTTCAATAAAACAAGTCATTCCCATATACTGCAAAGGAAGAATTTGCATTTGTTCTAGGACAGTTACTACGAAGTAGTAGCTCTTCGAAGCTGATGAGCAGGCCAAAAGCATTATGCTCCATATTGGGGCCATTCAGTGGAGATCAAATGCGGTATCTATTTTCACTGCAGTATCTGACATAGCCTTTATCTGGGGCAGGAGGAGATATTCTAGTTCTCTTTCCCATGTATAACTGAGATTGTGCATACAAGTGATGTATAGCATAACTCAGATAGATAAACCAAAAATATTTTGAGCAGAAACTTAAGAGGAGAGATATTATTGTGGTCAAAGAACCCATGTTTGTTTTTTCCTTTTCATTTGTAGTCTGATCTTGTCCAAAATGCTAAAATTTGTTGACTAAGAACATGTTTTAGTTTATAAATCACGGATCAGCTAACTTGCTTTGAGGCATTGTTTTGTTAGGAAGGTTTTGAAGCTTAAGTCTGTCCCATGGGAATGTGTGACATAGCGAGAAATCTTTTGAGAATATTTTCTTTTGGATAAGCAAACATAAGGCACAAATAATACTCCTTCTTGCCATTTTGTTTTTCTGTGTCTGAAGTGAAGGTTTCTGTGTAGTGCATTTGGCATGAGATGATCAGGTGATAGAAGCTTTGGAATAAAACTTTGTAATAGAATAGAAGATGTACAATGCTCATCTAGTCCAGCTGCCTGAATTTTTGTTCTTTTAAAATAATTGTTTTTACTGTTGATTTTGTAATAGAAATGCCCATCAGATAACAAGCCTCAGAGTCTTTGGTGCTTTGGCTATTCCTGCCTTACTGATCTTCTAGCCCGAATGAAGGCCAGATGTAGGAGAATGTAACAAACATACAGGAGCAGTGGATGAGCGGGCAGATAGTCCTGCAGGTTAGACTAGTAATATCCACAGCATCCAGAGTGAGGTTGCATGTACATGTGCAGTGCCTTTAAACTGAATGTAATTAATTGTTTCAAATGGTTTGAACACCCTTTCGTATTTTGGCATGACACCCAGCCTCTGCACAAAACTTCTGTTGATAAGGGTTTAGAGAAGAGTCCTGCAGGGATGGGTCCTGCAAGGTCCTGCCTTCTGCTGAAATGTTGAACAGTAAAGACGCTCGGTGTGAGGGACGTGCTTCCCTGTATGAATTTCCTTGAGTCCTTGTAAGAGTATGTCATTTTTATATCATGACAGAGCCCCACTCACAAACCAGCATCCTCTTTGGCTAGGTACTGTACAAACATTGCCCAGGAAGATGACAACATATCCCAAGGAACTTAACTGTTTACTTTCTGGATCCCAACAGGTGAAACTGATTGACTACATCCACAGACAACGGCAGTGTAAGCTGAGTGTGCCCCTGAATGACAGGACAGCAGAGCTCAACAGCTACCCAAGATTCCATGACTGGTTAGACATTGTCAATGTGAGGAAAGAAGTTGTACAGGTAAGAGGAAGACAACCCTCAGCATGGAACCTTCCCACCCTTTCGAGATGCTCCCAGCTGCCTGCTGGGTTTAAGTTAGTTTCCTGAACTTACTTTCAGGCAAGGTTGGAGTGTATAGGTACACAGAGGGACCTCTGGTGGAAAAGGTGCTTCCTCTCTCCCAGAAGCAGTGATTGCCCAGTGGGTGTGCTGAAATACTCCCTTCCCTTTGTCTTCCTCCCAGAGTTAGTAGGGATCTTTCTCACAATAACATTTGAAGCAACGCTTCATGTCTATTGCTCGGTATGAGACAAAGGTCCTCCATTACCAAGACCTCCTCTCCTTCTGCTTGCTAAGTCTGAGAATGATGCCATAACGTAATCACTTACGAACTTAATACTTTACCGTACTGTATTCTGTGTGCAGTACTAGCCAAAAAAACGACCAAGAGTTACAACTTTGTGCACTGACATATCCCACAAATGGACAAAAATACTGAGTTGTTATAGCCTATTTATTTCTAAAAGCATACATAAATTAGAGAAGAACCAAAAATAGCCAATAACACTGTGTCCCTCTAAACTTAGACTAGCAAAGGGGTCAGAGTTTGCAAGCTTGTCCCAGACTGATGGTTTTGAAACTGCGTAGCTTCACACAGTGCTCAGACTACAATATCAAGTGGACTCCAACTCCGCAATGAGCATGTAGATTTTGATACGAATTTTGACTGGGTGGCAGTCTTTGCTCAGAAACAAATAAGGTTTTTTTTCATTTTATACACACACACCCCCATGAGTAAAGTCTCTGGTTCAAACTGATACCAAAGAGCATTGCATCAGTGTAAAAGAATGGAATTAATAACTCTGCTGTGGTGGGCTGTGTGGTGGCCAGAATCAGCTGTTCATGCTCGCAGACGGTGGCCCTTCTGATCTTTACAGTTTCATTCTTAACATGCAAATCACTGGAATCCTCTTTATTGCACAGAATAATCTGATGCTTCTGCTGGAATCAGAAATGACCAGATAAACCAAGACCCCCAACTCCTGTCTCTGACACCTTTTTTTTTT
>VYXH01004368.1:263439-322459 GCA_013397275.1 Burhinus bistriatus | reverse complement strand
TTTTTTTTTTTTTTGAAGAGGAGCCTGAAATCCTGGCCATGTTTAGGTGGTTACTGGGAACTCCAGGACTACAGAGCACTGACATCGGATTGCTCCCTTGGGCGTGGACTGTGCATGGCTTTGCCATGCTGTTCTGTACTGGGGACAGTTCAGTTCAGTGTAACATCAATGGCAATACAAGTAGAGCTCTGTGCACTGATGGCTAAACAAAGCAGAAAAGGCTGTTTCCATTCTTTTTCCCATTTTTGGCTCTGCAGGTCAGATCACATTGTTTGCATTCTGTTTCCTCTGGTCCTTACACGAGCAAAAATTTTCTTTGACTTCAGCAGGGATCTGAGTGACAAAATCAGCAAATTTTCATGGAAGTTATTCCAGCTTGGTCCTAATGTAACTGAGCAGACTCTGGTGAAATAGGATGCGTTCAGGACCGAGTTGTTCCTTTTATTTACTACTGTTTATTTTGAATGTGATGCTGGATATTGCCTTCCAGCCCAGCAAGGTTTTGGGTAGCAAAGCTAAAGGTGCAGCAGTAACAATAAGAGAACAGAAAAGCACCCTGTTGCTGTGGCCAAACTGCCAGGCTCCCAACTATTGTTGGTTTCTAAGGTTACTGGAATTGCCTGAGTCTAAAAGAATGTCTTTGTAGCTCTTTTTTAAATCCTTTGTGATGCCTGCAGAACGGGGGGAAGGGAAGAGGTGAAGGGAAGGGGTGGGAGGAGGTGGACAGTTCAAATCTGCCACATCCTGCTAATTCAGGGAGCAAACAGGGTTGAGGCTGCCCTTCCGTATGTGTGGCCACTAAAAAGGGTGAACAAATTCGGTTTTGATCTAAGGCAGGAAGAGAACATTTTCCAGCTGTTTGTTATTTTTATTCGTGCTCTCTTGCTACCCCCTCCCAAGCAATGACCAGTGTAATGAACTATGTTCCTTCTGTTCTCTGGGACTGAAATATAAGAGGTGTACAATGCATTTAAATTCCTCTGCCATTCCAAATGTATGGTTATTTTTTAAAAGTTCTGCATCCATTTCATGCAGCTGCAGACAGCTTCTGTAGCATTTGTATTAGCTGGACAGGAGAACTGCAGCACCCATTGGGTCATTAAATCTACTTTTGAGTAGGCATGCTGGAATAGGCTGTAGTCTGGGGGAAATGGAAATAGCTGGGCTAATAAACCAGTTGCTCTGTTCTTGCAGTGATTTTTTTTGTCCTGTTATTTCACTGCTTAGAAAATAGCAGTGCAGCCGCTGGTGGTGTTTGTGGCATGGACATCAGCAGGCAGTGCAGGGCAGATGTTTGTCTGTGATGAGCTGTCTTTCAGAAATGTTACAGGTGTCATGGGATCATTCCTGCTGTTGCTTAGATTTCATACAGCATGTGAACTGCATTTCAGTCGAATGCTTTCAAAATGGAAATCACTGACAGAAGGAGCTTTAATAGGTTAGTTATTAAGAAATATATAATGGTTTCCCTTAGCCTGTGACATGACTGAGGAGAGAAGGTGGTTAGGGAGCCTTTAAAGAGATGGCTGAGTAGGTCAGACAGTGAAAACAGGGACACTTGAGTCCCATAGCTGGCTGGTTCTGCGGCTGGCATACAAGATAGGCTGGGGAATGACTTCCCATCTCTAAGATACTCTTAGCTTATCTGTAAAACTGAAATAGTCATACTGGGTTTCCTTCTTAATGCTTCCAAAAAGTGCTACAGAGAGAAGGAAAACCCCATGAATGTTGTAATAGTGTATTCATGTTAGGCACATAGCCCTCTCTTCTTGAGACTTTTAGGCCCTGAAACTAGTTGGAGAAGTTGCCAAGTACCTGTGGGGTCTCGGAGAACAGCTGCAACAGAGCCCTTCCCTGGCCACCTCTGGGAAACGGTGGGTACAAAGCAGGAGGTGCCTGTAGGTGAAGGGCTCTCCTGTGGCCCGCTGCCTGTCAGGGACAAATCGGGACAAATCAGGACAAAAGCCCAAGTTCATCGGCTTTTTCCTTTTTTAAATGGTTCCAATTCCCTTTGCGTTTCTAGCGTTGCTGGGGGGAGTATTTCAAGATTGTGCTAATCTGTGACATAACACCTTTGAAAAACAGCCTCCTTGCAAGCAGGTTTTTAGCTCAGCAGTTAGAGAAAAAATGCTCTTTTTCTCCCTCTCTCTTCCCCTCCCCTCTCTCCCCGCTAGTCCTCTCCCAAATAAAGCTGCCACGCAGGGAAGCACAGAAGCTCCCAGCTCTCCTGTCAGAAATAGAGCACCGGCTCTAATTTAGAATATCTGCTGACTCCTCTAGTCCAGAGCGAAGAGTATTTTTGCTCAGTGACTTGGTCTAGACAGTGTGAAGCTTGAAAGCTCTTGCTGTTGTAATTGCTGTCTTGTTGTCGAGCTCCTTTCTTTCTTTGAAAACCTATATTTAAAACAAGAATAATGACTGCTTGTAAAATCCTTTAGTTCTGGAAGAGATTATAGTAGTAACAATGCACTGTTTATGGCGTTGGGCAACAGCTAAAACTCCTGTGAACATGGATAGCAGTCAGCCGGTCACGCTGCGCAGAGTGAAAGGGCTGTTCTGTGTGGACCTAGCAGACTTGGAGGTAGGTGGTGAATACAAGCTTCGAGTTTGTGATCCTGTTTGCTCTCTGTGAATACACAATTCTGAGAGGTAAGGAAACTTTGAACCCCCACCCCAACTTGTGCTATTTCTGTTTCTTTGTTATTGTTCCTCTAATCAGTTGCCAGACAGATTTTTATCATAGAAAACGGTGGCTAGCGTGGAGCAGGCTCTGCTTTGGAGCTGGGCTAATATTGTTCTGTAACTTTCTTTTAAAGTATTTTTCTAGGAAATGCTGGTGTCCTTGTTTTTGGCTAGGAGTCCTAGAGATCAATTAGCATTGTGTACGTGTAGTTTAATACGGAAAATTATGTGTAAATGGTTAAATATGGTGGATTGAAACTGGGAAAAGAGATACCTAAACTGTGAATTAGAAAAGGCAGGACAAGGAACCATACAGACAGAAGGTATATTTAAGCTATGTAGGGGTCTCTGGTGGGTAAAAGTTGCTCTGAACATGGACCTAGAAAAATATACTGATCTGGATTGTCCTGCTCCCCTTTAAAGCTGGAGCCATGAATTGACAGGGGAGTAGGAGTGAAGGAGGATGTGAACAGAGCGCTGTCCCTACTCTTAGGCTGATGGAAGAAGTCTCTTGCAGAGCTACTTGCTAGGTTCTGGGCTTACGGCATGGCTACCAAAAAAAAGAGATTAAAAAATCTCTACTGGCTTATTTTCTTTAGCACAGGAAAAAATCTTCTCTGTCTTTACTGTTTTTCTTCCCAGAAACATCACTATTATATTTGTTCCCACATATAACTTGTCACCATCTTGAAAAGTAACTTAAGAACATAGTCATCTCTTTATCATCTTCTGAAACATGTCTGAACCAGCCCTGCTCACCATGTAGCAGGGGTTCCAGTCAATCAAGTTTGGAAAGCTGTTTTTAGAGTAGATAACTGTCATGCACAGGGAGGGGCAAATCCCGCCCTAGTGATTGCTGGCTGTAAGCAGAACTTTGCCACCAGGGAGACTATGTGGGAGCAGATGAAACAGTACTGTGGTTGGGTCTGGTGTACGGCTCTTCCACTGGGGGAATGTATTTGGCTCCCAACATATATGTTTTTTCGTAGTAACTCCTGTTTGCTTGTGAAACTTGTCTCATTCCCCATTTAGCATATACGCCAAAGACCTAATGTCCTCTAAGTAGTCAGGAGTGGTTCCTCAGTAAGCCAGGGGCAGCACTTGGCACGCTGGGGAGCAGAGCAGGAAAGGCTCATGCCTTGAGTAGGAATTGTCTTTGTTAAGAGTCTCCTGCTGCCCCTGTAAAAGCCTGTAGAGGATGAGGCGTTGACACATGGTTGATCCGATGAGACCATGGCAGATGGTTATACTTTTGTGGACTGTGATCTACCTTGTATCAGATTGTGCTGATCTGTTGGAGGAAAAGTGTGGGCTTTATGAGTGTGCATCCTTACTGTGGTTGGGGGAATAGAAGAAGTGGATCTGCCTAAGCCTATCAGGTTTCCACAGCTGTATCCTCTCATCTTTTTCTGTCAGCATATCTGCATGAACAGACTATGAGGACTTTGGCCGTTTGCTGGGGATTTCCATGGGTCTGGCAGCAGAAGCTCTGACTGGACTGCTAGATAGCAGAGATCCTGAATGTGCTAATTGTGTGTATGCAAATTAACTCTGTCCTGCAGGCTTCCTGCATCTAAAACTCCATCCCATGTTCTAGCTGAAGGCCCCTCCCCAGTGTAAACAGCTTTCGGAAAATATTCCCTACTACTGCCAGGGTTCCCTTCCCCTGCCAGGAGGTCCAGGTGCCCCTTGCAGCCTTGTTCGCCGTGAATGGTTCCTGGCATGAGGTCAGCACGAGGCTCACGCTACCCTTCAGGATCTGCAATGAAGCACTGCGACCACTACCTCTGTCTTCCCACAGAAAAGTAGTGACAGCAGCTATCCTGTCTACAAAGAACAAACTGAATGGGAATGCCCTGAGACTGTCAGCTCCTCTCTGCCCCCGCTTGTTGTGTGAGAGGTGAAACAGTGAAGAGGGAGATGTTACAAGAAACCATAGCCTGTGTATATGCACAGCTTAATGCGAGCGAGAAATTTCATGTGAGAGGCTTTCCAGAATGCCCATAAAATCTCCAGAAATATAATAATACAACAATTTTTCAGTACCTTCTTCACTGGACACCAGAAAACCAGAGCAAAATAACAACTAGCAGGCACAAGATGTTCTTAAGAACATCCTCACATGCTTTGCTTAGGGCTATCAGTGGGAATTTAAGCACCTTATGTAATGGGCTTTCCCTTCTAGCATCTGCTGCCTTACGGGAGGATAATTGGTGAGGGAATGTATTGATTTAAGAGGAGGCATTTGGGGCCTTGACAACTGTCCGGCTTTATAGGAAGAGCCATGTCTACTAGTTGAGGAGCAGGTCAGACTGATTTTGCAGTGCCATTAGCTCCGTAGGCTTATCTGCAGGGAGCAATCTTTACCAAAAATAACCCATCTACTGTGTTAGAGACCAGCATTTTTGCCATGTTTCAGGGATTTAATTTGGACACCAGACAAGATTAAAGACCTTCTTACACTACTGTGAATGCTTCACCCTGACTAATTGAGACTAACCTTTAGATGGCTTCTTGGAGCAGGAGGGATTTGTAGAAAAGTCCTCTTACCTCTTGTAGAGAGGAGTAATTTCCTGGTTTGGGCTTTTTAGCATCACTTCTACTGAGCAATGTGTGTGGTAAGTAAGGCTTTAGATTTTGCTGGGAGTTTTGAGGTGCTGAAAGATTGAAAGCAGGTTCTGTCTCCTCCTGCTCGCTTTTTCTCTTTTTTTTTTTTTTTTTTTTTTTTTTTTTTTTTTAATCTGATCTTATTATTAGAGTAGTATCTGAATATCTTGCAGCTTCCCCTGTCATTATGTAGTCAAGACAAGGTGTGCCCAGGGAGATGGTACTTAGCTTGGCCCTAATGTGAGCCTTTAAGCTGCATTTTGTTAAAGCTGTATTTTTTTAGAAGCCACAGCACCCATGAGGAAGCAGATAAAGAGGAGTCTGTTGGACCCACATGTCTCACCGTCAGTGCTGAAAATTGGGAGTAACCTCTTTGCAAGGGCCCAGAATTGCACTTGCACTGAGGGGGTGGGAGCCCACCACATGCTCCGCTGGGATGGACACTGTTGGGGCGCTTCACAGGGGACATTCTTCCCCGCAACTCAACAGCTGAGCCAGAGCATCTGCAGCAACTGAACCTGTTTTAAGAGCCATCTTGAACTTGTGACCTTCATCATTATCACATTGGCTGGGGGGCTAACTCAAAGCTAAATCATATCAGGCCAATCTTACAGGGATCAGGCTGACCAGTTTTATATTAAGCCACCACATATGTGCAGCACATGCGTGGCTGTTTAAAGAAAGCCTCTTACTTCCCCTCCCTCCCCCCCTTTTAAGGCTTATTATTTCTTTTGTCGCGTGTCATGGGGACTGGCAGCAGGTTCAGAAAGTCTGAGCTCTCCCAGCTCAAGGTCATTGGGATTGTTTAAATATAATCTCCTTTTCTGTACTTATACTTTCCTACAACTTGCTATTCTGTCTTTCTAAAATTAAACTATTGTGCAAAAGAGTAGACTGGACTTTACATGCAGATCCAGGAAGGGGGCAAGCTAGCAGCAGGCTGGGCCCTTTGTCAGGGCATGTGTCTGCATGAGATCGTGGTAGGGATGCAGAGCAAGGTTCGCAGTGACGAGCTGGGGCTGCCCTTTGCTGCGCAGTTGTGCCTTGTGTGAACCATTGTAGCTTTTCATGGCAGGCCACACATTGAGTTGTAGAACACAGACTTGCTTAAGGAAGTGAACCCAGTCAGGTTAGGGGTGATCAAGCCCTCCATAGTGTTTGTGTCCTACAGGTGAATGAGACAAAGGAAAAAAACACCCTAACACTTCTAAAAAGCTCAATAGTTTGGAATGTTTTGTAATTTTTAAAAAATTATTTTCAAGGTTTTTCTCTGCAACCAGGAAGGCTTGAAAATTAAAAGTGAAAGCTGGGGATTCCTGGTTACAGGGGTCTGATCTTTAAAAATGAAAAGCTCTAAACACCAGCAGACTTGCAAGAACAGGCAATCGTGGAGTTTAACCATCAAGCTGCCGTGGGACAAAGATGACAGCTAAGTTCTCTGTGCCAGGAGACGTTTGGTTGTGCTCCCCCCTGGGCATGAGAGAAGGGCTTTGGGAGGCTCAGAACACTGCTGGGCAGGAGCCAGGCCCACTCAGTGAAGATTGCAACACCCCATCCCTGCCATCCTCAGGCATCTGTGCTGGTTGTGAGCTCAACAATTTTGTGCTTGCGAGTTGTGCCTTGGGAGCAGTGAGTGTGTGTGCTGTTACAACCAGGAGCCGAGCCCAGATGCCATTCCACATACCTCTTTCAGTAGGGAATGGGAATTCCTCAGTTAAGCCTTGTCTATACTAGCACAATCAGGAGAGCTAATTTGGGGAAAGTTAAAATAGTAAATTCCGCCTTATTGATACAAATTGAAGCACACACTCAGTATATACTCAGTTTTTTCAGTCCAAAAGCCTAATAGCCCATTTCTTACTCCACTGAGGACTAACTGTACAAGGCTTTTCTCAAAGGTGCAGTGGCATCTGCCCTAGGTAACTGCTGTACTTTGCCCTCCTTGTATAAGACGAACAGACAGAAGAGAACCTGACTGCATCCGGGCTACTTGGGTCAATACAGGCTTGCAGGCCAGACTGATTTCCTCCTTTTTTTCTAGCCTCTGTCTTTTTTTTTAAATTATTTTATTGGGATTTGCTTTACTGACTTTCCTGTGGTTTCTAAACTGGACAGGGAGAACGTTTTTCAGTATCTGATGCCGCACTTGATTTTATGAGGCATTGTGGCTCACTAGCATTTCTGCCAAGCCTTGATACCCCCTGTGCCAATCACTACCCTGAGTGCTAACACTGCAGATCAGTGGTGCTTGTCCGCTCTGGATCCTGCCGCAGAGCGGGCATTGGAGAAACCAGATCCCCAACGGTGCTGCGACCAGTCCTGTCCCAGCTGGCCCTGCATTTCAGCTGCTTGCACTGGCCATTTAAAGCCTGGGCTATGGAAGTGGCTGTGGTGGAAAAGCTTTGCTTTCCCCAGGAAATCTTAGTCTCTTTCACTTTACTGATTGACTTACTAATAGCTCTAATAAGTTACTGGTTACATTTGTGCCGTGTGAAGGATAGGGAAGTGAAGTGATACTGAGTAACGTGACTTGGTAGCTTATACTGGGATCTGGAATGACGCTGCTGCTTAGAACAGGGTTGTTTTCTTAGTGGGGAGTGGTGGAGGTGAGGAAATGTTTCAAGACAATTCAAGAATGACAGCGCTGTAATCCCACTTACTCTAAGACTGTGTAAAAGCATGAAATGGGATAAATGTTTCTGTAAGAGACATTGGCTTTCCCTTGTGCTTAATGGGGAAGCGTTAGTGTCCGTGCTCCAGAGCACAGGGGCACCCATGGTAGTGTAGAGAACTTTCTCCCGTACTACGATGTAACTCAGTCCATGGCTGTTTGCCCTCAGTCACTATCCCTTTTAGAGCTGCTTGTGTCGCTGCGAGGCTGGCGTCCTGCATCGCAGAACCACCCTTGTGATACCGCTCAACAAAGATGCTTCTGTGAACTGCCCGTCTGAGTGCAAGGGAGAGGAATTCGGGGGGTGCTGGAGAAATAACTAACTCTAAGAAGGACTTAGTTTAATTCTATTATCAACTCAGGTCGGCTGGGATCTGTGTGAGCAAACCTGTACTGGCTTCATGCTAGAATATTTGAGTTGTGGAAACCCATTCTGGTTTCAGTTCAGATGATCTGAACCCCTGGGGTTTTTTGTCCTTTGGAGTGTAATATCAGGTTAGGAATCCCAAGAGAGCAGATTTTGCACTGCATTTTTGCTGGAGTCTTTGTGCTTCCTGCATTTTACCCAAGTGGAAGTCATTCAGGAACAAGCTTTTGGGACAGTCTTACTCCTGCTTTTGGTAGTACAGGTGTGCAGAAAAATGAGTAATAACACACAGTATCAGGTAGGGTATCTGTACTTTTGTTATTCTGCTAATATTAATTATAGATGAACAAGAAAATTTACCCAAACTTCATTGATCTCTGGCTCTGTTATGAACCTGCTTTATGCTTACTGCTCATTTAAATTCTTGGCCTCTCCTTGAGTCAGCTGTGTTTTTCTGTTTCGTCCAGTTCAGGGCATGTGACAGAAGATGCAGGATGCGTTTCTTAGACTTCTGCCATTTCTTAATTCATTCTTTTTATTTGCTCCATGCAACAGTTACTAAAAATAGAAACTATGTGATTACTCTTTGTGTTACCACCTACAAAGCTCCCAAGGTTGGGGCTGTTTCTAGCACTGTCACAGTTAAAATCAAAAGTCATGCGTCAGATCTCAAAGGCATGAGTCTGGATTAAGAAAGATGTGATTGTTAAAGGACATTCAGCAACATTCAAATTTGATTCGTAGTTGGAGGCGAGGTTTAAGAATCTAGAGGATTTCAAGCTCTTTGTTTCTCCAAACAGTGAGACACGCTTTTGAATTTCCCCTTCAAATAAAAGTTGATACCTTTTTATATAGCTTGATTCCAGGAGTTGAAACTTTAGGAAAGAGGCGAAATTGTGAAATTTGTGATCTCATTGTGAGAGTAGGCAGCACTGAGGTTTGTTTAGGCAAAACTTTCAGGGAAATTCCTGGGTATCTGGGCTAAATATCCTGGTTTTGTTTATTAACCACAATTGCTGCAGACTTACACTGGAAACATTTGAATGGGGGAGGAGAGAGGCAACAGACCTCAATTCTGTGTCAGGAAATACCAGATCATTTCACGCTTTCCATTCTCTTTTATCTTTTGTGTCTGCCTGATCTAAACCTTATCACTTTGGGGGCTTTGGTGTATTAAGACGTACCAGGAATTCCGCACAAATATCTTTTCAAGCAAGATATGGGTAAGGCTGGTTCTCTAATGAAGGAAAAATTGCTTCAGGAGGAGGTTGCTATCTCTTTGTCAAAACATTTATTTTCGTTTAACAAAAGAAGTAATTTTCCTCACTGGTTTTACTTTTCACTTCCCTACTCAAAAGCCAAACATCTTTATCTGACATTTTTTCAGGTTTTAGGCCTGTTTTGTTTCTGACTGTTATTTTTAATGAAAAAGTTAAGCTTTCATTAGTAGCTTTTCAAAAATACTGAGTGAGAACTTTCCACAAGAGGAGAAGAATATTTCAATCACCTCTAATCCTAACTTAAATACCAGAGAACAACCATAACATCCTAATGATACAGAGCACACTCGAGCATACACCTGGTCTCTCATGCTGTAGGGAGGAGGTAGAGCACGGGTGAGATCTGCTGCATGCTTTACTGAGTCAGTGATCCTTAAGAGAGATGCACTACTAAAATGGGTAAATCATGAGTCAGACCAGGCAGTCACACAGTGGCTCTATTTAAAGTACATCAGAATAACAAGTAACAGTCTTATTTATATCTGTATATTAAAAAAAAAATGTATCATCTTGCTTTTCTGCAGAGAATACCAGAGGAGCTAACCTTAGATGCCTTACTAGAAATGAATGAGTCAAAGGTGAAAGAAACAATGAAGAGATGTGGTGCCAGAGATGAGGAGTGCTCCAGGCTCAATGGGGCACTGAGCTGCTTACGGAAGGTGACTGAATCAGGTACAGACTGCCTTGTTGTTCTATGGAATTAGTTTCTCCGCAATCCGTCCCCCATCCTGCGTCCTTTTATATGAGACAATTCGCAAAAACCTCTAGAGAATGTCTTTGAGTATATTCTGTAACCAGTACCAGGTTATGGCTCTTGGATGTACATGAAGTTGCAGTGATCAAACGCATCTAGAGCTGGGCATTGAATTTGGTTTTGACAGCATATCAAATAAATAAATAAATGGAAATAAAAGTATGTAGAAATATCCTGTCCTACTCAATAGACTATATACTTCTTCCATCTCTGTTCAGGGTTATGTCTAATGCACCAATTAATCCTCCGTCATTCAGTACACATATCCTTGACGTAATGAATACAACTTGATTTCTTGTAGGTAATCCCCTCCCCAAATATTGCTAGCTCAAAGAAAAGATGTAATTCTGTTTGGCATTACTTTGCTCTGAAGCCCGAGTATTGTTCAGCTCAATGCTTTGGAAGAGAAGAACATTGCTCTGACAACCCTTTATCACTGCGTAGCTTGCAGTGTGCCAATTGATTCACTTCTTTTTAAAACCGCTTCCCTCTTGCTATCTTTCTTTGACTGCTAGAATTGATAGAATCGTTACCCAAATTCCAATAGCACATTCAAGAGCTAGAAAGAACCCTGATTTACCTTGAAATTATGGAAAGGTATTGTGTAATTAGAAATGCATATTTTCAGCATGCAAATGGATCTGACCAAGTTATTTAAGATAAGTCAAACTCAGGATTCCCAGAGCGCTGTTTCACTGTCTTCCCCTGTCACCTTCCCCAGGCTGCTTTCAAAGGCGTTGTAAAGTCTGTTTGTATGGGAGTGCTTCTCTCAGCATACTGGTACTAACATGCATCAGATCTTTCTTTGTAGCAATTATCAATCTGCCACTGAAAGGTGATGTTTCCTGTTGGTATTATGACAGTTCATACCATTCGCAAATCATAAAGATTAGTTAATGGAAAAGTCAGCAAACAGCTCAGTTTCATATTTCCTTTTTTCTAATCTTTCTTGTCCTGGGCTGTCAGATATTTCCCATCCATACTGTGGCAAAACCAGCCACTGTTCAGAAGTCAAGGCATTCACTTACTATAAAGAAATGATATTTTTGAAAATCCGGGTGTATCATCACTTTTCAGCCACTTACTGGTCAATAGGACATCAGGGCCTGAAGCTTTGACTTTTCACCTTGATTCAAGTCATTAAGGACATACTTAAAATTGAAACAGAGAGTTATCCTGGTGAATTAAGCCTCTGAAATTATCCCAATACTGTGTCCCTTCCTGCTTTGCTGGCTGCGGGTCTTTGCACCCTTTTCTCCCGCATTTATACCCAGAATTGGTCTACAAGCTATACTGGATCATTCTGAACTACAGTGCTAGGCATTGTAGAAGGCAGTGCTGGGCTCCACCAGCGATCCAGCAGGATGTGGTGGTTCCTTTTTGTCCAGCTGTCTGTCCCTGCTGCAGCTCTATCTAATACAGTCTGAACACGGCAGCTCTGTGCTGAGTGCTGCTGCTGCCTGTAATTGAACAGCAGTGCCCCAGGACTCCAGGTGTCAGATGTGTTCTAGATACTGGTTACATGCCAGAGAGAGAGAGAGAGAGAGAAGTGGCCAAATGAGTATCGGGAGCTCCTAGATACCCCTTATTTCCAGCCTAATGGCCTTTCTCAATTTCGGTGGTATGTAGCAGTTCCATGGGCTAACAGAAAATAGTTTCCTCTTTTTACCAAAGACCAGTCTAAAAGCAGACGGGGTGCCAGGTTGGATGTACAGATTTGTCTGAACAGATTGGCACTAAATCCACATAGTCTTGCAGTGGGATGTGGGTGCCTGTTTTATGTAGGTAAGTATATCCCACATTCTTCAGTAGAGCCCCAATCTGTTAAAACTCAGCCCACCTTAGAACATAGGACCTGATTTTAGCTTTTGATATACATAGCTACAGATAGGAAAGAAGGGTAATTACTGCCATTCTTGTTTTAAAGGTTACTTTAGCTGATGCTTAGATGGGTGTCAGGGGAGGAGAAACTAGGCTTGCACTTTGGCTAGGTGCAAAGCAGAGGCAAAAACCCACTTCATAGCCTAAAGCAGCATGATATAGTATGTGTATATACATTGGCTTTTCTTTTTAATCAATCACTAACAATCCTACGGTTGGTGAACAGGTGGGGAGTTAAAAGATGATGTGCTGATGAATCTTTCTGAGGCACGCCGAGAGAACAGCTCTACAAACACGACTGAATCCCCCTGCTCCTCTGCACCCACATGGACTCCCTCTGCACTGCACCTTCCCAAGGGCAACAGCCAGCAGGCACGTTCTGTGTCAGTATCTACAATCCCGTCTTCAGATTCTCTTGCCTCGAGTCATGGACCTTCTATCTATGCAGAAAATCTCCTGGACCCTTTTGCATTCCCTGCACACAGTGGAAGGTTAACGCCAAGGACTCCTCACAGCATCACCATCACTCCACCAACCACTCCTCAAGCCAAGAGACGGCATAAGTTGAAGCCACCACGGACTCCTCCTCCCCCTTGCCGGAAGGTTTTTCAGCTGCTACCTAACTTTCCAACCCTCACAAGGAGCAAGTCCCATGAATCACAGTTGGGAAACAGGATAGATGAAGTTCCTCCAATAAAGTAAGCATGACACTTCCTCCTTCCCCCCGGGCACTGGTGGGCTGTGTTCATACCAAAGGGCATTCAGTGCTCCAGTTCTGACTCTGTGAAAGACTTGGTGTCCAGTTACCTCCTCCTGTTTTCACTGTAGTGTGAGAATCTGTATCAGTGGGATATTCTAAGATAGCCACAAAACCTGCTTGTTAGTAGTGTACTTTACTTGAAATTTATTTGAAATTGCACCTGCTGGGGAGGTTGGGATGGCTGCTGCTGTTAAAGGGCCCCAACCAGTTTTTCTCAAGCGTCTCGCAGCCAATTCCACGTATGAGAATTCTCTTCTGTCCTTAAATGTTCCTCACTATTCAGGTGGCTGGTATTCTTTTACGTTTTTATCTTAAGCTGTATTTTAGCTGCTAGCGTGAGCTTTAAAACACATTTATTACAATATAGACAACTGTAGCTCCATAACAAGTCAAATGGCCTGAGGCTACGCCTTTTTTTGGACTGATACAGGCTTTGAGATAAGGTTTTTTTGTGTAGGTAGGATGGAAGGTATTAACCTAACATTTAACAAATAGTTGAAACTGGGAAAAAAATGTGCCGTCCAAAGACTCTGGCTATCCCTAAACATCACAGAGACTTAGGTGAGCATCCAAATTCTGTAGCAGGCACTGGGTTACTACAACTTACCCCAACTCTTTGACCACCTGAAAGAGTTCAAAGAGTATGTTCTACGCAGGACCTTTTTGCCAAAATTACATTTTTATATCAGGGAAACTAGCCCAGCTCAGAATGGAGTTGAGATTTTGGATGTGAGCATTAACAGCAAAGGGCTGTGCTTTTGATGCCGCAGTACTGTATTGCCTTGTAAGCAGTACAGTATCCTCCGCACTGAGGGCATATGAAGTATATAGTAAAACCTGCAAATTGCTAAACCTCTAAATGCAGCAAGTAAGCATCTGTGGCAGTGCACAGCTTTGTTTTGAAATTCAGTGGTAAGAACCTGGTTCTGCTGTGATTCAGGTCCTGTTGATTAAGTCTGATCAGAAGTACAAAGTGTAGCACTTCTGTGATTCAGGCACTTCATGGAGCCTGCCAGCTGACCAAGTTGTGCAGCCTTGTTAGTGCTTCTCATCTGCAAGCCAAAATTCAGGTGCAGTCTTGTACGCTCCGCTCACAGCCTGGAGCTGGAGCTCTACACAGCAAAGACTACCGTTTGTAGACAGGAAAATATTGGCTATGCAGTGACTTCAGGAGCCTGTACAAAACCAGAGATGTTTGTAAACCTGACATCAAACACTACAGGAAAGAGTTTCTGCTCTATTAAAGTGTGTATCCTGTCACATGAATATGAATGTCTAAAAAAAATTCTTTTTTTTTTTTCTGTCTAGGTTTGGTAAGAGATTTTAACAGGGCTGTCTTCGTTTCATTGCTGAGAGAGAACCTGTCCTTGTCAATATCTGTTGATCATCCCTGTGCAACCTCTGGAGATCCTCACTAGGGCCTTCTATCCCAGAGTTTCTGTTAACTTTAACAGGAGCCTGGCCTACTGGAGAACTGCAGGATGTTTACATGGTCTTTTTGGTACCTGGTATTTCTTCAGATGACAAAAGCAAGGAAAATGAATACTGATGTTTAAAGGGTTAAAGAAAGGGGTTTGGGGTTGTTTGTCTGTGACTTCAGACAGGTGTTACTGGTGCCTCTTGGTGTGGGAAATAACTTCGTATCTAACCATTTAGTATCTTTGGATATTCATTGCCAAGTGTCTCTGTAATGAAATTAGACAGTGGCGTGCAACCTTCTGAGAAACACTTCAGCATGTGCTTAAATGTGGAATTCTTCCTCTGATGTTGATGACTCTATTCAGATGTTTAAGAGCTCACAGGACTAGGACTTGTGTTTTTATCCAGTAACACATCAAAGCCATTTAGTGGTTTAGCTGTCATAGAATAGTTTGGGTTGGAAGGGACCTTTAAAGGCCATCTAGTCCAACCCCCCTGCCATGAGCAGGGACATCTTCAACTAGATCAGGTTGCTCAGGGCCCCGTCCAACCTGACCTCGAATGTTTCCAGAGATGGGGCATCTACCACCTCTCTGGGCAACCTGGGCCAGTGTTTCACCATCTTCAGCATAAAACATTTCTTCCTTCTGTCTAGTCTAAATCTTCCCNAGCCTGTATTGATACCAGAGGTTGCCCAACCCAGGTGCAGGACCCTGCACTTGGCCTTGTTGAACCTCACGAGGTTCTCACAGGCCCACTTTCTCAAGCTTGTCCAGGTCCCTCTGGATGGCATCCCATCCCTCAGGCCTGTGAACCATACCACTCAGCTTGGGGTCCTCCGTAAACTTGCTGAGGGTGCACTTGACTCCACTGTCTATGTCATTGATAAAGATATTGAACAGTACTGGTCCCAATACAGACCCTGGAGGGACAGCACTCATTACTGATCTCCATCTGGACATTGAGTCGTTGACCACTACCCTCTGGATGCCACCATCCAACCAACCACAGATGCCTTTAAAAGTTCACTGGAATAATGATAAAAAAGAATCTGGTGCCATCTAGGGTCAAAGAAAGAGACTGGCTTTTTGTAAGCGTTGACGGTGTCCAGCCTTGAAGCTGTGTTGATGCCTGCAGATTTGAGTTTTCTCCAGATTAGCAATATGGCTATAGATTTAATTTGGGAAATATGCCAGAATCTTAGTATTGGGGAGTTTTTAGGAAGTTATGTGGTATACCACTGGAGTGCCGGACTGGCATTTTGAAGTCCAGGTCTCCCTTCCTGCCCTTATCAGCTAGCTAAGTGATCTCACATAAATCTTTCTGTTCTGCTGGGTCACACTGGCCCTGTCTATAAAATGGAGATAATAATTTTCAGTGTAAAAGAATATTCCGAAGTCTACTGACACTGCATGAAAACTGGGTGATGATATTCATGGTAAACCCATTGGGAGTAAACCAATTGGGAGTAAAGTCTGACTTTCCACTTTGTTTTAAGAATGGCCTAGACCTAATCAGATAGACTTCTGTAATCCCTAAATGTAAAAAATAATGATTTAACAAAAAGAAGGAAGAATTATGATTCCACCACCCAATCTTATTTTACGTTGCCTCCATATGAAAACAAAAAAAAAGAGTAGTATCTGTTAGCTTTACAGCAGAAGGCAAATGACTCTCAGCTGTGCTAACAGTGCCATGGCTTCTAGTCCTTATCTATGACAGTCACTGCTTTGTTTCTGTCTAGACTGGTAAGCGCTGCATGTGACTAATGCTTCCCTAAAACATCCTTTTGTTCTCCATCAGAACTCTCCCAAGGATCCCCTCAAACGGTACGAAGAGACTTTGGCTTAGCTGTAACACACAGGTAAGCAACACATGCTGTGGGAGCCACAAAGGAAACAAACTGAGGGGTCAGAGCCGGACAGCATCCTGTCTAGTGCGTTTGTAGCAGCGGTGACTCTAAGATAGGTTTGCAGTTGGGTCAGGTGCCTCATTTGCCAAGTTCAGCCTTAACTATGTATTTCAGCTTAATTTCTTTTTAATACATCACTGATGTGTCCAGCACTTGAAATCCTTTTTACAAAGCCAATTGACTCGTGATTCCGTAACGGCTAGCATACCAGCAGTAGCAATGTTGTGTATGGGGTGACAGGACCAAGCATGCCAAATATGTAACGATGCCTTTTCTAAAACACTTCCACTGCTACAAATGAAAGAGAAGCTGCTCCTTCCTCCCTGCGTGGAAAGAGCATATATTTCCCTTTTCTTCCCTTGTGGCTTCCTGCATCCTCCCTTCCCAAATCCAAACCAAAACTGGGCTAGCGAGTTCTAATGCGAAACCAACCTATAGGTTCAATTTTCTGGTAAAAGGGATAACACTCTCACTACCACCCACCCACCATAAACTGGGTCCCAGTCCTACAAAGATGTTCAGGTGGGTATAACCAGCTCCATGTGACATGTCCTGCTGACCTGAGGAGGGACACCAGTGACACCAACACATGCTCATGGGCTGGATCTTCACTTGGAGTGTGTGCTGGCTGCTCCCTCTCAGAATACTTGCTTGTTCGTGAGGTGAAGCTCAATTCCAGTTTGAGGGGTTTTTATGAAAAGAAGTGGTATTCTCTCACTTTGATATCTTTGACTGCATGAAGCTTCAGATCTGTAATTGCTGAGCTGTAGCTTTGAGGACCTTCTAGAGATACGTGTACGTGTAAACCCTATCTCCGTGTCAGAGACACCTCTGAGCACCTCTCAGCCCTGTTCCAAGAGTGGAGAACTAGCAACAGGCCAGTAGAGTTGGTGCCAGCCTTCTTTCAGTTGCTTTTGATCAGAAGTGAGAAGTCTTTTCTGCAACACCACTTGCCCTTTTCAGAAAGGCCTAAAGGGGTGTATGGCCTGTCTGTAACTACCTACAAATGTTAATTTTCCTTTTGACACCAGTTAACATCATTTTTCCCCTCTTGTCTCCACTCAGGTTCTCTACAAAGTCTTGGCTATCTCAGATTTGCCAAGTCTGTCAGAAGAGCATGATGTTTGGGGTGAAGTGTAAGTACTGCAGGTGAGCACACAGCGATGATCTTTTTCAGAAGCATTTTGCATTTAGTTCATTAGTTTGCCAGTGACAAGTATCTCTTGATGTGTTGTGCTCTTAACGATGGCATCATTTTTTCAGTCAGCTTCTGAACTGTCAAAGGGATGCTTTGGCACAACTTATATGTACGTTGGCAGCCTGACACATAGATGAACCAAATTTATTTCCCTGCCACAGGCTTCCTACCTGATCACAGGCAAATCTTGTTGTGGGAGCTGGATACCTAAATAACAGCAAGAATTTTAGATTTTGCTTCTTTGGGTTGTTAGTCGAGACTACTGAGATTTTAGTGCTTCTCTGTTACAGGATGAGACTCAGTGAAGGTAACTATATTAAAAATAAATCAGATGCTAAGATATGTATATGGTTTTCATTAGCCTAATGACACACATATTAGGTTTCTTGGTACGAATGCATGCTGCTTTGGGGCCTGGAGCATTCCAGAACTCCCTCTGAGATTAGCATAAGAATTACAAATTAAGGGTAGGCTTCCTCTTTTTGGGAAAGAACAAGTTGCTATTTAACATGTAATGTTTCTCTTTCAGATTAAAATGTCACAACAAATGTACTAAAGAGGCACCTGCTTGTAGAATATCCTTCCTTCCCAGTAAGTAATTTTCTACCAGTTCTTAGCATTTCAATGTAACTGATGGTATCACAAGAATAAAGTCTGATTAAAGCTTTTCTCACCCTTCTCCAACCTGTTTTTCAGTAACAAAAATAAGAAGAACAGAGTCTGTCCCTTCTGATATCAATAATCCAGTAGACAGACCAACAGAACCACAATTTGGAACTCTTCCCAAAGCACTAACTAAAAAGGTACATGGTGACTGAAGTGCGTCTTGTGTCTGCAAGTCACTGAGGTGGCAGCTGTACCCTGCTGGCTGGAGCAAGAATGGCACCTTGAGCTTTTGCTTTGCAAGGAGACTTCGATACGTGACATTTTCTCCTTGTAAAACATAGCTTGTGCACAGTTCCAGCTGCCTGCTCACTTAGAAGAACTATGCTATGATTGAGGCTAGGGACAGCTTTCCTTTCTCTGTTGTTCAGTAAACTCTGAGGGAAATCCTTTCTTTCTTTTTATCCGTTTCTCATGAGTGACGTTCCTTGCTTTGCAGGAGCATCCACCAGCAATAAATCATCTGGACTCTAGCAGTAATCCTTCTTCTACAACCTCATCCACACCATCTTCTCCAGCACCTTTCCAGTCTTCCAACCCTCCCAGTGCAACACCTCCCCCAAACCCATCTCCTATGGGCCAGAGGGATGGACGATTTAACTTCCCAGGTAAATTTATCTTTTTCAGGAGACCTCTGCCTCTGCCAAGATCAGAAAGGCCTCGATGCAAGCAGAGGCTGACCAAGACTTCATAGGTAGTTGCAGGTCTCTGTATATGGGGTTGTGTCTTAAGCAAGGTGTGAAGGTGTATCTTGTTACCTGATAAAAGAAAATGGTCTGTTCTTAAAATTTTTCAAGTGGCATCAACAAGATACCTTTGCAGGAGACAGATTGTTGAGGAATGTTGGCACCTTTCTTAAATGATTTGATCTTTCTGTTTTCTCTTTTCTGAAAAGGACTAAAAAAAAATAAAATTATATTCTTTCCTCTCCCTTTCTCATTGTATTGTAAAATGCATGCTGCCTTCTGTGTTTGGTCACCAGTGGCTGTAAATAATGAGTAAGTTGATTGCTAGAGCTAAACATGAAAATGAGAACTAGAATGAATTATTTTACCAGTCCCTTCCAAAAGATAAGCAACAATCAACACTCATTTTTAAACCATTGATGTGCACATATGGTGGAGAAGAACTTACCCTACACACTTTACAGATTAAGAACCCAAATGCGCAGTCCTTACCAAAGTTGATAGAGGCAAGAGTCTCTGACAAGGGCAAAGATTAACATAGTGAGAATAAATTTAATTCTTTTGATCTGGAAATTAAGTCACGTGCTGCTCAATAGCTGCTACATCTAGCCTTCAGCATTGCTGTATTTCTCATCAAGCTTTTGATCTGTGAGTGAAAGTTGCTATTTTAACCTACTCAAAAGGAGCAGAAGCAGAGCCAGTTTAGATTCTACTGCAACTACTTTGTATTAGGACATACTGCTCAAATTCACTGAAATTAAAACAATATGCTTGCAGATGGCTCAGGAGCTTCAGCTTCTCTGGGTGCATCTCTGAAAAGCTGAAGACGTGAGAGAGCATCAAAGCACAAGCCTTTACATGGGCCTGCCTTTTAGCATTCCTGGGTTCTCTAAACTTGCTTGTGCCACATGAAGTCTGAATGTGTTGTTTACCCACCAGACTGTTTGCTTGTTGGTAACATAGCTTTCATTTGATGAGTATCATCTGTCATAGTCTTCCAGAAAAGCATGTGCTGAAATTCACCCCCTCAAGCAGGCTGATAATGTACTAATCTGTTTCCCAACAGTGAGTTGGGACTAATTAATTGAATGCATACAGGGCACTTACTGATGATCTTCTAACTTGTTTGTGGTTTTTTTTTCTCCTGGTAATTTTTTTTGCTGTTCTTTTTTTTTAAAAAAATTTTTAAAAAAAAGCTGCCTACTACATTCATCATAGACAACAATTTATCTTCCCAGGTGAGTTGATTGTTTTAAATCTACTAACCAGCTTCTGCTGCCAAAAAGTAACTTGTTTGTAAACTTCTGCATGCTGCCCAAGAACAGTAATTCTGCTTGAAAAAAATAAAAAGTATCTAAAACAATTCAAACGTTCTGTTATCTTAGTATATAATTCAGGCCTGTCTCTCCTAATAAGAGGTAGTGATGTGATTTACATACTAAGGTGAAACTTTGAGTATTCAGTTGTAAAACAGTAGCTTTCTGCTGTGGGATTCTATATACAGCCATGTTCTTTCTTTTAAAAGGCTCGCTTTTAGATTTATATACCTAGATAGTCTAAATGGATGCTGTCAGTTCAGGAACACTGAGCTCACCGTTATGAGCTGAGGCTCTTGCTATGGGATTTCACCATGGTGCAACACTATTCGTATGTGGATTTGCCTATGCAAACTTTTCTCAGTCAACTGTTTGGCAACTCTTAGAAACAGCTTGTTTGTTTCCAAAGTGAGAATTGATGATGTAGGATGTAGGATGTACAGAGTATTTTTTCTGAATTTTGGAAGGATTTGCAACCCAGGCTAAATTTCCTGTGCACTGGTGACACTGAACAGACAAGGTGCATTTGGAATATACGACCTGCAGTGCAGACAAATTCAAACATCCTAGAACTGTGAGGATTTAAGTATTTCTGATTGTCCAAGGCAACTTGAAGGCATGTGAGCAGTTCACAGACAAGGACTGACCTTGAAAGACATTACAGATAAGTAGGTGAATGGCCTCGGTCAATATACAGGCATGTAAGTACTAGGAAAGATAAGCATAGTTTTAAGTAAATAGAAGTATAAAATCATATCGTCTGTGGTTGAGTTTAGTTTATAATTCCTGAATAAGAAGCAAATAATCACTATTGCAATGTTAAAATTTCCGATCTATAAGAGATTGAAGTGTAAAATATGTTTCATAAATGTTTCTACTTTCCCAGAAATTCCCAGTCCTGCACAAATAGCACAGTCTCCAGAAACAGCTGCAGACACTAAGTAAGTATAGTTTTAAATTCTTTTATTTGCATAGTGTTTACCTGATAATCTTCAGATCAGTCTGAAAACGCTATGTTATCACCAAAACTGAACTTATCTGAGAACTCACAGGATAATTTTAGTCAGCTAGGGTGATACTGGTATTCCCAGTTTCATAAAGCTGAATGTGATATTTATTTTAAATAGGACAGTAAGAAGTCCATGCCTTTAATATCTAGTTACGGTTATGTGTGCATTCCAAAGATCAGAAAGGTCTGATGAAATGGAAGTTATGGAGTTTTACAATTAAAAGAGCGTGGCACACTTAGCTGCAAGCAAACATCTTTTTAAGGATCTGAATTGTAGGACACGCAAAAGATTTTAGCCTGCATTACCAGCTCTCACAATTACTTCTCCGCTGTCGGCGTTTCAGTAGTAGGAATGGGAGTATCCATTACTGGAACACATTATAATAATGTAGCCATGCCACTGCCAAATCAATTCCTACCACTTAATCATTGAAAATCATTTCAAAGTCTTTTCCCTCATTTGCTAAAGTAAGGTTAGAAAGTCCTTATCTGTTAAGTGGAGCAATAATTGTATTTTTCTCTGACCTAGTATAATGCTATCAAGATCTGTTCTCTATTTGCTTCTTTGCACTCCGCTAATGCCATACGTAGCAGCCCACTTTTCTAACTCAGGTGGATATGCAAGCATTATTTTCACTGTAAACTTGTCTTCTCTTGTTAGTGCTGATCAACAGCCAGACACAGATGGAGTTGAATGTGAAGCTGAGGTAGGTTTTCTTTTGTACAATCAGAAATGCCATGTTGAAAGCACCATGAAAAAGTTGCGCCCCTGGAATTGAGCGTAGACTAGCTGTGCCTGACCTCAGTTCCACTGAACTGTTTGTACTGCAAAGATCTCAACTGAAAATTCATGGTTTCTGTGCTAGGCTGAAACAATTAAGAACTTGTAACAATACTTAACTTTTTCTAATCGGGCTAAGATGATATTTTTCAAACTTCTGGCTCAGTCTGGTGCAGCCGATTTTACAGTACAAGAGCTGCAGGCCTGCTGCTGGAGTTATGAGGTCTAAATGCTCTGCAGACCTCAAATCTGCAAGTAATGCATGTGTAGATACTACCAGTGGTCAGATTAGCTCATGGCAGATCCTGCAAACATAAGCATGGGCTTGTGTTTTGCACAGGAAAGCCTCTCCATACCTATTCACCAGAGTCTGTGATTTTGGTAGTGCCTAAGCACGTGTTCCGCTTGTAGTATGAAGACTGAAATGGGTTTCTGTAGGGATGAGTAAACCAATAGAGTCGATGATTTCAGCAAAAATTACTGGATTTTGGATCAAGTTTGTTGATTTTTGGAGCACTTCTCTCTAACAGGAAAATTTTAGTAATCTCAAAAACACCTGTGTCCACATTTATTTGAAGAACAAAGCGGTTCTTGACCCTTCCTGTTAGAACAGTCTCTAGCATTTTGCCCCACACTGAAGGCCAAATCCTGAGAGCTGCTGAGTGCCTAGATGTTAGTGCTGGTTGTACAAATTTTACTGTATATGGGATAAAGCCGTTCTTGTCTTCACCTGCATGCACTGGTATGCAGAAGATGTATGCTTTTTTGTAGCCCTCTGAGATGACTTTGTCGTGTGAGGTATATTTCTACAGCTGTAGTCAAATGTGTACATCCCACCCCCTGAAGTTCTCTCAAAGCAGCCTTTGCTGCTTTGGTAGGCTGCTTCTGCATCTCTGATGGGACTCTCAGTATATGTTTCCCTTCCCTTTTTGTGAACAGGTGGAAGAACCAGAGACTAATAAATCAGAACCTGAAGATGATGAGGATGAGGTGGAAGATTTGCCAAACAGACGGCCACACTTGCAAGGGATGATTTATCGCAAACCTAGCCAGACCAGCGTCTACCTGCAAGAATGGGACATTCCCTTTGAACAGATTGAACTGGGGGATCCTATTGGCCAAGGACGATGGGGGAAGGTTTACAAGGGAAAATGGCATGGGGAAGTGGCCATCAGGCTGTTGGAGATAGACGGGAACAATCAGGATCATCTCAAGCTCTTTAAAAAGGAGGTGATGAATTACAGACAGACCCGGCATGAGAACGTGGTACTTTTCATGGGAGCATGCATGAACCCTCCTCATTTAGCAATCATTACCAGGTAAGGATATAGCATCTTAGTATTATTTTTAATATATACATATTATATAGATAGATAATATTTATTTTTTGTATATAAAAATAAACCTCTAGCTGCATAGGAGGTGGCAGAGATGAACGTAGTCTGCGTTGCTCAGAGTTTTGGATACCAGGGTTGTCTCCTTTTAGGGAACATATAATATTTTTTGGCAATTTTCTTTTTATTTTTGAATTCTTAAATAATAAACATCAAAAAGCAGGAGAAAAAAGATCTGGAACAGGCTGTTCCTCTGCCATCTGCTTCCAGATGATTCTAATTCAGCAAAGTGACAACAAACCAAGGCGTGAGGCTGATAATGCAACAATTACCTCTTCCTTTCCATTCCTCTTAGGAACCCTTGCTGATTAGGCAAAAATGTTACTATTTTACTCCTCTCTTCTGTTTTCAGTATTTAGTTGGGATGAGGATCATTTAGCCCCTAAATAACAGCTTTTGGGGATGTTCATATGCAGGCTGAATTTAAGTAAGGCCAAGGGCATGCCATTCTCCTAGTCTGGCAAGGAGGCACTCAGTCATTTCTAATTGCCAGTTCCAAAAGAAGCTTCCTGCTTCAGTGACCAGTAGCACCAGCAGCAGAAGCTGGTGCCCAGGTTTTGAAAACTGGACTTCAGATGTCAGAGCAGTGTAACAACAACTGGGCCTCTGAAGAAATAAGCATTTGTTGCATATCCTTGAGCATGCTTTAACAATAGGTACATGTGTACACCCGCACAGATGTAAATCAATTAGGTCCCTAAAGTTCTTCAAAATGGCATTTCTCAACAGCAGAAGAGGGCTGGGATTCTGTCAACGTGGTAAGAAAACCAATTGAACATCCAGTATTACATTCTTATTTCCCTCCAATATTTTAAAGACCTTTTTAAGGATTGTTGTTCCTCTTTCCTGTAGTTTCTGCAAAGGAAGGACACTTCACTCGTTTGTAAGGGACCCCAAGATATCCCTGGATATTAACAAGACCAGGCAGATAGCACAGGAGATCATTAAGGTAAGGGTACGTTATGCTAACGGAGACATCCGCTTTCTGGGCAGTGCCTCAGCAAGAGCTTAGAGGCTGCACAGCTGGAGAGGTTCTGTAAGTCTCAACAGCCCAACAGGGGGTTGCAGCAGGAGATACTCAAAGTTGGCTGAAAAAAAGTGCTATTTTAGCGGGCAGTAAGCTAGAGCTAAGGGCCTATAAGGAAACAGAACTTTTGCTTGTCAGTGAGGGGCTGGGGAGGGAGAATTTAGATAAAGGGAACGATGAAGAGAGGTATGCAGGACAGGTTTCCTTCCCGGCCTCTTCTCTTTATTAGTAACTGCAGCTAAGTCAATGCATTCTGAAGTAGATGGCATTTTCTCCCAGATTTTCACAGTGTCTTCTGTGCTCGCTTTCAGTATTTCTCAACTGAAGAAGCATTTCTAAAGCTGCTGTTTTCTTTGCTGGCAGAAATACCCTCTGAATTTAGTGAGCAAACTTGTGTCAGTTGTTCATTGTCCTTACACGTATAGACTTCTTCACAATTCTGAAGTCCACAGCCACTTAATGCTTCAACTAAGAGTACCCTTCCAGCAGCCCTACTATGCAGAGGATGAAAAGCAATTCAGAGGTTGAGCACTAAACTAAGATCTGCTCCCTTGCAGGCTTCCCTTGCACCCTGCTTGCAGAAGTCAGAGAGCTGCTGTGTCTCCATTTACAATTAATCATTTATGCTGGAGTAAGGAGAGTAAATGTGTATTGGAAAGCAGAACATGCCCAGAGTTGGAGGCTTGTAAATAGTAAAAAAAAAAGTTTACATCTCTGCATGTATTTCCCAGGGCATGGGGTATCTTCACGCAAAGGGGATTGTACATAAGGATCTGAAATCCAAGAATGTTTTCTATGACAATGGAAAAGTTGTGATCACCGATTTTGGATTATTTGGAATTTCGGGTGTGGTTCAGGAAGGAAGGTAAGCGGAGGTTTCAATGCTTGGTCCACTTCTAGAATGATAAATAATGATCAGATAGGGAAACATTTTGATGCGTTACACAGTACAAGTGAGGACTGTTGATTGCTTTAGTATATACACACATTTTTGGAATACGTGCTTTTTCTTTTCTTTTTTTTTTTTTTTTTAACAAAGTTCTTTCTACAGTTCCCATAGCATGTTGCTAGGAAGTTATGTATGGAGTAAGACTTAAAACACAGAACAAAGAAAACTTTAAGCCCAAGATTGAGCTGGAGAGTCAGGCTATCACATGAGTATTCTTTTAATATGGGAAGAAAATTAGAAAGCAAATGTCAGCAAAAACATTTGAGTAAATAAAGTCAAGGCATTAGGTGAAGCACAGATATGGTCTATATGCTGCTTCTTGGTTGAAGCAGTAGTGTTTCAGTACCACTTCTTTCTTTTGAACTCAGGAGGGAGAATGAATTGAAGCTGCCTCATGACTGGTTATGCTACCTGGCCCCTGAAATTGTTCGTGAGATGGCCCCTGGGAAAGATGAAGACAAGCTGCCTTTCTCCAAAGCTGCAGATATCTATGCCTTTGGGTAAGAGAGGAACACCTGAGAGTATCACGGGAGCTTACTAAATGAGATTTGTTACAGACCTGAGCCTTGCAAGTCAGTGGTTCTCTTCTCACAGACTCAGGATTCCAGCTAGGATGCAGTTTTCTCACCTACTACAAAAGTCATGGGCAGGAGGTGTGTGGGGTGGGAGGGATTTGCTGCACCACCTTCTACATCTTCCAGAACTTATCTGAAGAAATTTGAACGGTGTCAGGGTTTTGTATATTTCTCTTAAGGCAAAGGCTTGATTTGTCTGTTGATGTTGCAGGACTGTGTGGTATGAGCTCCAAGCAAGAGAATGGCCTTTCAAGAACCAGCCTGCAGAGGCACTCATCTGGCAGATTGGAAGTGGTGAAGGAGTGAAACAAGTCCTTGCAACTGTTAGTTTGGGGAAAGAAGTCAACGTAAGTACCTCAGTTGCAGGAATCCTTCCATATAGCTATCAGGAAAAGAGGGAGCTGCTTAAAGAGGAGATTTATTTTACTCATAACTCTAAAGATAAAGGGCAGGAGAGAGAACAGATTAGAATGGGACACCAGGTTAGATACTAAGCCTCTGCCCATAACTGTCATACAGAAGCAGACATGCACTGGTGTGCAGGATACTGTTTGATTATAAGAATGTCCAAGACCTCTGTTAAACAGTATCTCTGGCTGGGCTTGCACAAATCACGGTGCTCAATCAGTTGCTTGGTCTGCACAGTTGACCTGTGAACTAAGCGGAGATAATGAGCCACAAATATCCTTTGCAGGAAATTCTCTCAGCGTGCTGGTCATTTGATCTCGGTGAGAGACCTAGCTTCACTGTCCTCATGGATATGCTTGAAAAACTGCCAAAATTGAATCGTCGGCTCTCCCACCCAGGGCATTTCTGGAAGTCTGCTGAGTGAGTATTTGCTGCTATTAAGAACATTTACGCTGCTCAGAATTTGCTAACTGATCATTTCTGTCCTTTATTGTGCCTTCCTGGGGGCTGTCCAACCTCTGATGGGAGCGTAACAGTGTGCTGTTCTGCTTTTCTAGTTAACTAGGAAATTATGCAATTAAGCTTGCATGCTTCAGACAGTTAATTTCCTACTTTAACATACTCACCTCCCCCCTTCAATAGATTACTTCTCCAACTTTATGTTTGGTTTCAGAGGGTACCCACCAACAGTAGTGGAAAGGGCCCACACTGACCCAAAGTGGTGAGAATTTCCCCTATAATGGCTGGTACTGACCGAGGAAGGGAAGGACCAAAGAATGTGCCACTGTTTCCCTTTGAAACTGAATTGTGAAATTTTGAGAGGGTCCTAAGTTTGTAGCCTTCCTCAAGGAGCATGTGGGAAAAAAATCCAACCCCCTCCTCCTCTTCCTGGAAGAGGGCCCAGTTTGCACAGGCAGATAAATGCAGCATTAGTCCTGACTCAGAATAACTGACTTCTGGGGAAAAGCTAAAGCAGGTGGTAATCAAGTGTCAAGTGAATTAGAAATCCTGAAGGTGCAGTAAACTGACAGCTAGGAATGAGTGGCAGTATTTGGACTGAATCTCGAACTTGGAATTATGTCAAGATCTGGACCAAGGAAAGATAGATCATGAGAAGTCAGCATAAATCCTTGTCAGATCGTGGTACTTCTGAAGTCAGTTTCTGTGTTCAATTGGGGAAGAAAGGTCTCATAAGATCAAGCATCTGTAAACTGTCAAAACTGGAAGAGGTCCCTCAAAACACCTGATTGTTACGTCCCACGACATCTGTTATGTCAGATCAGACCAGAATATAAAACTCATTCCAGTTCTGACTGGATGAGCATAAAGCCACAAGGCCTAAAACTTCCAGCCTCCCTTCTCATGAGTAAGCCGTCACTCTCAGAGGAGGATGGTTCCCAGTTCCACTTCTATTAAAATCAAGTGGAAGCAAAGCAGATACAATTTCTGGAGCCAAGAGACTGAAACCCCCACCCCAGACCAGTTTTATATCCGTTATCTAATATCCAGTGCTGACCACTGTTACCCCAAGTAGCTCTGATGGACTTCAGTGACCAGGCTGGGCCTGCAAGCCCTGGTGAAAGACAGCCAGCCCGGCTGCAGGAACACGCTTAGTGTTTCTGTTAGGCACAGGGTTACATTTTGGTGACCTCAGTGTTTTTTCTTAAAGTCTGGGGGAGATCAGACATGTTTGCGACCAGTGCCCATTTACCACGTACTTTGCTCAGTGTTTATTTTCATCTACTGAACCTCTAATATTTATTTTCTCTTTTTGACCCTTTTTTGGATGTTTAATCTACCCTTTTTCTTGCCCTTAACCCTTCACAATATTCCTGCAACACATTATCATAACTAACCAAACACGTTTTTGTTTGTCTGGTGACTGTCATGGCATTTTGTGCTCTAGTAGGTGTGGTTTGTTTGGGGTTTTGGTTGAAAATTTCACCATTTGTCTCTTGTGCAATTTCCCTAACATTTGTACTGGATCCCTGATACATCACAATGTCTAACAACTTTAAAATGCGGAATGCTTCTCCAAGACTGTGGCCTCATCTTTACACAAAAGGACACTATTATCAGCAAAGATTGAATGCTTACTGCCCACTCACTGAGAAGATGAACTGTCCGGTATTTTTTTCCTTACGCTAGGCAGGTGTCTATGCATATCACAGCACTCATTTTAGAATCATAGAGTAGAATCATAGAATCATTTAGGTTGCAAGGGTCATTGAGTCCAACCACCAACCTCACACTGCCAAACCCACCACTAACCCATGTCCCTCAGCACCACGTCTGCCCGGCTTTTAAATACCTCCAGGGATGGCGNCTAGTCCTGCTGGCCACACTATTCCTGATACAAGCCAGGTATTAAAAAGGTCGAACAAAGGATTGAGCCTTACGTTTGGCAGTTGTTCTTTGCATTGTCAGTTACTGCCTCTGTGGGCTGCGGCGCATAGTTGGGAGGCAAGGTGTCTTCCTGCACCCCGAACACTCACTCCTCCAGCAGAGCTGTCACAGCTACACTTCAGTCCTTGGGATTTCAATTTTCTAGATTTTTTAAAATAAAAATTTAAAGAGAAACCAACAAAATCTGAGCTAAAAAATGGACCTGCACGGAATTGCTGCTGCATATCTGTCCTTTGGTCCTAATTTAAGAGAAAATTTTTTTCCTCTTCTGGCCTAAAGCGCACCAAACCCTATTTCCAGGCACAGCTTGCGTTGGCCAGATTTATACCCAGCTACCTTGAGTATGTGCTTTTCCATTATCCGTTCCTTCAAGGCATCCAGCTTCACTTGTGACATTTCCTCCTATTTTTTTTTAAACTAATCCTCCCTTGCCTCAAAGGAAGATCATTGTATTTATGTTGCCTTATGTTATGAAGACAGCAATTCTTTTGCCAGGACATTTGCATGATACAGCAGTGTCCTTCGGTAATATTTTTTCCCTTCTACAGAAACACGCTGTACTCCAACACCATGGTTCTGTGCGTCAACACTTTCATGCCCTCATTTCTCTCTACAGTAAGATCTGCTTGTGTTGGATCATTAACTCTGACGACCGATTTGCCATCTTTTCACCCCCCTAACCAGACAGCGCAGAGCAGACCAGACGAGAGCCCAGGCTGTCTACGTGTTCCCATGCAGACAATCACGCTCTCGCACTGCCCTCTAACATCACATTGGAAATGAACTTGCAGTAATGCTTCCCATTTGGGCAGTCAGTTCATGAGAATGCTCAATTCCACAGCAATTTGCCGAGTGATTATTTTGGATTAGCGTTTCCATAGGGAGTTACTCTTGAACAGCTTGTGGAAGTGCAGAACGATGCCTTATGTAGTAGCTACCCTAATTATTTTCCCTGGGTAGACGGACTGACACCCCCCCACCCCCACAAGTGGTTCATATCAATTTGCATACATTACTACTTTTTTTTCTGCTCAAAGCATTTAATAGGGGAGAAGTACTTTAAGTGTCAGTATTAATTATCGGCATTGACAGCTGAATTAGTGCTCATTGAAATGAAAGCGCAGGCAGCTCAGTTGTTGTTCATCCCCTGCAAACTGCGTTCTATTCAAGTCACACTTGGGAGGCTCTCTGTAGCCCTGCCAGCCAGAGACCTACTCGGATTCAAAACCCACTAAAGACACGTTCACATCCCCTCTGACAAATCCTTTGAGAAACATTGCACTAACCCCATGCTTTATTCTGGTGTAAGCTTTATAATATGTAGTTCTCAAGGGCTTGCTTTAAATAACTGAAAACTAACTCTCACGGTGTCTTTTTCCTTTCCCTCCCATATTTCTTTGTAGGTTGTAGCTACTGGTGCAATAATGGGCTCCACCTTGCATGCTTCCATGTGTTGTATCCTAACCAGCAACTTGGACAATCACCTTCCATTTAAAAAAGCAAAAACAAACCACGAAATTAACCCATGGACATAATCAACACTATATCCGAATTCTCCTTTTCTGCCTTTTTCCGCTTGGTGTGGGCTGTTAGCTTGAATAACAACTCCTGTCTGCAAGAAGTTACTGTCTAACAACGCCGCCACCTTTCACTTCTGAAGCATTTCAGCAGGCTGTAACTTCCTCCTGGAAAGGGTCTAGTGATCCGCTCTCTAACTAACCAGGCGCAAGCACCAGCGAGTGCTGTGTGTCCTGCCCAGCAGGCTGGGGGTTTCCTGAAACTGGTGGGACTTGTGCGTGTCCTGCAAGTGTCACGAGGCAGAGGGGTGCAGCCTCCTAGTTGCGGTCTGAGGTTATGCCCGTCCTCCTTAGTGCCGGACCGTGGCTTTGTGACTGAAGGTAACAGGTACGTTTTCACAGGCACAGCCGATGACCGAACACTCCACTCGCTCTGCAAACCAACATGAGTTAAGGGCCAGATTGTGCCGATTCTCCCTTGAGACCAGAGCCAGCATTGAAGCCAGGGTCAATTTTGTCAGGGGCTGGATGAAGCTGGTGCAATTCCTGAGTGAAAAGAAGGATGGTTCTTGCTCTGCTTGGAGCAGACTGCAGTCCCTTAGCCTACTGGGGCCCATGCCACAAGTGGTGTCCACAGCTGACCCACGTGGGTCAGCTGGGATCGGCCACAACGCTGTGTAAAAGAGGAGGAAAGCAAGAGCTCCCTTCAGTTCCTCCTTCTCCTCCCCTTGCAAATCTAGTGCTTTGAATTTTATTATTTGCTTCTGTTTACATCCCCTGTTCAGCAAAACGGCTGACTCAGTAACATAATGTTAGGGGCTTGACAGAATTGTAGGTAACAGCAAATACGTGCCTTTTTAGAAAAAGGTCTTTTTTCATTCTTTACCGATTCGTGATTTTGAAAAAATACTTCATTTTGGAGGGGAGAGGACAGGGAAGAATATGCAAGAACCAGGGAGGTTTCTACTGTCTTCAGTGAGGACAAATACACGCACATATTCATTCTCTCGGAAAGTCTCCTGCAAGAGCTGACGTATTCAGGCTGCCTGCTCTGCTGCCACCCCAGTGCGTGTGTGAAGTGAAAATGTTTCCAGCTCTGCTAACAGTTTAAGGGTGAAGGAACAGACGTCTTTATGCACTTGCTACAGTCTGTAAAGAGGAGCAAATGGGTTTGGGTTTATTCTGTTGGGTTTTTTTTACCCAATTGATGTACCTTGTCAAAACACCTCTTTCTCTTAAAACCAAAATTCTGTAAGTCATTTTTTCCCTTCCCTTCTACTTCGAGGAAAGCAAGTGCCTGTTGAAAACAAGTGTAAGGCTTCGACCCACCTTAGGTACTTACGAAAACCTCCCGTTTCTCCAGTTTGAGGCAAATCAGATTTGTGCTCTATGTTTCCACTGATGAGGTTTGCATGAATAAGTTCATGTGTTTGCTGCTTAATTACTTAAGCCTCTTTTCTGGGTGATCTGAAGTTGTACGAGATCAGAATCTAACCCGTTTTAGTTCCTTTTATAGAACTGTAGCTTTGTAAGAAAAATTTAAAATAAGTAACTCTTTGCCCCTCCCTTCTCCTCTCCCCCCTCTTTTCAGCATTAACAGTAGCAAAGTTGTCCTGCGTTTTGAAAGATTTGGCTTGGGAATCCTGGAACCAAGTAATCAAAAGATATAGCATGGTGTGTAATTGGCTGGTGATAATGTTGTCTGCCTGCTTACACAAAGCGTCACAACTCCTCACGGAATCTTCCAAGCTATGGAACTGGTGCAGCCGCAGCCGAGAGCCGCACGACCATCAGTTCACAGTTCTGTGTTGGTTGTAAAGTCTGAATTCCGCCTGAGCACCAGCAGTTATTTAAAGAATGTTTACATGATACTTTTGTGTGAACTATATTTTTTTTAAACATAATAAACAGTGAATCAAGTTTAACTACAGCCATTCTCAAATAGCACTGAAAAAAAAGAACCATTTCTAGCTCCTCCTCGTGTCTGTGGTAAAGAGGACCCGTCTTCTGCCTTCAGAGCATTTGTTTTCCCTAAGAGAAGTGGAACTGGCTCGTTTCAGAATGGCAACGCATCTAATACAAGGGCTTGGAGTTCCAGATTGATTTTTACCTTAATGAAAGAAAAATGCAATCTGTTGCATTGCGATTTGCCCAACCAACCATTAAGCTCCAAGGTTTGTTTCAGCAGGGGTGGTCCAAGCTCTGGGTGAAGTTACACTAGTACAAATCTGCTTCTGATGGGAGAGTAGCAACTCTCCTGTTTCTGTGTTCATGTAGAAACGTAGTAGAGATCCTGTAGGCTGTGTCACAATTAAGGACTTAAGCGCTTTTCTACACCAAACTCGCGCTCAAAGCTCCTTGTTCTCACACAGTCCTGTAAGGAGCTTAAGACTTGCTGTCCTTTAAAAAAATAAAAGCATGACTTCTTATAGCTCTGCGTGCAGGGGCCAGATCCTTCTTTTGAAGTTTTGGGCACAGCAAGTTCTAGTCCCCTAAACTAGCAGCATTTCTGGAAATGTAACACTGACCAACCAGACTTGACCATTTCATTTGTAGAAGAAAATACATTTTCCAGAGCTGCAGAGAACAGCAAGAGAGACAAGACAAGGGAAAAAGGCATCCCTAAATAATGCATTAAGTAAGGTCTTGATGCACAGAGCTTGTCAAGAGAGTCAGAGCCATCCCCCCCACACACACACACTCGTGCAGCCTTGCTGGCTCCTATAGCTGGTCACACTTAAGCTCGCAAGCTGTTTGTTTTAAAAAAATTTAGGACTACAGCAGTTGTTTTGGGGAAAACTAAGACAACAGACGGAAACATTGCAACAAGGAAAGTTATATCTTGGTCTAGAGGACCTGACTCAGCCCAACAACTCAGACTTGATTCAAAGGTTAATTTTGAAATAAAAAAAAAACTCAAAAACCAAAACAACCCAACAAACCAACCCAAAACACTACACCCTCTCCAACATGTAATATGCAGGTTATAAGGGATACATCCGATTACCGCTTTAAGGTGACAGATGCATTATCCCACTTGCAAATGAATTGCAAGCAGTGTTAGCAAAGGCTCCCTCATGCCTCCCGTTCACATCCCTCTGCCTGCTCCTGTCAGCCGGGTGGTGGGATAACCCTCCTTACACGGTGAACGCACAGATCCTTCTGTGCTTACAGGGCTTCGTTTTCTTGAGATAGTTCATTAGGGCTCCCTGGAAGTCGCCCAGTTTCATTTCTCCAACAGCACTAGTACGTTACAGCCCCCACCCCAACACCTTTCACCGTCATCACAAGGGTCTGACGTGAGGATCGCAGGGAGAGGAGCTCTGAAGGCCTCTGTAAGGCGGGCAAAGGGGCAGGCACTCCATTTGGCTGCTTACAGGTGGCTGACTTTCATAGAAAACTAAGTGGCAAAAAAAATTCCCCGAGTTCTGTTGAGCAGCGAGCTTCACTCCTACTAGGCGCAAGTCAGTCCTATTCTCTTACAAATATTTTGATAGAGTGACTTTTTAAATGTGTTTCAGATATAAAAGGAAAAATTGGTTTGGCAGTAGGCACGCGTGGCATTGCGGTACTCTTTTGGCCTCCTTCCTCTCCCCCACCTTCATGAAGCAAATAAATCCCCTCCAACTTTACCGTGTATTTAACCTACACCACTTGGGTCTCTTCGAGACTCACTACTGTTTGTTCTCTCGCAATAATTTTGTGTGTCAGCAGTTTTAAGCAGAAGTTGTTTTACCTGGTTAAATAACAACAGCACAACACAGACCCGAAGCGGGGAGAAACGTGCTGCTTCGCACCAGGAGCGTTAGGAACCCGTCGGCTTCGTGCCTGCGAGACCGGCAGAAGCTGCTGCTGGATGCAAAGTTGTTGCTCCATAGCCTGCAGTTCGGAGCAGCCCTTCAGCTCACGCTGTGTTCGTGGGTGGCAGCAGCTCCTCGTGACTTATTTCTGCTGTCTATGTGCATAAAACAGGTCCCGAAACCTGGGACACCCAGAACTTCTCAGTGTGGGAACCAGCAACTTGCAAAGAGACAGTGTTTCCTTGCCTCTTCGCCACAGTAACGCTGCTGTGCAGATGTGCAAGAACTACACTAGAAAAGCAATACATTTTCATTTTTTTTCTAATAAAGTGACTGGCTAGGAGGACAGCCCAGCACTGGATTGCCAGCCAGATTAAAACAAAATAATCTAAAAAAAAAAAAAAAAAAAACAAACCCCAAACCAAACCAAGAAAAACTATCACCATTTGTCCTTCCTACAACTGCCCTCAGGTGTAATTTGAACACTCTCTGTGAAGGTTTTCCAGACACGGAGCTGTGTTACTTCCTCGCCTGTTTCGGCAGGGCCGTTTGCCTGGAACCTCACGTCCGCTGTGCTGCACTTTGAGGTGTGCGGAATGCTAATGGAGACTCGTCCCAGCTGAGCACTGCCCAGTGGTGCCCCGCTGGGAATACCGCCCTGCTGCTCCGGGTTCCAAAACCTGCCTTTAATCATCAGATTTGGGATTCTAATTCAACCTGACCATGGGTTTGTGTTTAACACCCATAAATTGCTCTCGAAAGCAAAACCCAGCCTCCTGGACCCGGTATATCAGAGAGGAGAGGCTGATTACTGTCTCTGGGATAATTTTTGTTTTAATCAGCTGGTGTAAGACACATGGCAATCGACCGAAACCAGTGGAGCTGTACAGCTGCGAAGAGAGCGGAGCTCTCTTACCCTCAACACGTTGCAAGCCAAGCGACAGTCGTTAGGTTGCGTTGTGCTACGGTGACACGTACTGTCTCCCTGTGTGCTGGTGTGAGGGCGCGGAGCACGGCAAGCCTGTACCAGTGTAGAGTTGTAAATGTGAAGCTGGCTGTACAATGCTGCTACAAAAGCCACACGTCAGTAGTGAATGTAAATGGAGTCTGTAATATGGTGAAAATGGACACGTTTTCTTTTCAAATGTGATGTAAACTTTGTACAGTAAAAAAATTTTTTTTATATTTTCTATCAACTGAGTGTCTTCCAGAATTGCTATTAAATTAAAAATTGTTAGTATTAACAACAGTTTCTGTATTAGTTTATGCAACCAGAAAAAAAAAAAAAAGAAAAAAAAAGAGTGCACTCTATGCTAATGAAATTCTGGATATGTAGGAATCTTTTCAGTGAATAAATCTTTGCTCTGGATAAAGCAAGCGTTACAGAATTGTGGTTTGAATCCCCCCTCCCCCATCTACTACCTGTAGCCAAATTAAAACACGAGCAGATTTCATAGTGACCCACTAACACATCGCACTGCGTAGAACACCCGGTGCCGGAGGATTCGCAGGACAGGCCTTCACCATCACCCAGCAGTTCGCACTGCAGCGGTGCTGGGAGGCTGCAGCCCCCCCAGAACAGACTTTCACATGGTGCCGGGTCCTGGGAAGTTCACAAACGAGCCAAAGGCGAGACAAGTGCTCCTGGCCTTTTCACTCCCACACCCAGCTGGGGTTCACCCTGGAAGAAACAGTGACCCGAGTCCCAGATGGAGACGCCTTTCTGTAAGTGCTGGGAGAGGCTCTCTGCGGGTTGAAGTTAGGAATTCAAGGCAATATATTTAAAAGACCAGAAAAGGCCCCCTCCGTGGCACACAGAAACCCAGGGAGAGCACGTTCCCCCGGCCCCGCCAGGCTGGGGGCATCTGGCCGCAGCAGCTGTGCCAAAGCCCCCCTCAAAGCCACCCTGCCCTGGGGGGCACGGGGGGCAGCGCGTGTTAAAAACCCTGCTCTGAATCGGGCAGGAACAAGCAGCTATCGTGACAGAAGGCGGTCTTGTTTCTAGAAATCCTACTGCAGCAGAGAAGCTCTTGGAATAACATGCTGAAGCAAAGGGTGACAGAAGTCTCAGGTTTAGCTCGTGTAAGAAAACCACCAACATTTTATAAAAAATAATCACATTACAGCTTTTGTCTATAGCCCTTGCTGTGTCTTACAGCTTGCTTTCAGTAGACTGACTTGCTAATTCACGGCCTTTGAGCCCATTTGCTTTCTTCCCGTTATATTGCCTGTCAGTCGCTCACACCCTTCCACAAACGCGATTACAAGCGGGCGTCTTTTCTGCAAGCGCGGTTCGATTTGTTTCCTTTTAAGTGAAATTTAAGAGGCCTTCGGTTACAGGACAGCTGGCAAACTCTATCTTCAGCTTTTATAGCAGGCTGAAGCACCAGCCTGTTCCCTTTCTTTCTGCTCTAACTGGGATTCTTGCAACAAACCTCATCAGAACGCAAACGCCGACGCGAGGCCAGCCCCGGCCCCTCCGCGAAGCTCCTGCCGCCGCCGGACTAATCCTTCCCCGGCACTCGGCTGCCTCCTCGTGGCCGCCGCCCTAAACTGCGGCTACAGCTGCCCCTGCCCGGGGCCGGTTCCGGAGATGTTGAGCCCATTCGCAATTATCAGTTTTCCCTCCTGGACGTGATGGGTCAGGTTATTTCGTGGTTTAAGAACTCTATCACTGCGTTTTCTTGGGGCACGAAACTGTTGAGAAGCCACCTCCTACCCACGCGTTGCTCCAGGCTGTCCCTCAGAGCCCATCACTTCTCCCGCTCCCTGCTCCGCACCCCCCCAGCGCTGCAGCCCGGCCGGGACACAGGGATTAGCGCTGCCTGCACCTGACCTGGCCCCCTGCTGCCTCACCGTGCCCCTTCCACCGACCCCCCAGGGGAGGCAGGAGCTCCATGGTCTCCCATCAGCTCGCTGCAGCAGACGTTGCAGGTTCCGTCACCCGCAGGCTCTGCAAGAGCTGCCCGCTGCACCACGCAACTCCAGGGATACAGGGAGCTGGGCACCCTCGCCAGAGCTGGGGGAGCCCCCAGAGCCCCCCAGGTGCTGCCACAACCTTGTCACCTGCAGAGCGGGGGAGCAGCTCTGCCAGCGAGACACGGGCTGCCTTGCTGTCCTTGGTGGAAGGGACATTGCAGTGTGTTAATTAATCCCAGGAACGTTACACTGCTGCCAAACAGCTTTATGCTGAAAATAATGGCAGCACTGTACTGTCCTGCAGGGAAAAGGCCAAGGCATTATAAAAGCACAATTTTCCATTTCATCCATCTTATCTAGATCTTTCATATGCAAACAATAAAAAGCTTAAGATAAGTTGAGCTTTGTTGCCTTTCATAAAGAATAAGAAATAATGAATTTAGTTCTCAATTAAACTTGGAGGGCAAGGGTGTTTAAGTTAAAAAAAGAACACCGAAACCATCCTCAAGCACAAAGGTTATGTTCCACCAGCTGTGAACTGCAACACTCTGATAGCTGCCTGGCCGCAGTTACATCCAAGCAATTGCAACCTGGATGTCTGGAGCACCAACAAAGCCCGGCACCTCTCCCCGGGAAGAGCAGCAGCAGAGAGGGGAACACGAGCCGATCCAGAGCTCGCCACAGAGCCTAGAGAGCAGCAGCTCCCTGCACCAGGGCACTTATCTCGGATCAAGAGGCACTTGAATACTGCCGCTACCTGCCGAGTGGCTCCAGCTGATCTGCAGAGACAAGCAGCACATGGCAGCACCCTGGTGACCACTAGGTCACCCTGCCAGCTTCTGCCAGACAAAAAGTTCTCATTCCCACAAAAATAATGCCTCCCACGCTGCCTCACCACCTTTATTCCCATCAAGGACTTAGAGCAAGCATTGGTCTTCCTCGCTTTGATATGAGGATTTTGTGTCTCAGGGGGTTTTGACTCCATGTCAGTCTGAAGGCAGGAGAAGAGATTGCACCCCACGTAAACCCAGGGTTTGGGCAGAAAACCACCATCCACGACATCTTGCTGAAGCACTCGCAGGGGAAGGAGAAGCCCAGTCCCCAAGCAATACGCTTGCTACACAGCAAAACAGCAAGAGCTGCGTGCCAAAACCGCAGCCCTTGAACAGGATCCAGCCCGTTTAACGCATTAGCCTGAGCGTAACGACGAACAGATTTACAAGACCAACTTCACAGAGATTCGGCAAACGGAAAGATTTGCATTTACTGTCTACCTCTCGCTTCCCCTGTTAAATCTTGTTTCCTCTGACCCAGAAGATTTGCTGCAGCACTCCCTGCTGCTCTCTCCTGGTTTATGTGACGCCCAGTGCTCGAGGTGGCCGGGAAGGGACACCACCAGTGTGACTGCACCTATCGGGCTCCCGGTCTGCAGCAGGTTGATGCGCTCCAGACTGGAGGTGTTACTCTGACCCAGGCTCTGGCTCAGAGACAAGATCCATGCACAGCTTGACAAGCCATTATATATCACAGTAAGGCATCACTTAACATTAGGAGCCATCTAGGAAGTCTGTCAAAGCACATTTCGTTAGAAAAAACTTAAAATCAAATACCTGTCTCCTGCTGAAAGCCTAAAAACACTTGTTAACCTATGATTTATACAATACAGTGTCCTGTTTAGATCATACTCTTAGATTAACAGCCTTTTTGTAATATTTCTCTTTCATTGATGAATAGTCCAAGAATTTGTTTTCTCTGAAAGACAACAAAAGCTTTCCCCCACCCCCTTTTTCTCTGAAGCAACCAGTACTCACATCTCAACGGAGACAAATTCAAGCACAAACAGAGACCATTTGTAGCTCCAGACAGCTGCAGTGTAACACTCAATTGCATTTTAAACCTTAAAACCAGAGGGAACCATTTTAACGGCCCCGCTGGACCTTCCTGGTTATTCAACGCCCCCCAGCGCACACGGAACATCTCAGTGCAGCCGCAGAAACGGTGGCTCGTTCAGAGAAGGCACCGAGTAACAACCCCCAATAACAACCTACAAATGAACTCACTGAAGCAAGATCTAGGAGAGCTGGACACAACACACCACAGTTTCGTCCTCTCTCAGAGCTCAGCCTGCTCTTGCCCACAAAAGGCAGCGGTTCAAGCCCTCTCCTCGCGGCCCAACCCTGGCTTCCCAGCAGGGTTACTGGGGCAGGCAAGTCTCCCACCCACCGACCCCTGTATTTCAGAATACACATTCAAGGAAGAGAGTTTCTCTGCACAGCTATAATGTAATCCACCAATTTCAATTAAAAAAGAAAAAAAAGCCTTTCACCTACCCGAACTCATTCTGCCTTCCTTGTCCCAGAGTCTGTCAGCCTTGCAGCTCACCACCACGCAGCCGTCGTCCTCCAGGGCTCTGCCCCACGGAGCTCAGCTGTCCCTCATCACGCTGCCCGGCAGCAGCTGACGAGCCCCACCTGCCTGGCCCCTCCGGCCCCCTGCCCAGCAGAGCAGGAACACCGGCGCGCTGGGCAGCCACTTCAGCTGGAGACACTTACCCTAACGCAAGGCTCGAACTTCTGTTACCTCTCGGCTATGCAATAATGCACTCAGGTAGCCTATCCACATATTCCTTTCCTTTTCCTCAAGGAAAGAGCTTAAGTTAGTAGATGTTACTTAAAAACAGGTTAAAAGTATATACCGACTGTTACTGTCATCAATCAATATTAGATTGCTCAACAAATTTCAGAAACACATTCATATGGCCGAGCCCTACCTATTTATGGGCTATAGGGCAGCAACCGGTGTACCTATACTGCAAGGCCAGTGACACACCCAGCCAGCGTGGGGACTGGTAACTCTCCATGGCAACCTGCAGTTTGGCTGGACCAATTCACCCGGTGTATCCAAGAACGCAAGGGAATCTCCCAACCACCAGAAGCAGCTAGAGAACCAGGCTAAGGAAAAGGTCCGCACTTCAGTGCCTTGGCACGCAGCCTGTTTTGAATGCTGAATTCCATTACAGCCATGTAAGTTGGGCTTGAGCGTTAATGAAACAAGCCGCTAATTGCTTCAGAAAGTGTTGATCGGTAATCCTCAATCAGGTCCCAAATCAGTGAGATGCATAATCATCTCAGCAACCTTTAGCCCAGAATAGTTCCTCTGCCTCTAGCAACGAGCAACTAACGCATATGCTTAAACCCTTTCCTGACTTGGGGCTGTAATGAACACTTTAATAACTGCAGAACAGGCGGTTTGATCATCCTCAGGATTTTAAAAGGTATATTGTGTATCTGGTTTCTTAAATGAAGTTTCAGTTTTTATCTTGGAATAGAATAATTATCCACTGACCTTAACATCTGCACTTTATCTTCCCCATTTATTTCTGTAGAAAAAGCAATTATACACAGCTTCAGATCAGCGCTGCAATCGAAGTTAATTTACAGTTGGGACTAGTTCAAACAAATTCACTAAGAATTACAACAGATCTCTGCTTTTCTTAATCCTTTCCTTTAACTGCTGTCTCACCTCTCTGCTAGGGGGAAATTTTTGCAATGGTGGAATTAAGGTGAAAAGGTCCCCCAATAAAACTTGCCTCATCAACTTAGAATATACAGATGGAAAGTCATGGACCTTCTGAGCTGATACACCAACACTTGTGCCTCTTGCTCTGACTTGTCGGAGGCCCAAGAAGGAACAGATGTTCTTGCTTCCCTGGCTGGCAGTTTTCAATGGTGTCTGACATCTTCAGGACATGGCGTTACCTGAGGGCACCCCAGTCTGCTCTCAACTTGGTATAAACAGCATGACTTGTTTTTTCCTGAGTTTCTGACCCTCCAAATGAAAGCAAACTATGGTCCTTTAGTACACACGCAAGCGTTTAGAAAGGATTATGGTAATGCTTTAAAGCAAGTGATTACTTTGAAAAGACACCTGAGATACGAAGAAAGCATCCTGGCAAGGAAATTCACCTCTTCAGTCACGTGCATGGACAATGGGCTGTGCAGTGACACACCTCCCAAAAGGGCACAGAGCACATTAGCACTCGGAAGTACAGAACTTACTTCTTCTGTTTCCTACTTTTGCTGGACTCATTCGAAGCCGAGGGCTCACTGAGCCCTGGGCTTATTGAGAACTTTCTTAATGGAAAGTGCAACTACCTTGTTCCATTTCCATCCCACCCCAAAAGTCTAAAATCAGAAAACACCACTTAAAGTAGGAAATAACACTCACAGTGTATCCATAGTAGGTGCCCATCAGGACTCCATACTTGCCAGGAACCTCCTCTCTTTACTCTCTTTGCATCTGTTGTCTGATGCACCCTGTTCTCTGCCATCACTGTCCATGTTCTTTCATCTACGCTGTATTTTTGATCTTATGTCTAAGTCTATCCTGAAGCACACATGAAACACACTGTACATACACGGCACTGTTGACTTTTGAGTATCAACTCCTCCTTCATCAGATTCCAGCTCCTGGAGACAAGGGATGACAGGAAAATCTCACCTTAAGCTTTTTTAATATGATCATATAGCCCTGGTAATTTTAGAGAAGGACCTAAAAGCTCTGATGTAACTGCAAGGCATAGAAAGAACCAAAGTCACAATATAACTAGGGCAAAAGATACTGCTCTCATTGTTATTTTATATTTTTGCAGTTTACAAGCCAATCTCACAATCTATGGTGGAAATTCACACTTTTCTGGCAGTAACAAAATGCATAACTAATCTTGGGCAGAGCGTGTAACTTACTACCTGCTCTTCCGAAAGGAGTGTTGGTTGGAGCCAAACCCACTTCACTGGAACCTGAGAACAAACTTAGCTACTTTTTTAGGCTGAAGCCAATAGCAAAAAGAAGTACATTTAGTCCACACCAACTTGTTTGTATCAATATAAAGGCTTCTTTTATTACAAACAAATCGTAAATCAGAGCATAGCATTCAGGTGTACAAAGTGCTTTTGAACTTTCTGAACCTTACTGCCACAGGCTCCGTAACAACAACAATTCAGGTTCAAGGACCTGAATCACACAAAGCAGAATTCACAACTACTGCCTCCTCATGTATATACATTTGAAGTGTATGCAGCAGGTATTTCCACTTACTAACCATTATATTATCTCATTTGCAAATATTGCTTCAGATTCAACTATACATTTCCAAGTGACACAACCATCCATTTACTTGCTTTAAAGTGAAGATAATATGCTCAGTAAAACAATCTGATATAAATAAACTCACAAACAATACATTTCAAAAAAGATTTCAGTTCTAGCTTAAATAGTAAAAAACTCTAAATTTTCCTTGTATTTACAAAAAATAGTGGATTTATGCTAGCATAGACAGTATTAAAAAATCACTTGCATCTTCGCTATTAAGATAATCTATTTAAAAAGTCTCAGAATAAATAGCAACAAAAGTTAAATTTAATATTTTTCTTAATTAAGGCTGAGGTTTAAAAGTCAAATCCTACAATCATATACATGTGTGTGATTTAACTTGCATAAGAAAGAAGATTTGACCCCTTGTTTTTTGAAAAAACAAGAAATGTGCAAGTATTGTCTAAAACATAAGTTGATTTGTTCTCGGACTGGTGGGTTGCAAAGCTCTTACACCTCTTTTGACTTCATGTGGGAATACAGCCCCAAATATATCTTCATGGTATCGCTTTTGGCTCTGCAAAAAAAGAAAGGAAACCCAAGAGATTAATTAAATACTGCTAGCTCCTCCTTATGCAAGAATTAAGTAACTGAAAAGTCGTTTGCTCATATGAATGGTTCTGTGATAGTCGACTTTTGTTACTGTCAGTAAAAGGAACCCCTCTGAACCCCAGACACACGTGCTCCAGGACACGTTCTGATAACAAATCCTAAAAAGCCAGCAGACCCAGGCACTGTGTTTTCAGCGATGGGCCCACTAATTCCTTAACTCTCTTTCCTCCGTTGGTACAATAAAGTCTCAAACTCCTGATGTCCAGGACCCAAAGGGAGACACTGGGGAAAACGGTAGATGTAAGAGAAGAACATGATGTGTCACTCTTACACCCTAATCAAACAGAAACTATCCACGGTGGGTGAACTAAGCTGCTGGTCACTTAAAGATTTTTTTCCTTGTGCATTCTGCTGAACAGAAGCTCATGGCAGCCCACAAGATCTTCAGCATCACTTCGATGACTTCTCTAACCCACCCTGGAACACTGTCTGACTGGAAAGAATGCCTTGCACATCACAGCATACCTTTAGCTGGAAGAAATATTCCTCTGCCTGCTGCTCATTGAGGTTCAGGTTTTTTGCAAGCATCCCTTTCAAAGTCTGAGCAACATCCTTGGCCATGCGTACGTCTCCACAGACATACAGATGCCCTCCCTCCTTATGCAAGAGGTTGCACACTTCGGTCTCCAACTTGCTTTGAAGAATGTCTTGAACATAGACCTTCGAAACAGAAAAAGGATCATTAGACAAGGTTTCTTAAATGCTACTTCGGCTATTGGCTTTTCTAAATCCACTGCGGGTCTCTGTAGTTAGGTTCTAAATGCCCTGTCTATTCCAGCTGTGTGTTGCACCACAGCAAAGGAGAAGAAAAAGGTCTTCATGCCATCTTTACAAGACTCAGATTTGAAGGCTAAACCTGTCTGCTGATTAAACTACAGCAGACTAAGACTCTTCATTTTTAGAACCAGTTACAACTGCCAAAGTCTCCTAACTTGCCAGGAGAGTAGCACAGCTAAGAAGAGGACAGCTTAAGCACTATTGTTTTCTCCAATCAAGATTTCACCTAAGCAAAATTAATTTCCAGGGTCACCGTGTCATTGAAATGGTGACAAATGGCCAGAGCCGACTCATTTCTAACTCCTGGTCTAATCAAATCCTGCAAAATTTAAGGTTTCTGAAAATGTTCCAGCTTCTAGTTTCAAAGGCTGTTTGTACTTAAGTTTTGATTATGTGTCTGTTACGCCTCTCTATATGGCAGTGAGGGGTTTATATTTATATTGCTTGCTTGTACTGAAGCGCACACTGAGATTCTCCTTTATTTTGAAGGCGTGGGGCCTTTTGTCACTTGTTCACAATACACTGAAGCAAAATGCTAACATTTTTTTAAAGAACAGTGTTACCCAGAGCCCAGATCTTAACTTGAAGGACCATTCTGAAAGGAACGAACCCTTAAAGAACAAAGGACCCAGCCTTACTTTAGCTTGGCCAGGTTGTCTGGAGTAAGCTGTATAGACTTCTTTCAGGACTCCCTTCCTCTTCATTTCTTCAGTTTCTTTTTTGTAGATGTGATCCATGTCCGGCTGCCGGCAGCCAAACAATAATGTCATGTCTCCACCTTTGATCCCTGAAACCAACATTGGAAAGCGTTTTGTCTTTCCTGGTATGGCCTATTATCTCTTATGACCATTCCCATAGAGGGACCTATTGTCACAGTAATTAGCTGTGTACAGCTGCCTGTACAGCTATTTTCTAATTAGCCTTTCTCACTAAACACCTGAGAAGGAGAGTGTGTGTGTCTGTGTGTCACAGCTTGTGATTTTAGGGTCTTAGTAGGACTGAACCTGCCCAAGTCCTTGGAGAACTACGTGGAATTATCTGTTGGAGCAGGTTCCCCACCCAGATGGGCTGATACAGGCAGGCCAAAGTGTTTCCTCTCCATATTGTGGCCCCTGTGTGAGCACCTGGGGTGGTCACTGAGCATATAGTATTTACAGGGACACATAGGCTGCTCCCTTCAAGTGACCAAATACCTCAAGACCACCCGAATGGTCTCAAGTGGGGCAGATTAGCTCTTTCAGTGCAGTGTTCAATCAGCCTTGGGATGACCCATCTCTATGTAGTTTACTTGGCTAGTGTTTCTGGGCGTGTCCATCCGTAGAGGTTTTGTTTGGAGGACTAAGGGATGTCTTCTGCTGCTGGAAGAGAGGGCCTCCCCCTTGTGGCAATCCCCATAAGTACCTTTCTTTTCCAAGTCATAGAGACGCTGCAGCCAGAAACTTCTGAAGGGAGCAATTCCTGTCCCTGGGCCAATCAGAATGCATGGCTTGGTTGGCTCCTCTGGGAGCTGGAATTCATTAGCACTAAAATGCAAAAATATGTTAATCAGATAATTCATATACGACTGACATCTCAGTGCCAGTTTCCTGAATGATTCTGAGCAGCACAGCCTGTTACCAATTTGAAAACAGTAATGAGGCTTAACCTGGTGACAGTTGCTGCTTGTTTCCTCAGCTTTACCTGCCCTATAGTGGATATGCTGACAGTGGGGATGGTGTCATATGAATGGAATTCTTTAGGAACTTTCTAATGATTATGATTTTACTCAACATATGACATGGTAAAGGATCTCGTCTCTGGAAGACAGGGAATTGCCTCTCTTCTCAAACTCAGATATTCCAACTGGCACTCACCAGTCACTTGAAAATCATATGCAAACAATGAAAGAAACACTGAAGAAGCTGAACTAAGAACAGCTAGTTTGTTTTGTTTTTTTTTGTTTCTTCTTCCTCTGTCATACACTCACCTGCGTATAAAGCATGGAACTATTTCATTGAGAGCTACTGTATTCAGCCACGTGCTGCAAACTCCATGGTGCAAAGGCCCTTGTCCATCTAATCAGAGCAAAGGAAAACATCCCTGTCAGTGTACAAAAGCTGTTTCTAAAAAAGCACAGTTTATACTTAAAATTATGTTTTTTAAATAATTGTATATCTAGTAATGATTTATAAAACAAGGATACACTGATGATGAAGCAGGACTTTAGCAAATCCTGACAAAGTATGAACATCTGCACTGCAGTGTACTATTCTGCATGCATCACAATACAAACTTTTTGTTACAGATATGCTTCATGCCATATGGCAGACACATGGTTTTTCTGAACCACAATGTAGCCTAAATATCATTTAATTAAGAGAGAAACGAAAGCAACAGTCCATTACCTCTTGTCCTGTAGTTTACAACTGCAACTGTCAGATGAACCTCTCCAGGTGTCATGTCACAGGAGGAACTGACAGAATAGTACCTGGGTTTCAGAAATGGCAGCTGAGTCAGTAAGAAAGCTGTTGAGACCTCAGCAGAAGGAAACTCCTCCAGGACCTCCAGGATGTTCGGGCTGTTGTAAAACTTCCATTTATTGTATTCTTCCGTGCTCTAAAAGCCAAAGGCCACCATCACAATGTTACCAGGTCATGCTGAGCTCAGGGGAACAGGGATATTTGAAATGTCGCTTAGATAACTAAGATTCCTGCTTTACGTTCAATTAAGTATGCAGGCAAATCAACAAAGAATTCTCAAAACTTTGCCTAGACCAATACTGGGGTTTCCTAAGAAATGGTATAATTTTTGGAAACAGAAGTACAGAATACCCGCTATAATTTTCTCAGATAGCAGCGCTCTCAGTGCGGATGTAGAAACCGAAGTAGAATCTGTTTCTCAGCCTGCTGCTATGCGATATCCACAAAACTGTATGGGCCCAGGTCCTGATACCAGCCCAGCTGAACCCAGCAGGAGAAGCAAGCGCTTACCATAACTATGAGCCACTGGTTACTGAAAGTGACATCCCTCTTACCCTCATGGTACCAAATTCTCTGACAAAAATACCTACCAGCTCCTGTCCACTTGCAAACTGTCAAGTCTTTTAATGGTGTTTCATCAGAAATCACCATGAGGCAGGCAAGAGAAACAGGCAGGCAAAATGACCCGCCCAGAACCACACAGGAAATATCAGATCAAGAAACCTCTTGGTTCCCACGCGCAAGTCGAGCCACAAGACCACCCTTTCTCTCACGGTGGTTCATTTTACAAGCACACAGAACATGTAACAGAGGGATAAAAATCAAACACCATCACTACAAAAATTTCTTAAGCTTCTGCTACACAGTAAAATGGCATCAGATGGTCCAGTATGCAGCACTTCTAACATAAATCTAGCCCTAATGCTTACTTGACATAAAACTTCCAGTCTCTGTTTGTCTTCTTCCGCTGTTACCAGCTGGGAGAGTTTTTTTAGCAGTTGCTGGGAGGGTGGAGTAGTGATATCAAGCAAGTATGTCAAAGCCTCGGGGAGTGTGCAGGCTGGAATCTTTTTGTCACTTGTCCAGTAGCCACCTGGAAACAAGGGAAATAAAAGAACGCTTGGTAGTTCCCATGGCATTTGACAGCTGTAGAACTTTGCAAAACTCAGTGTCCTTCAAAATATGACTTCAGACTAGGTTGCAGCAGATCTAGACCACAGTGCCCTTCTGAAAAGAAGTTAATGTGAGGGTTCAAACTGTTTGTAAGGGGAGGATCTGATGTGGAGAATTGCACGGTAACAAAACACCACTTCAAAATGAAAAGTCTTTCATTTGAGGAAATCATTTTCTGTGTGTCAGAATCCTATGATTTAGCAGATTTTTCCTAATGAGATGGAAAAGATGGACGTGATGGTAAGTCTATTTTAGGACTATGATATGTAGAAACAATAAGCAAACTCTGTTGATTAATTTAATTGGGGTCAACGGCCAATTTAGCAATTAAATTACAGTGTCAAGCTAGGATAACTCTGTGAACACTAGTGAAGTTACCATGGACTGCCAGAGTATGCAAAAATCAGAATTGAGAATTATAAGAATAACTAAAAGCATCAACAAAATCCTATTAAAACTTAAGAAAAGGATAATAGAATCAAATTCAGTTTATAAAAATTCTCAGGAATTTTAAGACAAATCTGTCAAACATCGTCTGTTATTTTGTCTAAAAAGAACCAACTTACCATCAGTGCAGGTTTCAAGTCTGATAGTCTGATCAGCTGGAGGGGCATCCTTGACACGTGCAATGAGGCCATGGACTAATTCTGGCTCATTGCCTGGGAAAATCCCGATATGTTCTCCGGGCAGGTAGTGCACTTCCTGATTAGTCTCACAGGAAAGCTTAACTAGAATGGTAATACGACTAGATATAGAAAAAAAAGAGATCAGACAGATCTTGGTTACGTCGACAGGATTTCCCTTGAAATGCGCAGAAAAGGAGTAAATCTGAAGTGACAGTTGGCAAGGGCTTACTTGTGTTCATTACCCAACTATTAGACCAGCTTAGTAGTTCACAGATACTTAAAGAAATAGTCCAGATATGTAAAGTATTTGTACCGAAACAAATAAGATGCTGAGGTGCTGCCTGATCTGTCCAGTATAGAACAAACGTGCCTGTAATCAGCCAACGAAGGAAGGGCAGCTCTGCTGAAGACTGAATAGCTCACATCTTAAACCAACTCAGAGGGCTTCCCATAAGACAACCGTATTTAGAACAGGGATGAAAGAGACCTGCCAGAGGATGCTGATGAGCCATTCATAGATGCTACTTCTAAGACAGATGTTAGCACCAATTATCCTTTTGCATTTCTTTGTGTATTGTCTCGTCTCAACTTGCTTTGCAGCACAACTGAATGCAGCAGCTTCTTGCACTATACCTTGTCCTTTTTTTCTTTTTTCTTTTCCTTCACGCTAAGGGGCAATTTTTCCCCTAAATGAAGTAAATATTTGCCTGGCATGTAGCACACCAAGCAAGGGAGAGGGACCATACACCTGACCTTCCACATTTAGTAGGTATCAAAGGGCCATATCACAAAGTTATTTAGTTCCCTGCACTCCCAGAGACTCTACTGGGAAGTCAGCTCCGATCTAAACCAGAGCTAAGACTGTACATATTCTTGTGGTCTTGTAATAATGATTTACTTCTACTAAGATGGTACAAAATTCACATGTATTTCTTAATGTCTGCAGGGAGATGTTTATAACCAGCCACTTCAGATGTTTAACATTTTAGTAAAATGTAGTATTGCAATACTCAAAAGAATGAGATATCGTACCTGGATTTTAAACTTTGAAGATTCTGTCTGAATTTCAGCTTCATAGGAATTATATCCTTGGCGTGAATGTTTGCAAGTGCTGTTGAGAAAAGAGGACATGACTCATGGCAATTTTGTGATTATGTTTTTTTAAAATGTCATCAAATAACATGCAGAAAAGAACTGAACCATGCTCGCCCTAGAATGCGATACACTTTTAGTCAGTTATGTGTCCTACATGCATGCCTTCCCTGACTAAAAGTAGCTCATCTCAGCTTTTGTTCTTCCAGGGCTGTCAAGATGTATGCTAGTTTTGGTGTTCTGATTTTACTGTGCTGGAAAAAAATAATGATTTATGCAATGTAAACCAATGTCCTTTTGTCTCTGACCGCTGTACTTTATTATATGAATTCTATCATCTAGCAGGACCAATATAACTTTTAGAAAACCTTTACAGTTCAGATCTGTCTGAAGCAAAATGGACAGAGGAAGTGGAAGGTGGGAGGCAATACCTTTAGCCAAGTCCATGGTTTGAGAGTCATGCACTATCCTGTAATTCTTAGGATCCCAGCTTTCGTCAGAGGTAAATATCTCAGGCAACTGAATACTGTTTTTCCCACGGATGTTAAAAATGTCACAGGCAGTCTAGAAAAAAGAAAAAATAAGGCTTTCATGGTAAAAACAATATTCTTAGCATTGTCATAATCCTAATGGGGAGATACCAATTTCACAGATTGCTATTGTTTATTGATTCTAGTGAGTTCACTGATGTTATAGGGGTTCACTGAGTTCACTAAGGTTCCACTTCTATACCAGCATAGCTAAGAAACCTGATCTACTTAAAAAAATTCTGATGTCTGATGCTACCACCTTTGTTCATACTCAGCATCCCACTATACAAAAGGTTTTCTCAAACTTTATGTGAATATTAAAAAAATAATAGAAAAGGGGCCCAGGTCCCTCTTCAACTCAGGCAAGCAGCAGAAGAAAGGGGAGTCTGAAATTCAGATATACATCCACATGTTTGTTTTCCTTCATTTTTCACCATTTTTATGTGAATAGTGAAATAGAAAGAACGCACTAAAGTATGAGCTAACTCTTTATTTTGTCACCTTGAATGCACTGACTGCCCATGTGCGAAAGGCTTCTTCTTGCCCATTAAGTTCATCTCCTTCACCTATTGGAGTGAGCTGAGAAGCCCCTAGCTGGGCCAGTTTTTGGTCAATGGCATGAGCAAAGGCACAGAACTCTGGATACATGCTGGACCCCAAACCAAACACAGCATATCTGCAGAAGAAGATAAAAATAAGATCACTATGTTATGCTAAATGAAATGCAAAAGGACTCAATCACATGCAAAGCAAACAACAAAGTATTTTTACCTAATTTTTTTTCTCAGCAATTTCAGGGTGAGCAAGGAGTTCTTCAAGCTCTGTATAAAAATTTGTAAAATACTTAAGGTTAGAAAAATACTCTGATTTAAAACAGAAGTGAGACCCTGATCCATATCTTACTCAAGTACATGGGACAAATGAAAGGGTTGTCTTTGGTCTCAGTCTTTGAGTTGAGGATCATATATACTTCTGAGGTGAATATTACCTTTCCATTATTTGGAGAATCTCCATTTCCAAAAGTGCTAGTAACCACTAGAAGAAGTGTTTCTTTTTCCAGGTCACAGATGTTGTAGTCATCCATGCACAGAATCTGGAACGTATGAAGCTCATGAGAAATTGCTAGCAGATGTAAGAACTAGCATCAAGATCTCTGTGATTGTCAGATGACTGTTGACCAAATTTACAAGGCATTATGCTAAATGAATACAAAATCAAAGTTCTGGTCCAACTTATATTTACTGACCATTCAAAACGTAGAGAATAAAAAAGCTTGCAGAACCTGATAAAACTATCGAAACTTATTTCTCCATCTCATGTGGATGATTTATACTTTCTTACCTTAGTGTTGAAGGCACAGTTGAACAAGCTGCATAGATTGTTGGCTAGTGTTTCAGATTTCCCAGTCTCTGTTGCATAGATTACAGTGACCTTGGACCTGGTTGCCATTGTTTGTCGCATGAGTGAAGATGCAAAGAGTATAGCCCTGGGAAAAAAATAACCACAGACAACTTTTAATATAGCTACATAGTAATTCAGATTGATTCACAAACAAGCTAGGAAAGACTGATCTTGAGCATGGTTTTTCCTCCTTCCAGCAGGAGTAGGGAAGTGATTGTGCCCCTGTACTCAGCGCTGGTGAGGCCGCAGCTTGAGTACTGCGTTCAGTTTTGGGCGCCACAGTATAGGAGGGACATTGAGGTGCCGGAGCGTGTCCAGAGAAGGGTGACAAAGCTGGTGAGGGGTTTGGAGAACATGTCTTCTGAGGAGCTGCTGAAGGAATTGGGATTGTTTAGTCTGGAGCAGAGAAGGTTGAGGGGAGACCTTATTGCTCTCTACAGCTCCCTGACAGGAGGGTGTAGTGAGATGGATGCTGATCTCTTCTCCCAAGGAACTAGCGATAGGACAAGAGGAAATGGGTTCAAGTTGCACCAGGGGAGGTTTAGGCTGGACATTAGGAAAAAATTTTTCACTGAAAGAGTTATCAAGCATTGGAACAGGCTGCCCAGGGAGGTGGTCGAGTCACCATCCCTAGAGGTGTTTAAAAGTCGTGTAGATGTGGTGCTTGGAGACATGGTTTAGTGGCAGACCTGGTAGAGTAGGGTCAATGGTTGGACTGGATGATCTTAAAGGTCTTTTCCAACTTAAACAATTCTATTATTCTATGATTGTTCAGAAGCAATACACTATAGATAGTCCTGAATAAGAATCGTAGATATGAACACTACTTAACTGTGGACAGGTAAGTCTATGATTCAAAATGGTCCCTACTGTAATAATTATTCCAAAAAAAAGTGAAACAGAAACATCACTAGAATAGTATAGTTGGACAAAAGCATGAAGACTCATATTTGAACAACTTACTTTGCCAAGACGCTAAACTTTATTTCTTTTTTCTTTGGCCTCCGCGTCTCGTCATGCCAGACATGCGTTTTCCATGCATCCACCTTTAAAAACAAAAAGTTAAGCTTCATGTAAGAAATATAAAATAATAAATACACAATTCATATATCTTTGAAAGGGCCAGATTAAACAGAATCTGTATATATGATCCACTGTGTACAAATACGGGATCAGTCTCTGTAGCATTAAATTGCATTTTACTTACACCTTGAGAATTCAACAGCACTAACATAACCTTCCACAGTGTAATACATATTGCCTGCTATTTATGAATCTCTCTAGTCAATGTTCATTAACCAGGGCTTTTCATTTAGACTTCTTCAGGTCCCGTATTATCATCTGCACTGCTGAAGTTGTCTACTAGAATCATATTTTTTTTGAAAATGTGTACCTGGTAGTAATAGAAGGGAGTGAGGACATAGTTCAACATCTCCTGGTGGAACACGGGAGTTATGCTCCCTGATATAGGAGGTACGATCCACACCCAGTCAGCTGGGCAGCCTCCTCGCACACGGTACTCATTCTGCATGTATTTCATGAAGGACTCAGCAGCTGAGTGGTGATCCATGATAGTCACATTTTGTTTCTAGAATAATTGCAAAAAGAAAGTCATACATTGAAAAGCCCATTCTGCTTTTCTTCCTGATGTAAAGTAATCCTTTTGCTTTGGTTAATATTTCAAGGGCTTTATACAGTGCTGGGAAAGAATTACTATCAGCAACTATTATACAGATACAGATCAAGGCGGACCTTTGATTTAGGACTCTTACATCCTTTTTTTTTTTTTTTAAAAAAAAACATCAGCATTTTACTTCTCCAGCACTGGGAGTGCATGCTGAAAAGCCTCTGATCATTTTTACCTATCTTTCATATTGTTATGATATGTTAAATAAACTGTAACTGTAAACAAAAGATATAATCCAATGGCTTTACATAGATTTTGACACTTAGATATATGTGATGAACAATCTTGCCCTTAACTTCCTTTTCTTTTTCTCTCCCTTCTGCCTTCACCTGCAATTTTTTTCTGGCAACAACAGGAAATGCAGATTCCTCTACTTTCCCAGGTGTAAATCAAGAATAACTTTACTGGAATCACACTGATAACCTCCACTGAGCATTGGCCCGCTGGCACTACATTTGTATAAAGCCGTTATAAGTGAAAGGAAAAAGGGAGACACAATATTCAGTGTCTCTCCAGATACCACAGTCGTTGACTTACTTGGAAGCTATAAAGCACAGCCACATTTATCTCTACAACAGCTCGATCTTTCCATAACGATGAAAGTTTGTTTGTTTCCAGTCCCATTCTTCTTCCTACCTCCTACATGTGAAAAAGAGAGAGAAAAGGGAAAAGCAAATTTACTACGTGGGACTTTGACCTCATGATTTCTCCACCTCATCACATTAATATGCAGGAAAAAGTATTGTGGAAGGGGGAAGAGTCAGTCTTATACCGGGAAAAGTGATGGCAGCAGAAACACTTGAGATCAGAGGTAAACTTGAGTTATGGAGTTCTGGTTCTTGAATCTATTCCAGTTTGGTAAAGGAGGGAGTGGTTCTCTCCTGGACTAAAGGGTTTCAAAAGCGGCAGTATCTGGTTATAAGGCATCATTATTAATTTGTACTGGTGAGGTGACCAAGACCTGCAGCTAACCACCAGGACTCCACTGCCTTGTCAACAGCAAACTGGAACTGACAGAAATATACCTCCAAGAAATCAGCAGGACTCAGGGTAAAATTGGGGAAGAATTCCCTTTGGACAGGATTTTTTTTTTTTTTTTTAACAGTTGCCGTTTCACCATTCTATCCAGGTATTTGGAACAGATACTGTCAGAACACTGTAAAAACAGTCACACAATCTGGCAGTCATAATCTCGGCAGAAATTCAAGATGCCCCACAATCGTCAGGATATTGTGTCAGATTAACACTGAAGTGTTAGTGTGATATAAATACAACACCCATCCCAGCAAAGACTGATAGCATCTCTTTTTCAAAAACGCTCCACCCACCAAGTTCATCCCCTTCTCAGATCACCACACCTCTTCAGAAGATTACCTTCAGGATGTTGTATCGCTGCACGTCACAGAAGTCTCGCACTCCTATCTCTGTCCCCATGTACCAGCCATTGAAAGGACACCCAGTAAATTCCAGGCCTCCCACCTCAAGAAGCATGTTGGCAACAGCAGGCAGCGCATACCACTTCAGATCTAACTCCTTAAACCATTCATATCTGTTAAACAAGAGTTTTGTTTTATTACTTTACATGTCTTTTCCTCCTTTAGGTGATAACCCAAGAAGTCCAGGAAGATAGAGAGTAGTAACTCTAGGGGAAATGACCCATGAAGCATGGTCTGCAAAAGCTCGTAACAGTTTTCGTTTACAGTGTGGTAACTGGTAATTGCCTGCTAAAGAAATTGCAGAACAGTATCACAGAGCTCTACAATCTGCAGGCCACTCCCAAAGCAAACATGAAGAAAAACACAGACAGAAAGACAATAAACATTTTGTTATGAGTGCAGCCATATTTAACATGTGTATTACACCAGCATAAGAAATGATGATTTTTTAAAATTCTGAATATAATTGAAATGTAGATTGGGAAAAAAAAGATTTCCAACAAAATGCTTTTGGCTTTCTTAACTTAAATCTCATTTCATTGTTCTAACAAGGATTTTATCTTTCAGGACAATTTACCATCATTTCACCCTAACAAAAAACTCATAAAATGACTGCCACAGGCGCAGGCTAATAACCTGCCAAGGTGAGGCAGAGGCAAAAATGCAATTATCTAAATATTGTGTGCTTACTTTGGATGTTCCATTGGCACTTCGAGGACAATTTCTGGCGGGAATTCAAATATTTCTGGGTCTTGGCCGTTTGCTTGGAGAACGAGTGGAACTACATCAAAGCGGCCATATTTCGGCTTCCACCCAAGCTCAATGCACAACTGTAAAGAAAGTATGTTTCAGAGGTTTTTTAGGTTTTTTTCTCCCCTTGATTTGAAGACAAAAGACTATTAACCTTCTAAAACTTGCTGGGGTAAATTCTGAGTGATAAAGGTAATCTTTCCCATTCAAACAACGCCAAGACATGTTGCTCAAGTACTGATTGTGTCCCTGACTTAAGGGGAGCATTAGCTCACTCTGTTCCGAGATGGAGGGGAATATTTTGTATCAGGATTGTAAGAAATTATGGCTTCAGCCTGCACCAAGAACCTGTGGGGCAGAACATCCCATTCACTCCTTATCACCAGACTTCCCTCCCACTCTGCATAAACATGCAAGAAAAAGAAAAGGAAGGACAGATGGGTTAGACAAGATGGAAAGCAGTCATGATTCTGTATTTGGAACTGTACCTGTGTGAACTCCACACTGGCAGGGTCTCCTACAATAGACCCATCTGGCATTTGATATCCGGCATATCGGATGAGCTGGCTGTTCCAAACACGGAAATCGTGTTTTCCATCAGTTCTCTGGGGGAAGACAGTGATGGCTGATCTGCTCAGAGAGAGAATCAAATCCCATTACACCACAGCAGCACATCAAACCCGTTCCAATTATTAAGACATAAATTGTTACCACCAGCAATTATTTATATTTCTAAAATAAACATCAGTAGAAAAAAAAAAAAATCACTCATCCTCTCCACCCACCTTCTTGAATCTTCAAATCATCTCTTTTGCCCAGAAATTATGAAAGGTTTTGCCACATCAGCCATCAAAGTTACAAACTTTCAAAATGGTTGATGGTAATCATGAGAAGAACATGTAAGTACCAGGAGAATTAAGAGCAGAGACAAGTTGTCAAAACATTTAGACAGACCGTTTCAGGTCTTAGCCAGAGTTTTGAATTGAGATCTGGATGTGACTTTTGTTGCTTAAAATTCAAATGAAATAAAAGAGGCCTACCGTATATTTCCATTGTTTGTGGCATACTGAATATGACGACAGATATGCTCAAACATTTCCTTCGCTGTTTTACAATCACGTGCATCAAATACCTATATGTTTCCAAATGGAATGTAAAGAAAAAAATTTATTTTGAAACAGTAATGTAAGCTCTTTATTCTTCTTATGCAGTTAAGGAAAGGAAAGAGTCAGGAAAAAAGTGAAGTGAAAAATCAGTATTTCTCAATGTAATTCTAGCTCCACTAGGAAAGGTTCATTTTTATTGTTCTTATATGCATCATTTTTACACATAACAATCCTCCAAGGACCAAGACAAGCACCTGGTTCCATAACTTAGTTGGTTCCTACACTAGGACTCCAACATGCTTTCATTCAACTATGAAGCAGAGAACCACAAAAAAAAATGTTGATCTTATGATACATACAGGAAGGAGTCCTCAGTTGAAGCAACTGGCATATTTTACGAAAGTAAAGGACATTCTTCTGATTTACAGTGGATGACTTTTTCGCCCATAATACCTCGACTTGTAGATTACCTGTAGATTGGACCACTGGATTCTCCCAATACATCTAGGCGCATTCCTCCAGGCCTGTTTGGCAGCAAAGATCAGTTCATCCTTTGTCAGATGGTAGGTTCCTGTTGTTTCTATCTCCTTGGTCACTGCTTCCAGTCGGACCAGGTGTTCTTCTGGTTTTGGCCTTTTGAACAGGAAACAGCCATGAAAAGAAACAATGAGAATTTCATTATTTAGAACTGATTTAAATTGCAGACATTCTCCTTATGTTCAGGGTCCAGAAGAGCACAGGCATTGCTGAAGCCATAAAGCTTTTGAGCATCCTTTTGCACAAGACGACTTCTACTTACACCGCTGATTTTATCTGGCAGAATGCAGGTAAATTTCCAGGGAGGGGATTAACATCTCTATAGGCTGAGACATGGCAAGTTTGGATAAACACTGAGAAACCTGCTCCTACTATAAATCTACACTCTCTGGATGTAGGTCAACATAAAAAATCCTTTATGAAAACATCCATTACCTCACAAAGTCAGCAATTTCTTTGTGCTTCAGATCTAAGAAGTCACCATCATCTGTTCCCCACCTCCCCTCTACTGCACCACACTTTTGTCCCCAAAGCATACCCGTTACCTATTGCAGCAGTCTAGGGTCCCAGATTTTATCAAAAAGCAGGGGGTATTATTCTAGGTAAAGGGATGAGTTAAGTACCTAGGACTCTGACCGAGGACTGCCGAGGAGAATTTTTCCTGGCTTCAGAATTTAGGAAGTGTCCCTATTGAGTGCAAATGACAGAGCTTACCAGACTAATGAAGAAACTAACATGCTAGAAATTTAAGTAGTGACACCATCCTTTCACCACCCAATGCATACATGGACTGATCACAAGCTTTTCTGTGTAACTTTTTGGTTTAAATTTTGATTTTCTACAGTAATTTGGAAAAAAATGTCAAATTCAAGCAAATGAAAAGTAGAGAACAGGCTAGCTTCAGCCCAAAAGTAGGATTATAGTGACTGTCCTCTCAAAGTTATATTATTTGCACAGGGACACAGCTTTTCTGACTGAAGTAAGTAGAATTTTAATTCCTGAAAAGGAAGAGCTGAGCAATTCCTTTGTCAGGGAAACCAGCTCTAAAATTCTTTAGTCTGATAACAGAGAATGGAGTCAAAACATTAGGAAATATTTATCACAGCAGACAAAAATTGTTTTGTTGGCTTACAGACAGAATGAAAATAGCCTGCACTGTCTGAGAGTTTTCACATTTTCAACAAGATGAAAGATCAAGGGCAAGCATGTAAGATAGTGTAAATCAACGTGATCAAATAGCCATGAGCAGAAACACAGAGATGTGCAAGGGTAATTCGCTGGCAAGTGAGTACAGCCCCTGTGTACGACAGGGACTTTCAGAAAGATTCAGTGGAAGAAAGCTTTGTAGAAGAGTTCAAAGTGTCTAAAGAACTAGCCATTATGTGGCTGAGTCCCTTTGAAAGTTTGATAATGTTTTATAATGGGATGAGCAAATATTGAATTGTCACTTGAAAGCTTCTCATGTGAAATGTCACTGCAAACTCTTGGACCTCAACCAAATGTTCCAGCTTTTCCTGCAACAAGATGGGTCCGCACCATGTCCATTTTTGTGAAAACACAAACCTCTCTTCTGAAGCTAGAGCATCCCTCTCAGCATGCTCAGTAAGCTTATGTTGATGATAGCACAAAGCAAGGCTGAGAAGCAAGGGACTGGCCTTCCAATCTTTGGTTAAAGCCTTGAGAGTCAAAACAGAGAATAAAAGAACACAGAGAAAAGATACTTGGAACAGCACAAACAAAAAGCATTATTCATGTCTAAGACTGATCTGAGTAGGAGCTAATCCCATCAACATCCAACGTTAAGAAAAAAGAAGATAACATCCTGTAAGAGTCCTAACCAAGACACTTATTATAAACGTACTATACTGTAACATACTCAGAAGGAATGGGGCTGAGGAATGCACTGTGCAGAGTCCATTCTTGTATTCCCAACACCTTGGATTGGCAGATATAGCATATGAAGTGCAGTAATAGTTTTATTTACCTTTTCTAATAGTCCTTATCTATTTTTTGAATGCATGCTATGTAGCAGGATAGTTACCAATAGCTGTGAAGAAACCAAACACTCCTATAGTCTTACAGACAGGTAGGGAGGTAGAGGACTTTTCATATAAAAAATGAAGGTAAAGTTGACTTACTCTTTAAATGAATTGTAGTACTGCTTGATAAAGTCTATTGCCTGAGGTAGAAGCTCTGCCGGTGGAACTGGCCCATCTCTAGTACCTTTCACTAGGCCCTTTGGGGTCATCAGTGCACCTTGGCAGGCTTTGGTCCGGCAGTTGATAACCTGAAAAACAATAAAAAGTCAAAAAACAACGTTGCACCCTATCTTTCCAAAGTTATGAAAAATTACTGTTCAGGTTCCCATATCTTACCTCCTTTGCTGTCAGGTGTAGTGTGTCGAGAAAGCTGGATCCATTTTCCAAGTTTCTTACTTTTACGTGTCTTGGACATCTTGATATTTGGTTTGAAGCTTTGATACCATTTTGGGAGGGGTTCTTGACAGAGAAAAGATAAAAATACATACTGTCTTCAGACCTATTAAATGCCTTAAAGCTTCATTTTAAATTTTATTTGACCATTAAAATGCTACAAATTAAATTCAAGAAACTAGGTATAAATGTGATCTTCCCCAACATGAATATTCATCGATTTGAGTAAAAAACTATTGACCTAATCCACAGGTTGATATGAAATGGGGG
>VYXH01004368.1:218009-263337 GCA_013397275.1 Burhinus bistriatus | reverse complement strand
AAAGTAGTATTTTTGTACTAATCAAACAATACCTGTCAGCGCAAACACCTTTTATAATTTGGATAAGGCCTCTTAACATAATAGTCAGTCTCAGGAAAACAGTGAACCAGACAATTTTAGAGAAAGGACGTTTGTTACTAAAGGCTGGGTTTTCAAAGGTGAATAAAGGAATCGGGCACTCCAATCCCACTGGGTCACCCCTTTTCTGCAAGTCTTACCAAAGCTCCTTTTTGTTGAGAAAAGATCTTTCATCCAAAGACTTCACAGCAGTCCTAACCTCATGTAATCACAGTTAGTCCTCACATGAGAACTTTGAGAAGTTTTGAGCAGTAAGCACAACCCGTGTGAACTGTTAATATCAAACAATGATGCTAGAAACAGACCTCTCTCCCATCACTGGCCTTTGCTGGAGTTATGATAGGTGGCATCTCTATCCGCTTCGTGCCCAGGTCACATAATTTGGCATCATCATTTTCTAAGCTTTAAAAGAGAGAAAGACCATTCAGTATAACGCAACGTGCTTAGTTTTTGTTAGTTTTACCTGCAGCATCAGTAGGGAAATGCTGAAAGCCACCTCTGAAAGAGGTACTGAGTCAATAAGCCAACCATTCGCAGCAGGGTGAGGGGTGGAGTAGACTAGAAGTCAAGAGTAAAGTTACAATCACCCTTTCCAGATCACTATGTGGGAAGGAAAACAACAGATATGGCCTGAAATGGTAAAGGTTGAGTATCATTGCCGTAAGCTAAACAAAGGACATCTGTGCAATTACGATCTGGCCAGAAAATCCTCAGAGGAATTAAACAAAGAGGTTGAAATCTTCAGGGAAACATGTCAAAACTTCAGCTAGGTCTGGCTTTTAGCCCATTAAGCAAATAACGTACTTTTATATTAATTTCCTTTGTTTTCTGCATTAAGTCTTACTTTCTGAACTCCTACTTTTTAATCTTTCAGAAAATGCTCAAAAACACCCAAGAGGCATCCAGACCACAAACTCCAAACAAAAGCCTTAGACTGGAGAGGGCAATGATGTGTTTTAGCTAGCAGAGCATATGTGATTATCCACTTCCACTAGTCAGCTTCACGTATCTTCACATTTGAATATAAACTACTTTGAGCAATGACAGGAAAGGGTAGGGAACAGGCAGAGAAAGAAATGGTATGCAACAGAAAATGGAAATAAGTAACACCTTGAAAACTGTAATATGCACGTGCAGTTTATTTTATAGTGTCCCATACAAATCGTATCACAGAAATACTTTATCAACTTAATTACAGCATTGATAATCACTGCTAATTTTTATAGCATACACATGCCTCCTGAGTCCTAGCATATATGAAACCATTATAGCACACCAAATAAATTTAGAACTATGAAAGAGAAAGCAAGATGATTTTTTTTCCGCAATGATTGTATAACTTAGACACAAAAGCTTAAATGTACCTTAGCAAGTCAACACCACCCAGTGACCCCCAGGGACAACTGTTCTTTGGTTGATATTATTGCTTTGGAAACACATTACAGGTTTCTCCAGAACCCGTGTCACTTAATCTTTCCTTTTCAAATGAAAGAGAAACTATGAAGCCATTAAAAGACAGAGATCTTACCCATGGATCTTCCTATTTTTCTCCACATTATTATTGACATCCTTCTCTTCAGAGGACTGGTGCTTAGCAGCACGAGATTTGAATACAAACTGCCACGGGCACAACATTTTGTATGCTTTATTTATGGTTTTAGTTCACAGTGCTGAAGTCTTGTTTTGTGTGATGTGGGAACACTTCTGAGGAGGGAAAAATAACAACAAGGTCAGTTTTTGACTGAGAAGGTAACTCCCTTTAAAAGGGCTCAAAAACTCACCAGACTAACTGATCTGATCTAATTAACATCCTGGTTTTACAAATGAAAATTGCTTGACTCAGAGTAGTGATACTAAAACTAATAGTTCTCTTTGTCAGTGTAATGCTGCAGCCATGCCTTATTCGAAAACACTGGCAAGAGGATTTCAAATATCCCCAGGTGCACAAACCAGCAAACATCAGTATCTAAGAAAAACACATGCACGCTTTACTTCGATGAAAAACACGCCTTAACACTTGGCATTTTAAGTTCTGTGCTGTTAAGTGTTATTAAATGTCCTGTTAATTCACATCACTACATATTAGCTAGGAAATGGGATGTAAAATGTTGCTGTGTTATTCACACAGTAACGAAAAAAAAATATTTGGTCCGTAAATTCACCAAAATGTTTTGCAATGTATTCATCTGCCAGAGACAAAAGGAATTCCAAGGTTCTGATTTCTGTATTTTGTAAGATATATATACATAGCACATATTTGAATGTAATATATAGCATTTCTATAAGGACACACAAAGTTTAATGCTGTTCATTTTAACATACATTTTCTGCTAACTTCTGATCCTAAAATGGATTTTTGCGCCAGAGAAGGTGTGATAGGAGAAAAAGAGCAAACTAGTAAATTACTAAGTAAAGCAGAATTAGCCTCAGCATTTGAATCTGGTACATAACAGAAATAAAAGACAGATGTTTCCAAAAAATTAAAGCTAAAGAAAGAAAATATACATTGACACATATTCCTGATGTCAATCATATATTATTTTGTTATTTATATTGCTTTTTCAGTAAAAGTAAAATTTATATTGCTGGGCTCCCAAGATGCTGTCTGCTGTAAAATGACACAGGAAAAGAAATCCATCCAACTATCCGTGCAGAAACTGTAAGGTAAGATGCCCCTGTTCCACCAAGTAAAAGAAATAGTATGTAATAAGCATCTCTCTCTTCCTTACAAAATAGGAACAAAGCTAAATTACTATTCTGCAATAAAAAATGCTGCTATGTGCCTATACATCTTTGTAAAACACAGACGAAAAGATAGAAGGAAAGGATAGGGAGAGCGAAAGAATGAAAGAAAAGTTAGAAAGAAAGAAGGAGAAGGAAAAGAGAAAGCAAAAGAAAAAATAAAAACAAATCAGAAAAAAACCCAGAAAACCAATACACAAAAGAAAAAGAAGAGGAAAGAAAATAGAAAAAAGAAAAAGAAAAAATAAGAGGAAAAAAGTAGAAATAAAAAGAAAATCAATAAAAGTAACAAAAAGAAAAAAAAAGAAAAAAAGAGAGAAGATTTACATTTTCCATTCACTGACAATCAGAGCAAGAACTTGCTTGCTTTTCATGTTCTCCACAAACAGGGTTCTTTAAATAACGTTTATAATATTACCTGTTACACGCACAAACCTTTAAATCGGCAGAAAGGGGGATCAAGTTTTCAGAGCAGCAGGACAGCTTGGAAATAAAGCCAGAGACTGATTCCAACACTTTACTCCTAATATGAAAAAAAAAAAAAAAAAAGAGTTTGCTGTATAATTACTTGTGAGCTGCAGTAAAGGAAGAGCAAACCGAACACTTAGGCACAGTGCTGTCTTACCATTTTTTTGTGAGAGATTTTCCCAAACTTGCTAGGAGATGGTATTGTCTGTCAAAGTTCCTTTGCTTTAATCTGTCCTGCTCTGTATCCCTCCTGCGAGGCAAAAGCATTTTATACTCCAGGACGATGTATGCAAAATAGCAGAGTAAGGCTTCACATGGGTAGTGGACAAAAGGGGAATCCCAAACTGTCCCGTAATTCTTTCAGAACCAGAGGGCGGTAGCTGATGTGCTGCTGCAGTATTACACAACGTGTATGACAGGAGGGAGAGCAGCAACCAGTTCCTGATGTTATGAGCATCCCCTCCTTCCTGCCCAGCGTGCTGCAACCTTGATTTCTACGGGTGCTCAGTGGTAAGGACAGTGTATCATGTGGAACAGTTTCTGCAACCTTGCAGGCAGTGCTAAAATAAAATTTAAAAAAAATCCTGAACGAACTCTTGCAGATTTTATCAGTGGATGGCGATTCTCCTAGGCATTAAACTAGCAGCTGTAGAAACAGAGTAAGCAGCTTCAAGAGAAATTTTACAGAACCATAGAGCGTTAGGATATGGACCAGTAAAGCATTTAAACAGGTGATTATAACTAAGGACAGGTATTTTAAGTTTAACATAAATATATCACTTCCTTATTTTTGATCAAGTTTTACAGGATCTTTCTCAATAGAGAATTTGTAGAATTTCTGCCTCTCCAGAGCTCCCTGTTGCTGCCTGAGGTTTGTCCCTTTGTGCTTTCCAACATACCCGGAAAGCTGGAAGGAAACTGCAACTCCCCGAAGGATAAACTATTCACACCATGTCGTACGTGTGGATACCAGAAGGACAGCTAGATGAGGAAGATGGGATTATTAAGCCGATTTTCAATTTTAGACAACATGTGGACGTTTACATATTACAAAATCGGGTTTCTACTGGCAGCCTGAAAGCCACAAGCCACCCCGGTGCCACGGGTGGCGTGCAGCGCAGAGTGCTGCCAGGCAACTGCAGACTCGGAACGCTGCCCGACGCCAGGGCGCTCGCAAGAGTTTTGGCCCGAGTTCTTAATTCATCGATATGACGTACGGCTATTTTAAGGAAACTTTATAACTGTTTTCAAATTAAAGATAATTCTTAAGTCTGCTGACTATTACATGGTGAAAATCGTTACAATGACAAATAGAGAAAGATACACCGGAGCTGGCCAAATATCTACAGAAATAAGGTCTAAGGCTGCAAAAGAAACAAGGAAACGCATATTCTCTTTTAATCTGTCACATTTTTACTGGACATTTTCTTCCTTCTGTGTCCAGTTTCTCTATTTAAAAGTGAACACTAAGTGCTTGTGTAAAGCACTCCTAGAGGTAAACAGAGTTCTGTGTACACGTGTTCATGCGTGAATACACCTGTATCTATTCCCTCCAGGGTTGCTAGAGATGAATCTCTTGAAAGACAGACCTGAATTTTCTGTAGTTTCAGCATTCATTGGTTTGACTGTATCAAGCCCATGCTTCTTTGCATTCACGTCTTCTTTGCATGCGTGTTCCCGCTCAGATTTGAATTTTTTTTTCTTTTTTTTTTTTACATGATGCCCTTTCTCTCACTAGAAATACCACTTGACATCCCTTTGTCTAAAATATTCCAGACATCTGACCAGCAGGCAGAAATAACGTGTGAGCTGTGTGACCCAATGCCACGCCACAAATATCTGCCTTGCTTCTGATCCACGACAGCTCTTCCCAAACCACACAGACAGTTGTAACTGCTTGAGTGCGACTACAACTCCATGTATCTCAAGGGTCAAATTGAAGGTGCCTGGACTGAAAGAAAACTTCAGAGTTCAAAGAACAAGGTTACACGCTTCCTCGCATTTGCTGTTTTGTCAGGGTTTAAACATTCTATTTGCATCCTTCCCTTTCTTATTAAATCTGACCTCTCTTTTCTACAGAACATGAGGATCTTAATGTCTGGTACTGTAAGGAAGAACTTATCTCAGTAGAAATTTAAGTGAATTCACTTATGTCCAACAGTTTCTGAGTTTTATTATTCAGCATCCTTACTTGCTTGGAGACTGCTGAAATCAACGAAAGGCTATGTAAGGACTGGATATGAAAAAATCAGATTCGGAATGACCAGAAGAGAAGACACATCATCTTTCCTCATGAGAATTGTTTAAAGGATTGGCTGAGGTACAGCCATTCAGGGAACTGCTTAATCACTCCAGTTTTTCAGACAGGACCTGCTCTTTTACTCACCGAAATCGATAATAAAACTCCCTCTGTAAAATAAGAACAAGAGAGCACCATTCATTGCTTAGGTGGAGTCAGAGATTAACTAAACAAGCTAACTGTGCACTCCTTCTACAAATATTCTGCACTGCTTGGAAAGTTACTCCCTCAGAAAAACAATTCTACACATATTCCTATTTTTCCACAGCCACTTCTGCCTCTGCCATATCAAAATGCAAGAACTAGCTGCTTTTCTTGCATTAACTTTGATGAAAGAGGTGCCCTTTCAGAGCAGAATGTTTGACCTATTCAATGGCATTCTGACCACGCTGTCATTTTGAGTTAAATTTTGCTTTGTTTCTGAAAATGCGATGGCCCGTAGCCTCAACAATAATCCTTCTGCAATTTCATTCAAATCAAGTCACATTCTTCGTCTGACTGCAATATTCCATCGGCTCAAGAAGTTATATTCTTAAAAATATTTAAAAAACAAGCTCTGTTTGTAAGGTTGCTCCTCTGAGATCAGGACACCTTGAGTCTTCAAAGAACCGTGACACTGAGGCAAAGCTGACGATAACAAGGGCTGGTTTTCCTAACGTCATGTAACCCTAAAGAGATGATGTTCAATTGTCCCAACTTTTCATAAATCACTAGTGATTTTTTTCTAACTCCCTTTTCCTAACTAATCTATTTTCTAACTATTTGAGAGGTCTCCATGATGACCTTTCAGACATGTTGCACACATCACAAATTCAAAATATAACATTGCAGGCACCTATAAACACTTGGCATCTTAGACTTGTTAAGACTTCCCACGCTCCTCCTGTGATAAGGATGAAGTGCTCTATTTGCATTTACAAACTGATGGCTCTGTTCTTTATGCATTTCCTTTTCCTGAGGAAATTACTCTGCTTCCTCCTTTACCCCATTTAATTAACTTCACTGGCTGAACAGGAAATCTGGTCCTTAAAGTACCAGTAACACACAATTATTAAGAAAGGATTGGAAAGGACCCCACATGGCACCTGGTCCATCTCCTTGGCCATCAGCAATATCAGCTGTAACTAAGATATTTTTGAACTACCATAAAACAATTACAAGTCAGTATGAGGGGCGGGACTCGGAGCAAAAAAGTTGCCTAGTAAGCTGAGATGAGACACCAAAGAGTAAGATAATCAGTCAAAATGGAGTCAGATCACAAAAGACCATTTACTTCATGGAAATGGACTCATGCTTTTCAGTAAAATGCTCACTACTTCTTTCATACGTGACCACTTTGTGGTACAAATAACTTAAGTCATTCAGTCCATTAAGAACATTTATTCACTTTCTGTTCCGTTTCTGGGATGAAGTGCTGTTTCCTCTACAAGCTATGAGACTTCGTTCACATCTTCCAGCTTGCTATCACGTAACTATGGAAGAGACAGCATTTCCCTGGCAATACTTCAGTGTGTATTACATACTCAAAAAGCTATTTTAAGACGAGTATTCTTTCTTTGCGCTGTATCAAATGCCGGGTATGATGGGGCACTGAGCCACTCTGTACTTTTTCATGTCACAGGTAAATAAATACATAAATAATGACAACGGTGAGGGTTTGTGTCATAGGCTGGGTGCCAGACCAACCACCCTGGGACAGTATCTACAAGTCCCAGTTTTCTAGCAACTTTGCACTTCTCATCCAAAAATGTTATCTGCAAAAAATATGTTTTTAGTTCCCAAATTGCTACACTAAATACCAGATATACCAGAAATGGAAATCTTGTGACACATGGGTTGTAAGGACTCCAGGAGTTGTATGACAAGAACTTTTAAAAGGTTATAGGTGACCCGCTTCTGTTGCTTTTATTTTTCAGTGCTCGCTAACCTCATGTGGGTATGTTTCAGAGTCATTATCCTTAAAGCTCTTCTGAGTGGAGTATGGTGAAAATGTTCTGTACTAAAGGATGGAGATAGAAACAATGACAACTGCATATGCATGTCACACTTGGAGAAATTCACAATAATATAGACTAGAAATTTCCACTTTCTCACCCTCTAATTCTTTAAGTGTCTAATGGAGATGTGAAAAATTAAACTGGTAACTTCTACAACAATGCAAGATTTCCACTTTATCAATTTGCTACGTTTCATTTAGAAGGTGAAAAAAATGTGAAAATAATTCTAAGGACACTTCCTTTCCTTATGACATTCCACACCTAAACACATAAAAACGCTGGTCCATGGAAGCCAACTCCTAGGCACTGTATGTCTTAAAATCTTAGAATCATTTAGCTTGGAAGGGACCTTTAAGATCATCAAGTCCAACCACCAACCTCACACTGCCAAACCCACCACTAACCCATGTCCCTCAGCACCACGTCTGCCCGGCTTTTAAATACCTCCAGGCATGGTGACTCCCCCACTTCCCTGGGCAGCCTGTCCCAAAGCCTGATAACCCCTTCCGTGAAGAAAATTTTTCCTAATATCCAATCTAAACCTCCCCTGGCACAACTTGAGGCCGTTTCCTCTCGTCCTATCGCTTGTTACTTGGGAGAAGAGACCGACCCCCCTGGCTACACCCTCCTCTCAGGGAGTTGGAGAGAGCGAGAAGGTCTCCCCTCAGCCTCCTCTTCTCCAGGCTGAACAACCCCCGTTCCCTCAGCCGCTCCTCACAAGACTTGTGCTCCAGACCCCTCACCAGCTCCGCTGCCCTTCTCTGGACACACTCCAGCACCTCAATGTCTTTTTCTTGGAGTGAGGGGCCCAAAACTGAACACAGTATTCGAGGTGGGGCTTCACCAGTGCCAAGTACAGGGGGACCACTACTGCCATAGTCCTGCTGGCCACACTATTGCTGATACAAACCAGGATGATGTTGGTTTTCTTGGCCACCTGAGCACACTACTGGCTCATATTCAGCCGACTGTCAACCAACACCCCCAGGTCCTTCTCCGCCGGGCAGCTTTCCAGCCACTCTTCCCCAAGCCTGTAGTGCTGTGGGGGGTTGTTGTGACCCAAGTGCAGGACCTGGCACTTGGTCTTGTTAAACTTCATACCATTGACCTCAGCCCATCCATCCAGCCTGTCCAGATCCCGCTGTAGAGCCATCCTACCCTCAAGCAGGTCGATACTCCCACCTAACTTGGTGTCATCTGCAAACTTACTGAGGGTGCACTCGATCCCCCTGTCCAGGTCATTGGTAAAGATATTAAAGAGAACCTGCCCCAATACTGAGCCCTGGGGAACACCACTTGTGATCAGCTGTCGATTGTATTTAACTCCATTCACCACCACTCTTTGGGCCTGGCCTTCCAGCCAGTTTTTGACCCAGCGAAGAGTACACCCATCCAATCCATAAGCAGCCAGTTTCTCCAGAAGAATGCTGCGGTAAACCATGTTGAACACTTTTACTAGAGTCCGGGTAAACAACATCCACAGCCTTTCCCTCATCCACCAAGCAGGTCACCTTGTCATAGAAGGAGATCAGGTTAGTCAAGCAGGACCTGCGTTCCATGAACCCATGCTGACTGGGCCTGTTCACCCGGTTGTCCTGTGTGTGCTGTGTAATGGCACTCAGGATGATCTGCTCCACAATCTTCCCTGGCACCAAGGTCAGACTGACAGGCCTGTAGTTTCTCAGATCCTCCTTCTGGCCCTTCTTGTGGACGGGCGTCACTTTTGCTAACCTCCAGTGAACTGGGACCTCCCCAGTTAGCCAGGACTGCTGATAATGATGGAAAGTGGCTCGGTGAGCACTTGGTCAGCTCCCTCAGTACCCTCGGGTGGATCCTGTCCGGTCCCATAGACTTGTGTATGTCTAAGCGGTGTAGCAGGTCAAAATGAAGATTTACGCAATGAAACAATAGAGCTTCTCACCAATTCTTCCTGCCTTTATGATCTGGAACCTCAACAGATTCACTGTTTTTATTGGAAGCTTCTCGTAGTTTCTGACAAAGAAAGACAGAATTAATAACACTAATAACTGCTGTTAAGAAAGGTGTTCCTGAATATCTCCTCACATTGACTACTGATAACCATCTTTTACACCGGTTTGGTTTTCCATTTCCCAAAGAAAATTTGTTTGGTTTGAATGTTCCCTCAAACTTTGCAAGATGGCAAGACTGTTTCTTTGGTTTAGTGTTTTGATTACCTACTGTACCTTTAAGGATTTTAACATATTTGCCATTAACTGTAGCATCTTCTTCACTGGCTTCTTCCTTATTTTGAAATGTTCTTTATAAAGTGGGGATAACAACTTTCTGTCAAAAGTAAAATAAAGGACTTGGCTCTAAGCACTTTAAAATACGCAAATACAAGTAGGATCCCAAATCTACTGTCTGGACTCCTTTTTAGGTTCTGCAGATTTAAGGTATACTAAATGCAGCAGTTCAGGCTGAAAAAGCATAATGTTTCATTTGCCATCTCCTGATCCAGACCGTGTAAAATTACACGTCAAATGATGACAGGGCAGAGTGGAAAATTTCACGATGTGAACATCTGAGGGTGAAAATGGAAGTTAAGGAGCGTGTTAAATTTAGAGTGGTGTGCCAGTAAACCCATCCCTTCCTGTCTGCTAGTTGCAAGTTAGGTCAAATTCAGAAGTGTAGTAATAACAAAACCCCCTCATCAGCTACCCTTTTCAAAATTCCCATGTGTGCATATTACAAACATTGATGAGGAAGTGAGGGAGGAGCAAAGCAATCAGACAACCAATAACCAGATTTCTTTGTGCCTGAATGCACGTTGCCTCAAGCAGAAGTGACTTGTGAAACGTACTGACTCACTGGCGGGATCCTCAGCCACAGCTGCAGCAGTAAAGGCCAGCTACTACCAAATGAGAGCAAAAAAATAAAACAGCAATTGGCAGTTGACTGGGCATAAAACGCGGTGTCCTGCGTGTGGCTGCCTGTTGGGCTGCGTGCATGGTGGGCTACGTGCCCTACACTCCTCGACATATTTTCATGATATTCAGCCTATTGAAGATGTCGCTGTCTGGAGCGCAAGGAAAAGCTGGCACGTGGATAGGGAAAATGTATAGAAGAGTGTGTGTTATCTCTGGTCCTGCAATTCACACGTCACAGCCGAATGTATGTAAAGATGACACTAAGGTTACTGTCCTGGTTGTGCAAAAGGATTTTTTTTGCTTGAGAGGCCACAGTGAACTACAGAATTGCAAATGTGCTTTCATTTAGTAAAAGCATGGTCCGAGGAAGAAACTCCAATTTAAGTAACAGAGCACTGGTTGATGTCAGTAGGATTCAGAATTTCTAATCAAGGTCAGATAATACAAGAGACTTAAATACTGGGTTTCAAAAAACAATCCATCAATTTCCAGACTGAAACGAACAACAGAATATTGAAGTATAAAAGTAACTTAAGTTCTGAAAATTAAAATACCTTAAACAGAAGGGAACAGAAGCTAAAATTCAGCCTAAGAAATTATTATTATTTTTATATGGTATAACTGCATTCTGCATTTCTGTGCTGGTTTTCATCCGAAGATATTAAAATATTGCTAAAACATATACAAAATTTTGATCTCACAGCACAGTCCCTAACCACAATATGAAGGAACATACAGCCAATTGTTGCATTATTTCTCATGGGAATATGCTAGAAATAACATTAACACAACACACTTCCATAGAAACTGCTCCCAAACCAGTGAAGTTGATTAGAGGATGATATAGTTCTGGAGGTTGATTTAGTCACTCTATAAAATCCTTGAGTAGGATTATAAGTGTCTGTTATCATAGAGGGTGAATCACGTTCTTCAGTTTAACAGGATGTGAAAACTTACCTGCAATTCACACCAAATAAATGTTTGAAGTAATTTTGGGCAATGATGAGGGCTCTTAATCCAATGTTCCGTCACTGGTTTCTGAAATGTGGGGTTTTTTTGCTTCTTAGTGTTTACATAACTTTCTCCTAAATGACTGATTTCACATGTTTATATTACACTTAGTGTAATTACAAAATACAGTCCATGCTTTGCATGAAATATGAACAGAGACTCTTTCTTCAGTTTAATGAGGTCTGAAAAAGTTAAGTCTATTGGGAAGTCCACCAAAATCCCCAGAGCCAGAAGTCTGTACATAATGCAGTCTATTTCTGCCATATTCTGTTATAGAAGCACATAGGCATAACATTAAGATAATGAAAATCACATTTTTGCTTAATACTTAAACAGATAATATACACTCAAGATAACCTTAGATGTAAACAAAAGCAACAGTGCTCCATCCTGGATTGAGGAAGTAGGAAGTTAAATCATTAGAAAACTATTAACAATCTTACCTGTATCAGAAAACAATCAGAAAACATGCTTTTCAAGTCCCTCCCCCCCGCCCCCAGCATAATCTTTTCATTATCATTCCCTTGGTTACTGGAGACTTACTGTAAGCATAGGCAATGACAACATTCACGGTGACTCCGTTTTCTCTTTCCTTTGGGGATGGTGCTGAGGTCTTCACCTCTGAAGCTCTGACCAACTGGAAAGTGTGTTTTCTCACTAATCCTCCTGTCAGCCTTTTCCACAAAACCTCTGATGCGTACAACCGTAAAGTTTTCCTTGTCCTCCTGTATTGGACCCAGAGACTATGTTTCTCATTCCCCTCAATTTCCCTGACCCTATTTATCTCCGTATTTGAGTGCCTTCCTGACCGGCATGTTAATGCTGTGTGCTGCCGTACACATCTTGAAAAGATACTGACCATCATTTCTCTGACTTGGGTCAATGGAAATTGGTCTTAGGTACAAGTTCAGACATTGGTTGAACTTCACTCCCAAAGCAAGTGTTTGCATTCACTGTAGCACTGCATCCCAGTCCTGAGAAGTCTGGCTCTGAAGAACATGGACAAATTGTGATATCCAGAGAGGGACGGATCATCATCCAGTTCGGTATTTCCTCACTGAGGGACAATCATGAAGCTGAATTTGAAGGGGACAAAATCAGGAGAAAGTAAGAGCATGTTCATAAATAATTTTGTTCTCTGAAAGGGTACTGCTTCCTTATTTATGCCACTAAACCACGTGCTTTCTTTATGAAGCTATTGTGAGAGTTCTTCCCTCCATAAAAGTCTGTGATGTTGGTTGGCTGAAGAACGCTCAAATGAATTCACAAGACGTTACTAACTCATTATCCAAACAGAGGGCACCCTCCTGAACTCTTCACAATGTCTGCGGCAGGTGCAACTGCTGGAGCAGTTGATCTGCTTAACGTTGAGAAAGAATCATTGGGCATCTTGGTTATCTGCTCCAAAAATCTTAAAATGCCTCCACTAAACATCCACATCAAATCAAAAGAAACTATTTCAAGCTACCTGATCTGCATGTTTACCATGCCTTTCTTTTTGTCAAGTCATACTTCTACCCAAATCTCTGGAATTTTTCTCTCCCTAATTGATTTCTTCTAAACAATCAGCAGGGAACTTTGCTCAAAAACTGCCTAATATTTCCATGTCAATACTGTCCCAGCCTGCTTATCTATTTGATAAGAAAAGGGATTAAATGCATGGGTAGATCAAGAAGGAAATACCCACAGGAACATTTCCCACATCTAGAAATGCTAAATCTCACTCTGCTGACCACATTACTGATCAACCTTTTGTACCCACCCTGACTGTGGTTTTGCACTATCACTAAGCCCACAAAGAAACCTTCTCTAATGAAACAATGTTCTTGAAAACACCAGATCTGTAAATAGACGGCTGAGACCGGCTCTGCACAGCCTCATTTTTTAGTAGTCGACAATCCATCCTCGCAGATTGCCTGTGCAATGCAAAGCACTCCTTTTTGTAACCATGCATATTTCTTTGGGTCAACCTGGTTTGACAGACTTAAATTTATCAGAAGCATTTTAAAAATTTCTTAGTTTTTGTGACAGTCTACCATGAACCATGATATAACCTCCATATAAAGCCTGGCAGAGAGAGGCATTCATTACACAAGCATCTCAAATACATCAGTCGTATGACACAAAAAAAAAAAATAAAAAAGGAAGAAAAAACCCCATCTGTTCTACCACTTTCTGGAATGGAAGATTGTCTTTGATTCTCTGGGTCCAGATATACTTACCATTTACTACTACTAAGAACCAGTGTGAAAAATTTGACAGAAACTGGTTTATTTGGTTTTGGCAAAGTAGATGGGGGTGGTTTATACAGCTTCTAAATTTAAATTTTTTAGTCCATGTGGAATCTGTCCTTTTTTCCTAATTAAAATTAGTAGTGAAGCCTTCCTGCCTCATTCCTTCAGTAAATAAAGTGTTCCCTCCCACTACTACCTGCAACAGAAGTACACCTAGTTAATGAGGTCATTTTCCCTCACATCAGTCTCTCACCTGTTAAACACAGTACATGAGATCTCTCTGCTAGAAAGGGAAAATCATTTGCAATCCCTAACTACAAGATTTCTCTGTCCATTTCTTTGTTGTTTTAATTGACACATACAGCACTGTTGAAACAATTTCAATAAAACTCATGTGCTTATCTTTATTGCTGACCTGTAAGTCTCTAACTTTTCCTTTATACCAGCTTTTACCTACTCTTACTTTTTTTTTCTGCACACTCAAGCATCAAACACTGGTCAGCATAGCTCAGCCTACAGAAAATCATAGTACGTTTAGCTGCTTTCCATTGTTTCCTGGATGGAGACAGGGGTTTTCTCAGGAAATTTTATGGCTCTGCTTTATCTTTATGACCGCTCAAGTTCTTCTAACGACTTCTCGTGAAGCACTAAAGTTAGACCAGTCTTGCCTAAGCCTGCACAACTTTCAACGTTTGTGAAAATTGCATCACATTTTCAAAACTTTCAGTAAGAGTGAAATTACCTTTCCTCTGTTAGTGTTAGGAAAAAAATTCTAGTGCTAGAGGGTGTGTGGTAATGAGCTTACAACTCCTTTACTAGCAACTACCTACCTTCCCCTACCAAAAAAGACAATTTCCATGACACATTCTTCAGCATCTTCAGAGTATCTTCAGTTGGTTTTCGTTGATTTTGAGATGCAAGTCCAGCTAAATACTTACACATTGAAATACAGACAATTTACCCTGTTAGGGGACAGGGATTGGCTCTTCATCTCTTACGTTTCATAATACACACTGGATGCCTTTTCACTGCATTTAATCACTTAGAAATTACCAGACTTGGTATAGTGTAACTGTGAAATCCTATAGGCTGTATTACCTCAGCTGGGAGCAGAATTTGGAGATATCTATATTTTTAAAACTGTGCTTCTGAAATAATTGTAAAATGGTCATTACCATTTAAGTATCTTCCTAATTCAGAGTCATGCTAGTAAGGGAATAACTACTTTATTTATGCTACTTGCCAGAGTCCCAGTCAGTCAGTGAGGTGCTCTGGCACTGAAATCATCAGGCTAAAGGAAGATGGTGAACACAACACCGGGAGTGGGAGCGCATGAGTATGTGAGATAATCAGGTATATTAAGAGCTCTTATTGATTCTTAAAAACACACTCACTTTTGAGATCCACTGTAAGTTGTTGTTTACTCGTCTTGCCCATGACAACCCAATTATTAACTGCAGTTACAAGTATGCATCACTATGTAGATAGTGAACCAGACACCCTTCCATGTAATCCAAACGGACAAGACAGAATAAGAAACAGCAGTCCAGAGAAGTGATCTTATTTTCCTGAGGTTATACAGCAACACAGTGAAATATGTAAGACTATCAGCAAGTATAATTTTTAAGGTCTCTCAAGTTAAGCACCTAAAAAGCAATCTGAGAATTACTTTCGAAAATCTTGGCCATAAAGCTGCAACTTACTCTGCGAGATATTTCCAGTTAAGAGAGGACAAACTCTACAGAGCTCTTTGGGGAGAGAAGTCTCCAAGACTCAACAGCTGTCTGCATTCTGTACTGTAAACTGCAGCTAAACACACCTCTAAAAAGAGGAGGAAAAAACAGAAAAGAAAAGAGAAAGCAGCCCTTGCAGTTGCACAATTGCGGAAAACAAAATACTCTATTTTTAGGCATGAAAAAATCAGTCCTCAGATTGGTGAGTACCAGGGTGGTGTCACCAGCAAATACAGCCTTTGCCTGTGTCCACCATCATAATATTTTCCAGACAACTAACTTCTGTTTGACGTTTGTTTTGAAACACAGTTTTCCTTGTTCCTTGTTTCATACTGTCTGAGATACAGCTGGCTTTCTGTGGATGAAATAACTACTGAGAAAATGAAAGTAAGACTGAGAAAATCCCAGATCCTGTGTGATGTGACCTAACACAGAACATGAATCAACCTAATCAGTTGCAAGAATTTATTGTCAATTCTCTATCTTTTAAAATCCATTCTGTGAAGTAGCAGGAAATATTAATCAAAACACCACCATTTTTAAACTTCTTTCAAGAAGGATACCAAAGACTGTGCCAAAAATAAGCTGTAATAATAAAAGGACATAAAGTGCGCTAGTTTTTAAACAGATGAAGCTGAACCCCAGCAGAAGGAAGCACACAGGTAATGAGGCAGTTCAATCTAACGTTGTGGGGCAGCAGTCGAAAGAGTATTTTATATGAGGTAGCGAAGCACCCAAATAAAGCTGTCTCAGAAGCTACTGATTAAAATAAAAAAAAAATCAAGTTAATCCTTTTCAAAATGGATTAACACAGAATATGAAGGCAGATTCTTTGGGGGGAAAAAGGCACCCAGGTTGATAGTTACAGAACAGGGAAGCTAACGCCTTAGGCTTCTCAGTTCATAGGTAAGGACAACAAACAGCAGTTCCAGAACTGTCCCCTTCATCATCTGCTAGCTTACTTCAGTGTGCAGGGTTACTCCCTTCAGTGCGCAGTGTCCGGGACCTCTCCCATGGATGGTAAATACAAACACTGTTAAGCTCTTGGCTGCAAGTGACAGATGCCTCCGTCTGCTTCTAAACCTTTAGAAACTATTTTAAATATTGAACACAATTATGAGGAAAACAGAAAATATTCTTCAAAGAACAGGTTTTTTTTTTAAAGTTAATGTGTCTGCCCTGATTAATCACAAGCTGAAAGAAGTATTTGTTAACTGAAGTATAGACTAGTCAACACTATTTCATAAAACCTGGCTTGACAGAAGTATAAGATAAATTAATCAAATAATACAAAAGTTGAAAGATGCGCCAGCTGGCTCATGCTCAAGACGAAATACACCTCCTCTGAACAGTAAGACCAAGTGGGCAGTGCAGTACAGTGTCAAACCATTTTCATGTGTTACTGACTTGCTTTAGAACTCAGTTCTTGACAAAGAGACTACTCACACATTTCAAATAAACATATGCTATTGTGGATGACACTGAGGGACACTACACTGTGGAGCATAAAGCTCTAAAGACTTGTTCTTACAGTTTAAGTTCAAGGACTCTCATAATGAATGAATATTATGATACTGAACGTCTAAGACTCACAGCCGCTGTGCCGCCTGTGCGGTTTGCCTCTGATCAGAGCTTTATAGGAAGGCACAGTTTGCAATGCTAAGTTAAAAGCTATTCACAAATAAGAAACTCCTTCCCTCAAGAAAAGATCACAGTGAATATCATTTGTTTCTCTCAGAAATAGTGTGTATACTTGTTCTTTATAGTATCGCAGTAAAGATCACTTCCTTATGACATTTGAAAATGTGACAAACACCACAGAAGAGATGTTTTTGTTTAGCGTCAAATTTTTAATCTCACATGTCTCTAAACAAAGAGCAATGCCTGTACCACAATGAACCAAATGAAAAAGAGATTACAAAGTGCTAAAGCTAAAGAATGATTTAAAGACTATTCAGTTATTGACAAATGGTGCTAAGTAAAGCCTGGCTTGGCATGGAAGTATTCTATTCAGTACCCACAGGGCTCAAATAACTTTCAGTGGAAAGAGTGAACTGAAATCAGTCACACCTCTGACACAAGAATGTGATCAGAAATATACACATGTCTAACCATGTGAAGTGCAGAATACTATCCTATATTTCAGATAAACCTCAAATTAACAATCTTTTCTGTACCAAAACCTGGTATCAACAAATAAAAGAAAAAAAAAAAGGAAATAGTCACTACACACAAAGCTTCTACATGAGGCTCCAAGGCTGGTAATAACAAAAGTAGACCCTTTAACATTTGTCTGTGGGCTTAAGAGCAAGAACCTATACACTAAACAAAACACATAAACTAACTCACCAGTAAATTGCCATTGTTCCAGTCTTTCTAGACATGCCACTTCCATATTTGTAATGTATGGATTATTTCCACACAATTTCAGCTTTAAATTCTTAATGTCACATATATAGAAAAGAAAATACAGCACCAAATTTGGTTCTGTCCTTAGACTGAACCTTGCTAAGTCTATAACCTGGAGCTAATGACCAAGAACTTTTTTCTCATTTTCCTTAGCCAAAATGTGATCTAAACAATCTGTTTCTCCATACTTCAAGAATGAAAAGCTTGATATCAACCCATCAAACAGAAGTCTCCCAACTGTCTTTTCCTTGTTCTAATGCTTGTTTCACAGAATGAGCCTCCTGTGAAAACCTATCTCTAGCTTAACTGACAGAGCTGTCTGCACACAACCTTTGAATGATTAATTCCACTCAACTCCTCTAATTGTAGAGTTATTGACCCAAGGTCTTACAGTAAACAGCTGCAAAACTGTTGTTGCCAGAATGTACATACTACGTTTGTGTGAACACAATGAAAGCCCTCAGGCTAATGAATGGACAGGTGATACTATTCCACACTGAAAGTGATGCTGGTAACTGAATGCTTACTATAGGAGCGCATATCAGCGGGCCAACAAAAACCCGGACTTTGACATGACCTTCTGATGGGCCCTTAATCATTCAGTTATTGCACATACCTACCAACAGTCCATTACTTACCAGAATTGGCATGATATACAAGTACAGAAATTGGTTCCTCATTTCAGTAAAAAGAAACTAAACCCTATGAATAGAACAGGCTTGTCCCATTTTACTGACACTATCCTTTGTTGCGTCAACAGTTTGATGAGCTCTGTGAGCTTTTTTCTTTTAAACTCTGCAATAGTAATTACAGTATACAACACAGTCTCTTTTATCCACTTCCTATTACTTAATTTGCACCCATCATCATTATTTTCAGAGATTGTGGATGACTGGATGTAGAAACACAGATGCACCAGTCTATTTGGTTTTGATATTTTCTTTGCAACTGCCATCAGAGAGCCATGGAGGGGACTGACCAAAGAAGTGTTCCCCTGTGAGCAGCAGGATTAAACCTACGCCTGCAACTGTGTAAGTCTTCCCCGCAGTGGACCGCGCTAGGGCCTCTGGCAGCTAATCATGAGCACGGTGTTAATAACAGCAAATGGAGACATTGGTGGAACAGAGAACAGTTCTTCAGTCCCAGCAAGGCTGGGTGGCAGAGAGGCAGAGCGTTGCTCACAAAAGGTGACCGTGGACACTAATGAAGAGAACTCAATTTACTGTATAAACTCCCAGATCAAACAGGTTAGTGAGTGGTAAATCAGGGCAACTCCAGGATTAAATGAATTCCGAGTAGAAGTTTCCTGGATAATAATTTTGGTCAAAAGTGTTGAAGCTCTGCCTAAATCCCTTTTCAGAGTTTAGGTTCTTATCTACATCTAGGTTAATATAACATCTTTGGTCTCCAATTATGCTGCTGAAGAACAGAATTTGTGTAGCGTCTTGAAAACATAAAAGCCTCAGCTATGCAGCTTCAGGCTGGTCCTTACAGAAACATGTCTGTCAGACATTGGGGTTACTCTCACTATTACAAGGAAGGAAACAGTTGTTTGCATCATGTCTCCCAACTACCAAGAAAATTATTTGTTCCATAACAGTAAATAAAGTTACCTTCACATTATATTTCCATTCCATTAAAAGGTTTGTTATTTTGAAAACCAGATTATGTTTGTATGAAAAAAACCCCAAACTTCGGCATCTTATCATGCCCTACAACAGAATCACTACTGCCAAAATATTTAGTCATGATGTCTCCTGCCTCAGCAACCATATTCCCCCTCTGCACGCTCTGCCAGTTTCCAAAGAATAAAATTCACAGATCCTGGTCCTACCGTATCAGTTACATCTATCATACCTTTGGTCTGATGTTCCCATATCTCAGCTGGCACCTCAGACATTTGGAGCTGCAGACATGCCACGGCTGCACCTTCCAGCTCCTTGGTGCTTTCCCTCTTGAACTATCCATAAATCAAATAACAGGCATAGAAATTAGACACATGCAAGGACTATATTTAGTAATTGATGAAAACATGATGTCTCACACTATATCATGCAAGACAATTAAAGCAATAGAGCGTTGTTGAGCACACTACACTTAAAGTTCAGGAAACTGGTACGTTTCCATAGGGTGTTAATCCTACTGAGTCTTACTGTTTTCACTATTGCACCGATGCAAACCACAGTGCATCACCATACTACAGACCAAATATACATATAAAAAAACTGGAGTACAGCATGGGTCATCTGTTTGCTGTTCTTGATTTAAAGCAGCACATTATGATATCTTCTATCAAATCTACTTGAGCTTTTTTATTACAGTGTTCAATTTTCATACTGAATATTCCTTGTCAGCTGCCAAGGTTGATGTCTTCTATGCTCTACCTTGCATCAAATTATTTTGAAAGTTTAAACCAGAATGGCTACTTTCAAAACAACGTATTTAAGTAGAAAGACAACTGGTTTCCCTCACATGAGGAGGAAAAACTTACACTTACTTTGTTGAGAAACTCTATTACCTTCATGCTTTATTATCTGAAATTAAGCAGAAGGATGGCCCCGGCATAACACCTGAGTATCTTTGAGGCAGCTGTCAGAAAAGGATTTGAGGAAGAAGTGGGTAGAGAGATAAGATGAGAGAGAACAGAATTAAGGAATATGTAGAACAAGAACAAAAGTTGAGGGTGTATAAGGTGATGTGAAAGATGTAGGACTAGAGAGGAATAATAGCGGTGATGGCAGAGGAAAGAATAGCAGAGGGCAGGAATTCTTGAAGAGAAGGGTTTAGGGCTAGCAGAGACAATGGAAATTTATTGATGCAATACTTTATGGTATAAACCTTCATGTACGGCCCCCTTTTATAGTGCTTATCAAATTCTTCTTGACTACTTTGAGCTAGGATTTTCTTTTTGTTTCTTTCATGGCTGAATGACAAAAAGAAAATCAGGAGACTAAAACGGATCTCCTTTAGCACTTGAGTTCTATTTTGGCCGGTGAGGAAGCTCAACAGTTTGGAAACAGTAAAAACAAGCCCAACTCTCGAATACTGAGGACTTCGGATATGCATCACAGCATGCGCTGCCACCTGGAGGCAGAAAGTTCCAAGTACAGCTAAAAGCAAAGGTCATGTTTCAAAAGGAAACTCTTTTACCCCTAAATTAATTTTATTTAAGATAGCTAGTATTTCTACTGACTTTTCCCTGATGAAAATCTATTAGGGCAGTGAAAAGATAGTCTTCTTTTTAAAAAGGACATGGACTCCCATTTTTAAAGGACATTTATTACATGTTGCAAAAAGTTGTGAAGGCCTTTATATCTGTACAACATTGCACATTTCAGCAATTACACCGTTCAGTGCACAAACCCCGTCTGAATGGCGTCCATGTTCATGAGAGTTTAGAGATCAGGGTGACAGACACCTATGTGTAAATAAGAAAAGACAACCATTAGTTCAAGTGCAAACCTACAGAGTAGAATGAAGATACGCCCGTAGCACGGACAGGCAAGTGGAAGATACCGTGGTTCAGGTTTCAGATGGGCTTGAAGTTCTTGTGGGTATGTTCTCCACCCAGTAGCCTATGCTTTTGTGTCTGCAACCACATTAAAACCGCACCTGTGTTCTGGTCGTACCACTGCTTCACTCTGAAAACAATCTATGGTCCTGACAGAGGATGACCCGACATAACAGACTGACTACCCTACTTCAGAATTACTACACAAGCACAAACTTAAATCCACTGTTACTAACGCAGAAGAACCTTGCCACCAAATAACCTACACAATGAGTGTATCAAACACTGCTATGCTACGGTGCATCTAGGCCTAACAATATAATCCAGCCCACAATCAAGAGAAGAGACATTTGCTCTGATCCTCAAGGAGAATTTCTCAGGTTTGCCAGCTCCCAGCATAAACCTTTATGCTCAGATACTAGTCAAGTTCTTTCAGATGAGACCCTGTAATTCATCAGATATGAACGACAGACAAGCCACTATGTATTATTTGTTAATGACTTGCCCTTCATTACATTTTTATTCTCAGTAAGTTTTCCTGAGAAGCAATCTGTGTTACTCAAATCTCAAGACAAATTTGGGCTTTAAGCTAAAGTCTGTGATTATACAAGCTAATACTTTGAACCTAGACTGTGCCTTTTAATCTACTGACTCAAATAGCTTCAGAAATACTAATTTAGCTTCATGACATCCCAATGAGATATAAATTATTGTATTTGTATTATCTGAGAGAAAACTCCAGGCAATAACTACAATATAGTACTAGGCTTCACTGCAAGTCCTCTAAGGATGTTTACCAATGACATTCTTGTCTTCATCATTCCTCTTCTACTTCTGTTTTCTATACTAAAAAAAAAAGAAAAAAGAAAGAAACAGTTATTTGTGGGAAAGAGCACATAACTAAAAGTTCACACTGACAAGGATTTACAGCCTTCTTCATGATCTACATAACATTATCTCAGTTTCCTTTAAGTTAGAGTGACATTTGATAAGCGTTCCCTCTACAATATAAAAGAATGCTTCTCGGCAGGTGCTGTGAATCCAGTCCTCCTCTCATGCAGTTCAGTTACCAGTTTTCCAGTGAAGCAGACTACAATCTCTATAGCAGAATCAGAATGAGGCTTTTCATAATTGTAGGGAGAATAAAAGGCACAGGCAGTTATTTACTAGGCTGTAACTGCTGGGATTTGGCTACTGCTATAATTTTATAATTTATGACTAATCTGTGCTTGCTCCTGTAACAATTCTTATTTGGATTTCATGGGCTGCCAGAGAGAAGGACTTAACAGTCATTTAGTAAATTAAATCACAGATATTTAGTGCAAGCTGAACTTTTGACTTGTTTCATTATACTCTGAGAAATCCCTGTTAACATATCATGCTCCCCAACCAGATTTAAATCCAAGTAAGTCCAGGTGACTCTCAGCTGTCTAACGGTAAACAATCTTCAGTCTTTTATCTAAGAAACCAGTTTGAGTGGTATCTTTCAGTGCTGTGATAGTAAAGAGGCATATCCACTGGGTGACAACTATGGCACAAGTAAAGCAATTACCACAACTTTGCCACTATGTTGTCTAACCCTGATCTCCGCAGCCACAGGCAAGAACTGAGAAAAAAAACACATTGGTCTGGGAGTTTATGTAAACTAAGAGAGGACAGATTCCTCTTAGGGAAGCATCTGATGCATATCAACAAACTGTAGCTTGCAAAATACTGTAGTTTTTTTTCCTCTATAATAGAGTTTTACTAGCCACCACTGCTGAAATTTAATATAATTCTTTGTGGAAACAAAGATTTATACAGAGACCAACTTAAAGCATCATTGGTTCAAAAAAATACGCTTAACTATATATCAACAAAGAAGAATTTTTAAACAAGAACTACCACAATCATAAATCCCTAGTGGCTAAGTAATTCCTTTCACTCAGGCGTCCAGGACAATGGAACAGTTTGCTGTTCCTAACTAGCTTTCCGATGTTTTCTCTGATCAGAACTGAGAAAGCAAGCAAAACTTAGACAATTTGATGTGCTTACTTTATTCATGACCCAGTCAGCATCTTCAATGGCTCTCTTAATAATCTGTTGGATTCTCTCTGGATTGTCTTCATCTGCATGAACTTTGAAACTCTGCAACATTCAACCAAAGTGTTACACTGAGTAGCCAACTTAATGCAAGGGTTGTCAAAATAAGGATCACTTTAAGTCTCACAGAAAATATTTGATGCAAACAAATTGTTGATCTGAAAAGGTAAAAATATACACTGTAGCACCTGGCTGTGCTATTTCCATAACAAGTCTTGTCAAATGTGATTTCATATTAACTATTTTACTCCTTTCATGCCTCATCAGCCAAAAATACCCAGAGAACTTCAGTTCAGGACAACGATTGAAGTTGTCTGGTACATTAAAATTAGCAAGACACAGGACAACAGGTATGATCAAAGGCATGGAATTAATTCCATATGAACAATTAGATGAAATTCCCCCAGCCGGGGGAGTTGGGGCTGGGTGTATGTATGTATATATATAAGATTACCAACAAGGAACCAGTAAGTGTCACCATAAAAGATGTGTTTAGGTGAGTAAGGAACGATTGTTCGTTCGCGACTAACAAGAATTGGAGATGAAAGCTAAGGAAAACAGAAGGTTTCAGACTCAAAGCAAAGAAAAAGAAATGCTCCTTCACATACTGCCAGTATAATCCTTCAAATCCACGAACATTTCAAGCTTGTAAAGGAATAATTTTTTAAGTGCCAGGCATTATAAAAAGTTGGTCCAAACTGTAGGAAGAAAACAAAACCAAAAAACCCCACCACACTGAATTCCACCAAGAGGAAAGAAATCTGTTTCTCACCTGTCTGACTGCATGTCTGTAATGCTGACGAATATTCTCTTCAGGAAGTTGCTTACAGCATCGAAGCAGGTAACGATATAACTGCAAAGAGTTCTGAACTAATTCAGCATTCGGTAGTGGGGCCATTATCAAGCTTCTTAGCTGTTGAAAATAAAAAACACAAATCAAAAAACCTAATAAACTTTATTAAAAACACAGAAATAAAAGCGTAAAGTAATTTTACAACAATGAAAACAGGGCCAGCAAATTAAGGTTTAGCAGCATAACTTGAAGAAATTTTAGAAGAAAACACAATATGAAATGAATCATCAGAACTCGCTTAGTTTATGGACAGATGGGGGTTAGTTGTCATTGATCAAGGTATTAAAATACAAAAGTGCGCAGTCCATGCAAGATCACTTTACAAGGGCAATATTAAGGTGTATTGCAATATTAAGTTTTTCTAGCTTAAGAAAAGACCCACAATGTAAGCTACTATCAGTATACAAAGCAGTAGCGCAGCCCCTGAGGGAGTCTTCTACTTGATAAACCGTAATTCTTAGATTCATTCAAGCTTCCAGTGCTTTCCTTGAGCATCCAGAAGAGTCCTTCCACATGGTGACACTGTGGAATGAGGACGCTCATAATTGCTACAGGCGGTGTTGGAATTTAACAGTATTTCCTAGTATTGTCATTCTCTCAAGAATATCTTGTGAGCTGGCCTCTGACTGTCAGGCTTTAACTTGAAACAACATGTATAACTGTAGAAGGCGGCAGGCAAAAATATTGATAGGTTTGAAGTTTTCCATTTTTTTAGGCAACAGCAACAGGAAAAGAACAAACCTAACAAGTTTCACCTCCATAACGAGACTTACATATTGTAACGATAAGTCCATCCAAGCTATATAAAGTGCTAGTCAAATACTGTAAATTACTTGTCACTTAACAGATGGTTACCATCTGCAGAGAACTAAATTAACATTTGGAAAAAAGCACTTTTACATCATTACTCTTAAGAATAAAGATAATAAATAAGTAACTGAATAATGAAGTAGGTGTATGGCATTATTTTAGCACCCGTTATGATACTTACTCATCATTTGGAATATTTTTTCCTTTTTTCTTAAGTAATTTAAGTCCTTTGGGCTGTATATTTGTACAGACTGGCTCTTCTTGCAGTGGGGAAAATCTCCTACGTACCCATAAAATGCCCATCATAATGGGCATAGTATTGTAATCTGTATTTTCAGTAAAACAAAATTCCATCTCAGTCTATAACTAAGTAGACGTAAATTAGCATACCTCTATAGCAGTAACAAAAGCTACGCTGATTTACAGTAGCAGAAGTCATTGAAAGTCTTTAATATTTTAGGCACAAAAAGCATGATTCTTCCACGTGAAGACAATTAAAGAATTTTATGACAAAAATGCAGAATACGTCTTATTCTTGAGGCATGGGCCTCTACAACATTGCTTTACTCATGGCACAAAACCACAGTACGAAGTCATATCTGAGCACCTCATGGTATTGGTTTTTTTCTGTTCATTACAGAAAGATTGGGTGAAATCTATGCTATATTGATTTTTCTCTGAATCTATCTTTTGTCAAAAGTAACATCTTGTAAAATGAGAGGGAACTGTTTCTGCGACAAAGCTTCTTGCCTACAGGAAATGCGTGAGAAAGAGCCTTGCAATATTACCATTATTATCCGTATTGGAATTGTGCCCATAGTCTTCAGTCAAGGATGCAGGTTCTATCATGGTGGGTACTGTATATACATACATATCTAGTGAAAAAGTTTCTGCCACAAAGAATTTACAAGGCAGACTAATGACAAGTCATAAGACGAGGCAGAACGAGGCAGATGAGCCAAACAGGTGGGATGGGAATGGGGAGGAGGTGACAGTAATATGAGCCTGTTTTTGTGTAGACTAATAGAGCACACAATATAGCTCACCACCTGCTTAGCTGGTATCAACAGGCAAGTTTTATAACACTATTTTTTTTAAGGACCTGCAGAAACACAGTGAGTCACAGCTGATGGGTGCTATAGAGGCCCCTAAGAAGGGCTCTGATGACACTTCAGAAAAAGGTTTTCTAGCCTCCAAGGGAAAAGGATGACTGTCTTAAGGAAGTACTTAACAGGGTTACTACCTCATGAGCTGATGATGCAAATTATTAAAACTAATTCTAAGATATACAATAGGCTGAATGGGCATACACCTTTGAAGAACATATGTTAGGATCCCTTTCCTGTTTATTTATACTGACATGTTTCCTTACAACTGAAACGGGTTCTGTGTAGTTCATTCGTGACTTTACTCAAAATCACTTTAGCAACGCTTTCAACAAGCAAAGCCCTTTCCCTAAAGTATCAGAGTATATAGATTTATGACAAATGGTACTCCAAAACAAATGCTGATCACAGTGACTAACTCCCTAGTGAAAAATAATAAAAATTACAACAATCCCCATTTGATGTTCTTTCCCAATATGCTACATTTTTTGTGATTGCAGTGAGCTGCAGGATCCATGTATGGTGCTGTTTACTCCAATTCTGTTATTGATGTTATAAAAAACCTAACCAAAAAAAGGCTGTTGGGCCCCAAGGTCTGTAAACACCACTATAAAGGCTGTGATGACTTTCCATTGGAGCCAATACAACTCAGCTTCTCCACCACCTGCACAAGATTCAGCTTGGTCACTTCCTTTATTTATCATAGGTTAATGACTACCTATTCAGGGGATCTTGGAAAGAAAAGTAGGTAACAGCCATTCCCAAGATGGATAAATGGGTGATGCCAATGTCAAATATGGCAATTGGAAATGCTGTTGCTTTGTATTGTGCTGGTAGAGCCCCATTCCAGTGCAAGGAGCACTAATACACATCACGGAAAGACAAAAGGTGGATCACATTTAACATTTAAGACAATAACTTTAATTTGATTGTTATTACTAAAGCCTGGAATAATACTCTTAAGGACTGAAATGGTATAATATTTAGGAAAGATTCCATGGACAAAATGCAAGAAGTGGCATTTCCAATTTTTACTTACAGGTAACTAAGAAGTAGATGATATTGACTAGAGTAAATTTTCAAACACCCACTTTTCTCAACACGGTTGAGCACGATATCATGATGTCTTGTGGGCAAGAAGATTTTAATTAGTTGGCTCCTGGATTCTGTCATCATAACCTTTACCACTCCTCCCACAATTGACATGCCGTAACAAAGGTAAATCTGGACTGGCCTCCGACAGGTCAGTGATGTCCCAGTAAAGCTCACTCACCCCTGAAAAGTCCCATCTTTCTCTAGTCTCTAAAACTGACCAGTGGTTTTCTGCACTTTGAGCTTCGTGGGGTGTGTCTGCTTGTGAATGCTTGATATGGTCTATCAGTAAAGTACGAGAGATGAGGTAAGACTTCACAATAATCCCTCCTGAGAATTATTCACAGCCAAAATATGGTTTCCATTAGCTTTCACAAACAATTAGAAAACCGTTCTTCCATCCGGAGGGTAATAAGTTGGTTCCATACTGCTGCTGCAATCTTTTCATTCTGCTTGTTTGATTCCAGTTCTGTTTTTTCATATTTGTTTAATAAAAGCCATTTGGCCTCACGCACTACAGGAGTTGGATAGTGTCCAAAAAAACCCCCATACGTAGGGCAGAAAGATGTTACAGAAATTCAGAAATATAGACCAAGAGCTGACTTTTCAAAACGGCCTCAGCGTGACTAGTCCAATTGCTAGCTCACTTTCCAAGTACACAAGATGTGCCAATTATGGCTTTACCTAAAAAGTTCCGTTTAAAATACTGATCAGAATACCCCCAGGCTTCAAAATGTTCATCCCGTTTTCTTCCTATCTTTTTTTCTCTAAAATATAATTTTCTCTTTGCAGTGAACCTATGCTGGGCATCAGCTCCATGCATTTTTTGGTTTGGATTCATTCACTGTGGCATTTGAGTACAGGAGGTGATTATATTCTCAACAGTCAGTAGAGAGATCCCTGCATTCCCCCTCCAACCACCAGAAAGATAAGCAACTCCAAAATGTTATTCAGATAATACATGGACTGAATTCTGAATTACTCCCTGCCCTTCTGTCCATTGAGCACAGAAGGAATAACAAAACAAGAATTATAATATAGATCCTGCAGTTACAAGCCTAAATTAGGTAGGATGATTCCAAGTCTATGTCCTATTTTGAAAATAGAAATATAGTCATAGAATGGTTTCGGTTGGAAGGGACCTTTAAAAATCATCTAGTCCAACCCCCTTGCAATGAGCAGGGGCATCTTTCAATAGACCAGACTGCGCAAAGCCCCATCTGACCTGATGGGGCTTTGAAGACTTCCTTCCAATTATGGGGCAATAATAGATAATATAATATCAAATATAATAAAAGAGTTCGAGAGTGGCTCTCAGGTTTTTTTGGCATACTGGACACCTCATGGTCTAACACCAGACCTACTTACTTTCCAAGCGTTCAAGGCCCCAACAGGTATATGTACATGTTGTTACTGTTCTAACTGCCACATGGGGTTCAATCCTAGGGCTTCTGTTCCAGCAGGGAGAGCTGAGAGCACGTTTCCACCGTACACCTTTCACTTCACCCTTGATATCACTCTCCGTGTTAACTTCCTTCCTTGACTTCTTTTCTAAAGTTGTATTATTTGGAACCCTTCTAATACAAATGGACTTTCAAACTACAGTCTGGTACCCTCCTTGAGTTTCTTCCCAGCACTCAGTTGAGCGATATCTCTGTATACCCCTACTACATGCCAGGGAGAACACAAATGAAACTTTGAAAATTGTTTTGTTGTGCAAATGCCTTTGCTTTCCTTTCCTGCTTAGGATATTTAGTTTCACCTGGCTCCTTCTGCCCTACTATTTAAACTGAACTTTCAGTGTGCAACTGGTATTACCTTATTAATTGAAGTATTTTGAGATTGCCAATTTACACCATATGTTGTAAGGAACATTTACTATGCAAACATCATGCTAAATCCCCCCCTTCAGTTTTCTCCTGGCATTTAGTACTGCAGGTGACAAAACTGAGAACGATATATGTAGAGGGAGTAATATTCCTGACACATACCGATAGTTCAAGGGATTGTCTCACAACAATATTCAATTTATGGAAGGAGATGTCAGTGTTTGTCTTTTTCAGAGGAACTGGGATGTAAGGATTTTATTTTTTGATCAATACCTAGATTTACTTTTCTTTCATAACAAGAAGTTAAAGAATACAGCAACATACATGTTGCCTTTCTTTGGTAGCCTTGAATTTTTTACCATATGAAATTACATAGGGGAAGCAAGACCTTTTCAATAAGGTTTGGATGTCCTTTGTGTATCTAACTATATTTCTCTGTTTTACCAATACATTTGAACAAGAACTGCCTTAACAGATAGTTTTAAAAAGAAGAAAAACGAAAAACAGAACAGCTACAAGGCATGCCAGAAATCAAAAAAATATGCCATGTTAATGGCCCAGTGATTATCAAGGTACTTTATCTGTCAGTCATTTAAAGCCTGATTAATCACGTCACTTTTCCAAAGAATAAAGCGCCTTCTAGAGTCTGTTATAAAAAATTACTGAAGCTTAAGAATTACTGTGCTGCACCCACAGATATCTACCTAGCTTTATGTATTTCTGAATCTCCTATTACCATACCCCAAGTGTCTCCCAATGTCTGACACAGACACAAGCACACCGCTCTGAGCCTGTACACTGCTCTCATCAATAGGAAATGAGGCACAGAAATTAACTGACCAGATCAGCTTCCCACGGGATATCTTTGGCTCCAACCAATGTTTTTGTTTTCTCCTTCCTTCAGTGGCAGCTGTATGTATTCTCCAACTCTGAAATTCAAGCTTTAATACAGCTAGTTTTTAGTTTAGAACTCAAATGGCTACACATGGAGTTGGGCAGTTTACACACAAGGCTATCTGAAGCCACCTGACCTCTCTGCTGTGCCCCACAGCCCAAGACTCGACATGGGGAGAACGCTAACATGGTCAGCAGAGGAGGAAGGCCTTCCACATGTTACAGGAAGGGTCCACAAGGAAACAACTGTGCCTTGAAGATGAATGCTTGAGACACGCTGCCTCACTGGACTAATGCAAAGGCTGGGCGTTCATCATTACTATATAGTTAAACTAAATACCACACTGAATATATTGCACTTTTGTTCTTAAAATAGTCTACTTTCCTTTAGGCACAATATCTCAAAACACTAAAGCAGTCCAATAACCACAGGAAAAGTAGATATTTGAAAATAAGGGATGAACACTATGAAAACCCCAGCTTAAATTTCTTTTGTCATTATCATTTTTGCATTCTCCATACAGAAGAGAGGGTCTTTTTATCTTTCACGTAATATGCACAAATGTAGATTAATAAGACAAAAATGGATCAATTCCATAACTCTGAGTCTAGACAAAGTTGGGATCTGGATACTATATCTCAAATTAAGCTTTCCTTTAAAAAGAAAAAAAAGGGTCTGTGAAACATCAAAATTCCCTTATTTAATGAAAAGCCTTTATGGAAGGAAAAAATGGCTACAGTAATAACTCCTACTTCTTGAAATGATAAACCCACATACATGTTAAAGATATGGGATGAAGAACTTCATTTATGTAAGTGATAGGGCTCTGTAATCACCGACTGTGACTTACCAACACGTAAGTAATGCTACAAGCGAGCAGAATATAGAGACCATCTGTGCACCTAGATGTAAGCTAACCCCTCACTCTGCTACATGGCAGATTAAAATGTGTCCTGGGTCTATACCCAACTCTGAACTTGGTGCAAATTAGAACTGGGCATTGGATTCAACTTGCTAGTTACACAGAACCTATGTGAGGTGTCCCGGCCCACGGCAGGGGGACTGGAACTAGATTACCTTTCAGGTCCCTTCCAACCTAAACCGTTCTATGACTCTATGAATGTGTTTTATCATCCAGTACAGAGATCTAGAATACGCAGTTGGATTCAAATTGATCTAAATCTAAATTCAACTTTACACATAGGTTTTTTGGGCTAGATCTTTAGCTGGTAAGAACTGGTGTAGTTCCACTGACCCTGAGAACCCGACCCTGTATTTCACATATTCCCACTAAATACAGTGCAACATTCCAATTCAATACAGATCCCAAAATATATTTTGGGACTACAGCCAACTTGTTGAATTGTTTCTAGGCTTTGATGTGTAAACTCATCATATGTCATTGTACTCTAATTAAACCTAAGTGATGCAATAGATTTCCTGACACAAAAGCAACGATCCCTCATGTGTTGGGAATGTATAGGACAGCTTGCTTCAGCATAAAGAACATAAGCTACGGGAGAGAGAGCAAGAAACCACAGTCACGTAAACATATGAATATAGAAGGATTAAACTGATTAATGGAATTGAAAATGTTGTTTCACTATAGATAATTAGGAATTCTCCACTGCAGTAATTTTTCATAGGAAAATTATGAGCTGTTGAATCCGAATCGTGTCCCAAATATATTTATACTGATGAATTTTGGGGGAAAAAAAAAAATCCTTCACCTTCCCACAAATACTGGACTGTCTAATAGATTTGAAGATTGAACACTGATTTTCACGGGGTCTAGTTATCAAACACATACTGTACAAGGTTCCCGTACTGAAAGAACAAAACAAATATCCTGAGTTCTGAGATTCATAGCTGCAAAAATGTTACATATTTTGTGACATGGGTAAGCTTCACAGAGAAGTTTATCACCAAAGATCTGTACTTTTCTGAGCATGTAACTTCAGTGTTTGCAATATCATTTCCAGTGAAGTTTTCACTGGAAATCTACCACAGCACAAGGAAAACCTGATGGTTATTTTGGTAAAATGGCTGTTTAATGAGAAATAATCTTACGATCTGACCCACTATTAAGTTCTAAGATACTTGGGGCACTGTGTGAGTACAACTCAACAGTAAATAGATCCTGAAAACTGGTGAGGCTAAACTCTATAAACTCTGCACTTGTACACTCCACAACATTGGAGAATTTGCATAGTTACTACTGTAATTTGCCCCTTACTTGGCACAAAAAGGACAATGAACCATAGTAAGAATTTGCAGTAGTGCCTTTTGTTCTAAAAACATTCCCCCTCAAATCCCACAAATGTTACCATTTTTATCTGCCAAGAAAAAAACCTCAACCTCACAAAATCTAGCTATAATCCTGACTAATAATGCAAGTCTTCTGATAACTTAAATATCATGCATAGCATACCAAACAAACTATCTAAACCAAGAACTGTTGAGTCAGAAATAAAATAATCTGCTAATTGTGCTTTTCTGGAATGGATGACTGTATAACGTCCTAATCAGGAGGCTGAAATCACATTTGCATTTAGATAAAGCCCTGTTTAAAAAGAGACAAGTATAAAAAGGAGACACTGAGACTATTGTGGCATTTCTCTGCACTGCATAATCATTTACATTCCTGATAATGATATTCAGATAGTGAAGCAAAGGCTGACCAAAGCCAATTAATCTTGCACTCTGCTTTAGCAAGCTTGTCAATTGACCCAGTGTATAGCTGAACCCATGACGATACTGATATGACACTATGCCACTGCTCTCAGATGGGTTTTTTTCTGTTACTGTGACTGTTTTTCAAGCAAATCCCTGTGGTTCAACAGTTAGGATCTCAGTCCCTCCGGACTAGTTAAACGGCCACCAAAGCTGGGCTTCAGAGACTGGAAGCGTTAATTAGAAGACTGCCAGAGCTACCCGAGCTGTTGCTGTTTACAGGTTGGCTCCCCCTTCCCTCTCTTACCCCCGATACACAGGCTGGAGATGTGTTTTCTTATTACTTCACAGTATTACATTTCTAGAAGTCTAACTTGGGAATTTACGATTCCCTATCCTAGTCAAACTTCATGATCTTTAAAGTATTGATTTTACAGTATCCTAGTAAAGTAGCACAGTAGTATTATGACCATTTTTAACAATGAGGAACCAAGGCAGACCTGGATTTCAATCACTTAATTTGGCCACGTAACTGATACAAAGTTAGCCTGGAACACTGCCTTGCCAGCTCACTGTAGCTGGGTGAGATGCGCACTCGCTTCCACAGGGCAACAAGGATCCTAAGGTGTTGAACACCAACCACAAAGTAGTATTCCGCAGAACGGAGCTGGGGTCCCCTAGACCGCCTCAGCATCCTGACCACTGAACCATCTTTCATGATAAACTTATCTTTACAGGCAGGCTCCCTGCTGGGGAATGCATTGCCATTGACTATTGCCATCCCCCACAAAACAGAAGTTGGAGGGAAAAGAAACTAGAAATGGAGAGTCAGAACCGTTTGATACTGTTTTTTACTGTTTGCTCAGTGTTACTGAAGGTACCTGTGGGATCCAAAAGCTGGTACCAGCATTTGCAGCTGGCTCCAGGCTCTTGCTCCAGATTGTCTGTTACACGAGTTGATCACACTGCATGTTCAAGAATAAATTCCTCAAAAAAAAAAAACCAAAACAAAAACCACACCACAAAAAACCAAAACCCATACTGTCTCCCTGGATGTTAGTAGGCTGTGCTTGGACTCAATCATAAAAATCACTGAGAAGTACAGAGTGAATTTTGCAAATTAGGATTAAGTAAACAAATCCTGTGAGAAAAAAATTAATCAAAGAAAAACAAATGCAAAGAATCTATTGAGTAGCACTAGTTTAGTTTTAATTAGGAAGATGCTTCAGGATATTCCCAGCAGTATAAGTACTCATAAAACAGCAGAGAAATGGACTGTTTTTTCCAAACCTATGTGTGATTTTAGGTGTCTTGGGAATTCAGTGTTGAACTTCTAACATCTTATACAGTTATCTAAGGTGCCAAAATTATTTGACCTCCTTGAACCATCCAATAACAGATTCTGCGAGAAAAAAATCACTAGTAAACTTACTACTAAAAATTCATAGCCAAGCTCTGTAACCTGACTCATGCCTTCACTGGACCTGCTTTTATTAGTATGAATACAGATTCCAAAAGTGGTATTTGTGCAAAATGAGATGGTAAAGCTTTCTGCACAGGAAAGTAATAACCAAGCTGCCAAATTAAGAATGAAATTGGAAGCCTCTTGAAACCTCTTTAACCACAAAACATTTTGGTTCCTTTTTTGACATCAGTCCAGGAAGGCACCCAAGTGGACTGCTGCTACTCAGAAGGATTCCTTGCTCCTTTGTCTTAGTATTTGGCTGTATCAGTCCTCCCTTTCAGGTTTCACAGGTTCCCAGCTGGTAAATAAAGGAAATGCCTATGACTCTGGGCTCTAACTTCTTAAATACACTTACAACATACTGCAGTGGAGTGGCAGACCTTACTGGTTTCGGCGATCTGCCTTCTCTGGTTATTACACTGTAATGTATTTTCTTTATTCCCTAGTAGGTCACAGGAGAGTGACTAGCGCACTGCGTCCCAGCCCAGCTCTATGGGTTCTGCTGCCCTAGGCAAACCAGCAAACGTCGCTCCCTACCAAGTCACATTCACTCGTAGAGCTACTGAATATTTTGCAGCCCTGGGCAGTGGCCTGCCCTGTAGATACACCCCTTCTTGTGTACGGGTGAGCATGTACAATGCTGAAGTCACTTTCTAATAAACACATCTCACTGGCATGCTGGGCTTTTATTAAGATCTGCTGTTTTGATGTGATCACTTCTGACGAGCTGTGGCCTGTCATTGTTGTGGATTTTGTCCTTTCTAAATATGATCTGTACATCTGCACGAATGACAGCCAGTCTTGTTCTGTTCACTTCTATTTCTGTTCTCTGTGTTTTGCTTTGCTTGATGCACGAGGCAGAGAAGCAGTGTCCAACGACAGTGCAACAGCAGCACGTTTTGGGGTTGCAGCCCTGCAGTGTAAAGGTAGCTTTACACAATATGAGTAGAGCATACAGGGGATCAAGAACTGGCTAAAAGACACATCTCAAAGATCTGTTGACAAGGATTCATCATTCGTTGGACATCCTTCATGCAGTTCTACAGCATTAGTATTAGGCCTAATGCTTTTCAACACTATCAGCAGTTGCCTTCCTGCAAATATAAAATTATAATTGGTAAAACTTGAGGATGACAGATTGCTAGAGCTGTCCATAATGGCAACAGGGTAATCAGAGAAAATGTGGTAAATTTCTGGATAAACTAGGTCTGAAATTGTGCTTTAATACACCTGAACATTGTACAAACAACTCTGAGTGCAGATTATACCTACACAATAGGGAATCATACCCTAGAAGGAATAGTCCTGAAAAAAGAACTAGGTAGTCATACTGAACAACCAACTGAACATCAGCTCGCAGCGAGCTGCTGTACAGAGAAAAGAAAAAATCTGACAGTGATCCCTAAATGTATGAACAAGGAAATTATGAATAAAAGGAAAAAAGTAACTTTACCTCTGAAAGTGGAATAGAGCTTCATTTTATTTTGTACATCCACATTTTTTTAAAAAAGATACACTATCATAGCAATTCATCCAGCTCTCAACCTGCTACTGAAAGTCCATTGTAAAGGGCAAAAAAGGAAAGAGCTTCAAACAGTCGAACTGTCCTTGCAATCAGCATGCAGCCTACGACCTGTAAGGCACAGATGTGCTAGTACAACACCAGTTGTCTGACTTAATGCACAGTGTCCTGGGTCAAGTTTTAATACCACATTACACAGTCAAACTGTATAATCTAGTTGTCCTTCTGGTCTCAAACCCTGAAAATACAGGAGGGTGCTAAACAAAGACATCTGAGCACACCTGGTAGCCTACCATGCTCAGCACATAGGAGATCCGTATTTTCAGGCTCATGAGAAGAACGGTTTTGTTACAGATCAAATGTAGATTATACTTTGTATTTGCACTCACTTTATGATCCCTTTACTGCTGATACAGCGTAAAGCAACTTTCGGACAACTGAAAGTCAGACCTATAATGTTTTTTTCTTAGGGTCCAAGTAAAAGCTTAAAAGATCTGTATGGTAAAGGAAAACTGCATATAGACGGAAATCAACAGGACTATAAGAAAAGGCACAAAAGCTCTGGAGTTTGGCCGAAAAAAGACATTAAATTCTTGTCATGATGAAGACCACTTATATAAATTAACCAAAGCCACAGGGCAAATGTTTTACCTTACACTCTTGTTTGGCATCATGAAGCAGAGTCATGCAATACATCAAACAGCAAATAAAACATTGAGACTTTTGCAATGTAACACCAGTGAGGAAACATGCTGCCCAAACTTAGGCCAGATTACCCTGTTCTGGATAATTAATAAGTATGCTCAGACTAATTAGCATAATATTCTTTGGAGCGTGCTCACTAAATGTCAAGTTCAGGCAACAATAGCAAGCCAGGAATCTCCCTGGTTTAGGTGCATTTCAGACTTCTCTACTTACTCTTTTCTCCTGACAACGACTTCTCCTGTCTTAAGGAAAATTCTGAAAGGCAGAGTCTCAAAAGAACTTTGTCTTCTTAACTGTAAACTGCTCAGTTCAGCTGCTGTCAACATGAATTTTGTTGACAAACAAAATCTGTAAGTATTTACCTTTGAGATCACGCCTGAATATGAATCGAGTTACATCTTGGTGCCATCAGCTTTAAGACAAAACTGCCTTTTCATTCCTTCGTTTCTTTTAACTAGTGTATTTTGGAGTGTTCCAGTGCTTAGTTCCAGTTTAGCAATGATGGGTCTCCCTACTACTTTATGATAGTATAACAACTTTCTGGCTGGGCTTGTAACACGTTCTAACACTTTTTTTAACCTTCAAATTTTTGGAAAACTTCCAGTTGGGTGCAACACAAGCTACCAAAAATTTTGTTAAAGGACGGATACTCAGTTGGCAGCATAAGGTATGAAAGTTATTTTGAAGGGTGCAAACATGCTGTCTTTGATTAATTAAAACAATTCTACGAACTATGGATCACATAAGTATGGGAAGAATAGTAAGTCTTACGTAAGGTTCTGTCATGGTTCCTAACTCAATTCAGGAAAGACAAACTGGTTAAAGATTATTTCACCTTTATGGTTTAAAATAGGCTCATTTTGCTCACGCAATCCAACTTTTTTTTTTTAAAAAAAAAAACAGCAAGAGGGTAAAAGCACCTAATTCAAACAAGCAGCTAGCACTTAGTGCAGAAAGCCTCTACTTAGGAAAGTAAAAGTACAAAAGTTCAATAGGAGGACAAAGTCATGGGAAGGTAAAGAGTCAGAATTTAGAAAAAGCAAGAGAAGTCACTGTGACCCACACTATTGACTAAAGATTAATAAAACACTCTTGTGTTTTTTTGGTTTTTTTTTTTTCCAAACCAAGAATGCCTAACGTAGACCTCTTAACATTCCTTTAGTGCAAACATCATACCCAGCCTACAAGGAAATAAAACCTGCAGTATAGCAGGGCCTTCCATTATGACCCTCATTTTACCGATCTACCACAGCACATCCTTTCCAGTCCTAACTATACACACATAATCCCTCGACTAGTGACGATGGTACTTGTACAATGTCCTGGTATCTACAGTTTGCCCTGCAATCATCCTTCCCAACTTACATTATCCTTTACAGCAGCATCAAGAGCAACTTGTTGTCTCATTATTTCAAATCCACACCTGCTGAAATTTAGCATCTTCCAATCCTTTGTTCTCAATCCAAGTAACGATCTGAGCCAAAACCTTCCCTGGCATAAACCCTGTCCGTGGTGGAATCATACCATGGATTAATTTGGTCCACCACGTCTTCAGCAAAATACAAGCCTGTTCATGGGAGAAATGTTTGTAAGCAGGAGTATTACAGAACGTGTAAGTCTAGGAGTCTTTAGCCTCTTAAGGGGGATTTTAACTTGTACAGTTCACTAATCAGGGATTGTTACCATACCAACAGCTAATAATGTGGGCAGATGTCTGCTATATCTTAGAAACACTTTTGAGGTCTTAAAGCCTCCATGGCCTAGCCTAGCTCAAAGAGATTCTGTTTCATAAGAAAACCTAAGAAAAACAAAGGGAATTTCTGGCTAGCAACAAGCTTATTGCAAAAAAAGAATTCCCAGTCCAGCAACTGGGTTTTGAGAAAGGACCTTTATCCCTGAAAAACCTCTGCTGGCTGCAGTGGGATACCACAAGAGAGAGCTCCTCACAAAACCAGCTGCGGTATGAGACTTGTACATTCACCATGCTTTTGATGGTGAACATGCTATATGCCTCCCCCTATTCCTTCACAGACCATTCTCCTCTATGTATTATAAGATACTGTTATTTTAGAGAGTTATAAGATACTCTTTTGAGATGAAAAGAAAAATGTTCAAGGAACTCCACCATCCAGGAAATCAGTACCGGGCTCCAGATAGGGCTACTTAACAATTGATTCCAGTGTTTCATGATTTGATCCAATTAAAAGAGGGAAGTAATTAAAACTACAGCTGACAGTGATGGCAGATGTTACCTAGTGTAATGTATTTAAATTGCAGGCTTGAGTGCAGGACTAAATGTGTTGTTGCCTGTATTGGCTCAGTCCTTGTTGTTTCTCTCCTATTCTGATTTAATACAGCCTTCCAACAGGAAAACAGAAGCTGCACTCAGGAAGAGGACAGTTTTGTAAATTCTAAGTAGTCTTCAAAAGTCAACTGACAGATCAGACTTCTAACAATATCAACAGGCTAGCACAGCTCCACTGACTTTAACAAACCTGCAGCCAATTTATAGTACCGATCTGACCTCACAGCAGCATAATTCTCCCTGAGATGCCAGAAGGGCATCTGCGCACCCCAGCACACCCTGTGTGGAAGAAGACTACCATCTATTTTCATGGCAAAGTCACGGACATGATTCAGATGAGAACAGAAAGTGTATGTTGAGGATGTCCATGTTAGTAATACTACTTCCCTCCTCCTCCCCCCATTATCACCTAGATTTAAATTAATACCAGTTGAAGTAGAAAGATGAAAAAACAAATATTTTCAAAAAAAATCTTACAAATTTCAGAACTGCGACTGTCTCTACAATTTAAAGTCACTGTTTTCTATTGCTTAGAACAGATAACTATCTCATGATTAGTAACATTATTATAGTGTTATACATTATATTATTAGAATACTGTAGTGCACCTTTTCAAAAAAGGTAATCTTATTTCTTTCCAACCTAATACCATCTGAACCTAGGATCAAAATGTCAGCAGCAGACTCACTTTCACTTTGTCCCAGAATCTTGTAAGCAGTTTTTAAAGACAGCTTTATCCATCTTCTGCAGTCTGTCCCAGAAAATTCATTCATTGTTAAATAATTCTTACCAAATACAGAATTCACAGAACTCAAATCAAGTATAAATACAACCCAAATATCTTTAGCCCTTCTTTCCCCAAAAAAGGAATTAAATAATATTCTTAATCTTCCACATAACACATCAAGAGCAGAACCAAATATAGATCCTGGATATCCTGTTGGCCAGGTAAAAAAAAATAAAAAAAAAATCTTATCACTGGGACATGATTTCTTCAAATTTTTACTTCCCCCACTGCCTTTTGGCTAGTTTTGTCATTGAGCCAGAATGATATACAAGAAAAACACTCTATAGAACTCTGCAGGACATTTGTTTTCTGAGGTACAGAGCTCGCTTTTAATCAGTTACACACAATGCACCAACTATATTGAGTAGCTAATTTATGGCTCTTGCTGAGATGAAGTTAGGGGGAAAAAAAGTCTGTGTTTTATTGTCTATAGAGTTAAGTTCAAGCCAAAACTCTTGTCCAGCTCAGAGCTCTTACTACAATAGATTAAGAACAAATATGCTGCATTTTGTGGAAAGCAGGAGTTGGATCTCAGTTTCAGCCCTTGGCACTAAAGGTAAAAGCTTGCTTTTACCCTTGGCAAAGGCAGAGTTCTTAGTGTCCCAGTGCAGAGATCCATTGCAATACATCGAGACAGCAGTGATTCAAATACCCCACCGCGCTATGCCTAGACCATGGATGCACAAGCAGAAAGAGACAACCCTAGCCTCTTGGGTCTCTGTGATGGAAAATATCTGAGAAAAGAAACTGTGCTCCAGAAAATTAAGTGGCTTACGCAAAGTCACACAATGAGTCAATAGCAGAGCTGGGAATAGAAACCACATCTTCTGATTCTCAAACTACCACCTTATACAAGGAATCATGCTATTGATTACACCTTAACACAGTGATTCACAATAGCATCCCTAATTCAAAAAGCTATCCTCTGAATCTTTTGAACTTATGCCTTAATTCTTTTTTTTAATGTATGTCAGCTAAACCAGGTTCAATATCCTCTATATACCTGAATTTTTATTAATGATTGTTCTATCTTTCTGGTTTTGACTGAATGGATCTGGGGTGATTAAAATATTTCCTTTTTTCTAAAGCACTTGGATATTGATACTGAACGTCACAGTATTCTTTTCCCTTTGCACCAGACAGCACGTTTATCAACACCCGTCTGAGTGAATAAATGTGGCAGCAGAGTTCTTCTGACTGGCAAAAGCACTTGATGGAAATGGAGCTGCCTTAGGTTTCATCCATGATTCAGATTTGTTTACATTTTGTGAAACCTCAGGAAAAGGGGGATAAAAGCTTTGGCTCAATTGCAGCCACATTGTTAACCTCCAGTGCTAATAATTAACTCAATTATGCTGAATTAATTTGATGTAATTATTGGTGATGGCGCAAAGACAGTGGCCCAGAGAAAGTTTGAGAGACAGGAGGAACAGAAGTCTTAACAATACAAAATATCCCATAAATAGCATCTTTTTTTGCCAGAATGAGTCAAAGACACAAAATGAGTTCATTACAGTCATCTGGCTTCACTCAACCCTCCAAATTACTCCAATACCCAGACAAATAGCTGTGAAATCCAGCAAGTGAACTAGAATTAAAACACGCCCTGATGAATTTGACACAGCACTCAGCACAAGTGTCTTTCCCTGTCCTATTATCTAAACAATAGAGATTTAATAATATATTAAGGGATCCACAGTGCTTTTCCTTTAAATGAAGACATTAATTAAGAAAATTTTCGTGTTGTTATGTTGTCAGTTGGGTGTTTTTTTGATGAAGAATCTGGAGAATGCTTACGGAGTCTTTTCATTTGATCTGCAGTTTTTATCTGGTATTTTCAGACTTATTCAGTTCAAAACAAACAAACCTCAACTATAAAAACAAACATCTATCTTTCTCCTTCCCCATTTAAAATTTCTGTGATTTGCTCTGAAAAGGTATAACAGAAATGCATTCTTTGCTATGAAAATACACATATTTTACTGAGGCACTTCAATTCTCATGTACTAAAAAAGTTGGGAGGAAGAAATCAGATGCAATTGCCTTAAGTCTTTCAGTGTAATCCACTTCCCAAATGAAAAATATGAAATTCTATGCAAATTAATGCTTTAAGTATCACCACAATCTCTACAGGACTCTCTTACCGCCTCCCTCCACTCCTGGAGGGAGCGCACCTGGACTGTTACACTTCCATTTACAGTCTAGTCAGATACCAGACCAGGGGATGTATTTACCCAATGAAAATCACAAAAGACAGGATACCAAATATTGCAGCCAAGTCAAAGACCCAAGCCGCTTCCTACTCAGGCTAGAAGCCGTCAGCAGTATGCCTCTTCCCATTTGTGGGCCTGTGCACCTGGAGCGCAGACTGCCACTCACTGTGGTTTTGTGTGTAAAGCCCGAGGTAAATCTTTCATTGCCTTATTTCCATCAAGCTTCATTGTGTATGTGGATTTGGCACCATGGGTTGTTATTTTTGTGTTGTAAAGAATTTAGGATTTTAGATTACAGCATCACTATATTTTACAGTCCTGGAGGACTGTTAATATCTAATCATGAAGAGTTGGGTGCCTTTGCCTGTCTAGCTTCAGTCTGAAATACTACTTGACTTAGACTTTTCATAATGCTGTAAATATACAAGCTTCTACTGCGTTTTTATTATCCTTGGTGACAAGAATAAAAAATACTACCTCTAACATCACCAATTACTTCTGAGGAGAGCATCCAAGTGCTTAGCTGTAAGAAATGAATAGTATTTTTCTAATTTGATAAGCAGGTGCTGCTAGCACGCCTACAGATCACATCCGCATCGAGAGTTCTGATTCTCAAACACAGCTGATCTTTCAGAACTCAGTTTAATTGCCATCAGGCTCTGATCAGACTCATCATTTCAAAGCAAGCTGTATTACATGCATAATTTATGCATTTGATTTCAATACATCATTTTCTGCCCAGTTCTGAGAGGGCAAAAAGTGTTTTCCATGGGGAAGCTGCTAACATTTTCTGAAGAACCAAACTGACTTTCCTGAAGAACAATTTTTTAAATATTATTTGGGAAAAGACTACATTTTAAAGCAAATTTACTGTGATGGATTATTTGAAGTCTCCCTACATTTATCTGGATAGCTACTACAAATTTTCTCTACACCTATTTACCACAGTCTATTTAGTTCAGTTTAGTGAGCTGAGAGTTATTGCTAGAAGTAACTAAAAGAAGTAAGTTGAAAGACTGTATGTTGCCATAAATGAATTTGTGTCCAACATAAGAATCTGGAATACTGCTATTGTATCTGTATTGGAACTCAATTTGGAGGACTTCATTTTCCTACCACAGTTTCTCCAGGAAAATGCCACCAAAGGCTACATTAAAGTCACTAGTCCAAATTCTTGGCTTGTGTAAATCTGCATGTTTCTATTGAAACACAAAAACTTATGTTTGCTGGCAACCTGAACAACTGGGCTTGAGCTTCATAATTGTAGCAGCTTCTCCAAAGTTATATAGGAGTAACTGAGTTGTTCAAGGCAACTCTGTTATAGATGGACAACACTCCTGCAATGCAAGAGCCTTTTAAGGGTTAATTCACGTTTAAAGATATTTTGAGTATGTAGGCACCGTATATTAGCACTCTGAAGGCCTGCTAAGCTACCAGAATTTATTACACTATAGAAAGTACCAGAAAAATAATTATTTTTTCATATATTTCCACTGTGGTTTAAGTAAGTTTTGCTAGATGTGATTCACAAATTTTATATGCCTCCTCCCAGTTTTTTTTTCCCTTCAACTTCTTCTTGCTTAATTTGTTTGGTTACCCCACTAGGAAAAAAAAAAACCAAACCCAAACAAACCCAAAGTTTCATGTAGTAAGGTACAACCCTACAAAATGCATGCAAAGACAACAGAGAGCAAACCACTTGATTTCTGCTTGTGGAACTTACACAGAAAACACAGAATTCTGCAGGCTGACCCAGGACCAGGAAGAAATGCTTCCAACATTAGCAAATTCAACCATCATGTAAACAGGCACAAAGACTTGAATAAAGCTGAGCCATTTTGTACCATACTGATTTTAGGCTGAGGATTTGATAATGTTTTGAGAAGAAAAAACCATAATGAACAATCCTTACATCAGGGCAGCATATAGTAACAGGTAAGTCAATGAGAATAAAGCTGTATGGTATTTAGGACAATTCCTGCAAGTGACTGGGTTAAACTGAGACATCCAAGTTAGCCAAGATCAGTCATTAAATTTTTTTTTTTCAATCAAAATAAGTCAAGTTGGGAAACAAAGAGCTCAGCTTTGAGACCTGAAGGGGAGATAATCACAGAGGAAAGGGCAGGTGGCATGCCCTGCAACAAGCTCGAGGGAAGCATGGCTCCTAACTTTTTTAGCCAGCACAGAAGGAACAAGAGATGTATGTGGTCTAACATGTTCTAAAATCACTTCACACCAATCTGCCAATGCAAAGGGTGTCTGTGTAAAGAAGTTCATCAGCTTTTCCCTGACACCAGCCCACGCCTCCACCTAGAACTCCCTCTTCGCACACCCGCAGCCGTGCTTTTCATTTCTGTCGTCACAGACTTAATTTTCCCTTTCATGGATTTTTGCTTGAAAAAGCATCACTGCCTCAATTGTCTATTTTCAGCCTATATTTAAGAAAACCCTTTGGTTCCATTTGTAGCCACATCCTGTCTCTGCCTCCCCCTCTTTTTGTTCCTAAATATAAGGCTGATGCAATTTGATGTGACATGACAAAATAGCACATTTGCATCGGCAGAAACTTTCTCTCAACAGCAGTAATTAAAGGGAATAGATGAGACATTGCTGAAATTGGTGTTTATTTAGCCTGGAAATAAAAGGCTTAAAGAGGACTTGAGAAGGATGTTCAAGTGTGTCATGCACATGAAATTCATCGATGAGTGGCTTCTTTTACATGCTTCCTTACTGCAAAAGCAAATGGTCATTCAAACAATGTAATCGATTTAAAGAGATTAAAAAAATAATCAGAGATTTCTGTAGACCATATTCCTAACCAGTGAAAATCATTTAGTGTGTTTCTTTGGATTATAAATAGTACCAAGATACTTGTGGTTACACATAAAAGACAGGGTCGTTGAATTTCTAACTTCAGAGCACAGACTCTCTCAAATTGAGTAGAAGAGAACTGAGATCTCATTGACTATGGTGAAAATTAGGTGCTTAAATATCTTAATTTTTGAGCTGAGCTGCATCAGCAGCAGATAGGTACTCACCTTCACCTATAACATAGATTTTTGTTAATTGTCAAAGGCAATTCAGAAATGGCAGCCCAGGGCTCTGAATGCTATGACTTCAATAGCATTCATACAGCAGATTAAAAACATGTATCTACAAAACTTTTGAAATAATTTACTGTGATTGGTTTCGCTGAATGGATACACTGCAAGTACTTGACGGGATCAGACATTGTCGGCTTCCTGCACTGTATTCCATTATGGATGACAGCAATAGAAGGCAGTGGTGGGAGGGAGAACAACATTTGGAAGTTGAGGGTTTTTTCTCGATTTTTAGAAATTAAGTTTAGTTTACTTAATCCATGTGAAGAATTCACAGAAAGGTCTGATGGATGTTCCATAGGCTACAGGATTTAACAGATATAATATGCTTTCAAGTGAAACTTTCTGCTCTCAGGAGAATCGTCCTTCTCTTCTTGTTCACATGAGGCTATTCTTTTAAATCCATCTGTGATTGGCACTACCACTCTGCTTAAAACTGGCAGACCACATTTTGAGCAGGCTCACTTCCATCCTAACACAGATGGCATCAAGAATAGGGCAGGCCAGAACAAAAAAAAAA
>VYXH01004368.1:134328-215214 GCA_013397275.1 Burhinus bistriatus | reverse complement strand
AAGTATTAATAGTATCATAACTTGGTGACACATGATGGTTGACGACAGCTTGGGATGTTCCATTTTTGATATCTAATTTAGTCACTCATAATTGCCTTCTGAAGGCACATAATTACATTGGAAACATGGGTTCCAAGAATCAAGCATTCAAAAATCACACAGGAGATGCTTTGTTTGCAGCTAAGGCCTATGCATCCTTTCTTGCAAGACATCTGAGGCAAAGCCTTTGTCATCCATTCACACAATGAATGCTGCCATCCAGACTCTCAATCTGCATCTTGAGCACCCAGTGCCCTTTTCTTTGGGTTCAGTGTTGTCCTACCATTGTTCATCTGTGCTATAAAATGTTTTCCTAATCCATTGCTTCATCTATGTTAGTCTTCTCTTTGCATTCCCTTATATCACATACACAGAAGTTACTTACTTTCATTTCGAAGTTCCTGATCACATATTCTCTCCTTACTCATCTCTAACACCGAGATGTGGAATTTTGCCTCTAATTAGCCTATAATACTAACTTCCACCATTTACTTGTAAAGTTTTTAACATAACAACTATCTCAAAGCTCTCTTCCGTGCTGTTCCCATGCTATGGAGGAATGCTCTGCAAACATCCACTGTTCCATTTCCAATGCTTCCTTAAGCTTATTCCTTTTCCTGATGCTTCAAGAATATTAAGAGCCAACTGTAACAATTAAAAAGACTAAATGTTTCCCTTTTGCTGGAATAATAATCTGAAACATATATTATGCTAAGATAAAAAACACCTAGTAAGACTGCATGAAACTAGGTCTTGTCACATCAAGATGCACACAGGTAAACTTCCCACAGGAGGCAGATGAAAAACAAGGACCTAGAAGAACAGATTCAACTTTAACTAAAAGCCAATCCTGAGGCCACTGAAGCCTTCCAGCTTTGGTACAAGAGCTGAACACTGAAAGCTGTCTAATGACTTTACTTTCACCTATCACCTGAATTTTCTTTTCTGAATAGCAGATAGGACCACTGATATCTACCTTGGATCAGTCCTGAAGAAAACGCCTATTATTTAGCATTGTTAATCAACATTTTGTAGGTATACCTGCAGTTAGTTATACCATTAGGACATTTATGATGCCCTTTCAGAAGCAGATTGTCCTTTGCTGTTAACATGTAGCCAATATAATAGCCAAAGAGCAATCCAATTAACTTCTCCATTGGCTGAAATTTAAACCAGCAATTACCTCTGTAATTCACTTAGCAGAGCAACAGGCACCTTTGCTCAGAAAGCTTTCCAAATCTACTCCAACTACACCCAGCTGAGCTTTGCAAAGACAGTAAAATAGTATCAGCTGCTATATTTCATTGTTTAGTGGTAAACATTGCTTAAGGTCTAACTGAAACTTCTACTTTGGAAATAGAAGAGTCTTTGAAAGAAAAGTTAGTTCATATCAAACTTGAGGTTCCTTTACACTGCCAGACATGTATAAAGGAGCACTGATGTAAATGTGAATTACATTCCTAACATGATCACTAGCTGGTATAAGTTACTTAAAGCAAATAATCTCCAACTTGCCACACTATTTATACCACCTAAAAGCCCAGTGTCTTCTCTTGCTCTTAGAATACAAAGCTTGTCTGCACTCAATCACTTTTATGCATCATATTGATGATAATATTTCTAGATGTTTGAACACCACCAACAGACAGCTGCAGCCTGGAACAATGTTTGCGTGATGCCGTTTATTTTAGAATATAACCCTTTGAAAAAATAAAACTAAAAACAATCAAGTTCTAGTGTGCCCCAACACATGTTTGAGAAAATATGGGCTTGCTGTCCATTTGTAAGTGCAGACATGCTTCCAAGCAAAACTTGGAGCCCACGTTCATTCCTGTCTATGACTGAACAACAGTATTGCTGTTCAATTTCTTACTTATTGTGTATCAGACATGCTTGCCATATCCAAAGGAACAGAAAAATGCTATATGTAAAGTCTTTAGACTTTAATAAACAGTAATTAAGGATAATTTACTAAGTGTAAACAGGTATAAATCTGCCATTTCTAACACACCAAGCATTATTTATCAGAAAGTTTAAAATAAGAAGTGATGGGTAGGAGGGAGGAGCAGGATTATCCACGCATCTCTACTGCAGTATAAAAATATGAAGTTCTGTTCCAAAGGCCAATGAAATTGATGAAAATTGGCAGGGGCAGGAACAGAGTTCAGAAATCTGAAATGAAATGGGATTTAGGTATCTTCATACCTTGGGTTTCCTTGAAAATTCCAACTTTGCAGACCCAGAACAAAACACACTTTATATTTTGTTCTTCAATTTTTGTGTTAGTCTTTATGTAAATTTGCTTCAGTATGCAGACAAAAATTGAAGCGATATACGCATTATTTTTAACAAGGTTGCCAAGGTTTGTTAGCTGAATGATGAATCCCATTTACTTGCAACATACCACTGACTCTGTATATGACAGCTCTACTGTTAGAATAGGATCAGAAGCAGAATCTACTGACATTCTCACTTCTCTCTTCCACAGTGTGTATTAGTCAGCTTTTATTGAGAAATATTTCCATAATAATCCAACAACTTCTCCCTCATTTGTTTGCAATGAAAGAGTTAATATCTGTGACCCAAATATGGAGACCCATTTTAAACTTGCTGAAAATTGCTTTTTAATCCTAGCTCTCGAGGATTTCCTTTGGAACCATCTGCCATGCACACTGGGTACTCTTCTCCTGTATATATGCAGGATTACTATAATATGGATTCTTTTGTGTAACTTAATACATTTCAGCATATTAAAAAATTAGTTGAAATTTCCATTCTTTCCTGATTTCAACTGTATACCATAAAAGTGACTGTAAAAGTCAAAGTCAGTGACAAGTTCATAGCAAAACCAACACCCATATTTATCTTATTTACTGCAGTATTTACATTGCAATTCTAATGTATTTAGTCAGTCTAACGCTGAACAGGATTTAAGCAAATAGTTATGAGTCATTTAACTACTATAACCTATGCACATGCTTAAAATTAAGCTCAAGCATTTTCCTGGATAGGAATGTATTTAAGCATCTGCTTTCCCAACTGCAACACAGTTTGAAGACTGGAAGACACAATTTAACACCATGATAATTAGAGATCAGAAAAGATTTCCAAATACTATTTCAAATCTATTGTTCAGTTTTTTCTCTTTTCTTGCTATAAACTTTAAGCAGTTGTATTTTTATAGTACAAATACTGAGGAGAAGCAATAAAGTCACATTCATAAATAAACTGAATCTTAAAATCGGCTCATGCAACCATATATCTTTTAGCAATCATCCAAAACAGAAAACAAAGAAAATATATTGCTTCCTATCAGAATAATCACAGCCAGAGCTATTGAAATAGCAAACATTCAGCAAGATAGGTTTATAATTAATTTACTGGATCAACTTATAAAGTAAAAAACCCAAAATCCCAACACAATTATCGATTATTTTCAATGTGGAATACTTTTTAAAAAATGGTGACTTGCCTGCAAACATTCTGAGAACAGAAAATAAGGAAAATTATTTGCATAGTTTTAACTAAATAAGGTGACACTAACATTTCAGAAGACAGACAAGCCATAGCCTGTGAACTTCTTTGTTTCACATAAACACACTTGAGAGCAACGTAACTGTGCATGGGCTTTATGCTAGCAGCCCTCAGAGTCCTCATTCACATTATTTTATTTCACAGCCAGTCCCCTAATATCTAATAAAAGTGAATGGCAATACAAAATCTCACACCAAAACATTCCCCTCCTAACCGAAGGTAGAATCTCATACCCTTTGATACATTTTCCCTGGAAAGGAGCGGTGTTAGATATGATTAATATACAGGACAGATCTACACATGCAGATGTTGGAAAAAAGCGGAGAGAAGAAACAACCAAGCAAATAATTTTGTTTCAGCAATAACAGATGTTGGAGCATCATCCTACAGACATGTTACTTATAATGCAAAACTGCTCATAAAGTGAGCGAGGGGGTGAGGACAGAATCAATGCCCAGTTACGCAGTTATTTCAGTGTTTCCATTTTCATGAACTTCCTGTACGATTTTGTCCCTTTAATTTTCCTTCTCTAATAATCACATCAAATGAGTTTTGTCTTAAACATCAGTAAAAAGAAATTCAGCTGTCTAAAAAAAAGTCCTAAGACGGCTGGTAGCAGGTTCTTAAAAATAACATGTTATCCTGTTATTTACCTCTGTATAGACCCAGTGCAATTCACAAGATCCTACAGCACTACTTAGGATTAGACTTGAGTGACTGAAAACAGCTTCATGTCCTGATACATCTCCTGATGGCAAATGGATTGTAAAAGACTAACAGTGCTACGGCATTTGCAGATACATCAGTGCTGAAAAAAACAACCAAATGCATATTAAATAGATTAAAACCACCTTTCCCTGGCTAAGGGAGGGATTAACTGAAGCCTGGTCTGCATTCCAGCTGGGGAGTAACCTGCTTTCCTGCTAGATTGCATTTGCCACTCACATTATCAATACAGCACCATAGTTTCTTAAACTTCATCAGTGACATTGAGGATCTGGCGAGACATCAGGGACGTAAGCGGTGCCAGTGCTATGGCTACAGAGTACAAAACACAACTGATTCATGCTTAGCACTCACCAAGTCTGTCTCTTCACATACAGCACAAAAAAACTCCCCCCGAAACCCAGAAATAAACACATGCACAAACCTATGCAATGAAATACATTGACAAGCCTTCCAGGCAAGGGCAGTGGAAGCACAGTACGTGAAGCCTAAGCACTTCATTGATAACATTCAAGTCCTCTACTGACCAACAGGAACCTAAGTAACATCCAACTAATTATCAGAAGTAATTCAGAAAAGCTTACACGTGGAAGTTTTGATGCTGTATAGATCCTCTAGGATCTGCTGAGCAGCATAGCATCACACTGCAAAAATAAAGCTTAGTGCATGTTGGAAGAAGAGAGCCATCTCTTCCTCAACATATATGTTGGTATATAAGGCTGCAACAGTGGCTTCCAAATTGCAACTGTCATCTGAGATACAGTTTCTCTTTAGACTACATCCCCTTCTTTTCAATGCTAGAGTGCTGCTATGTCACCCCAGAGTCTCCTTTACAGACTATTTACATCCCACTTTCCTTTACAGTGAATTAAATTGAGTATCATTAAGACCATAGGGCAAAAGAAAAGTTACCAGCAGCCTTCAGGATGCCTGGAATTCAGGCTGATACATTTACAAGAGCGCCATCACAGTGGTAGCAGACACACACAGGCCGACAGACAAGACATTTATGCAGCAGCTACAAACAACTGCTGTACTTTGAGAGCCCTGTATCTCTTGGATGACATTCTCCACCATAAGTATTTTCGGAATAAATTTGCTTAGCTGTGTATAACATGGCCTCTCATTAGTACTATGTGAAATCTGTAGGCAATTAACATCCCAAAAGGAGCTGTCTAAAGCCACCCCATCTTTCTTCATGCACACGTGTGAACCTACAGGCTTTCAATAGCTACCATGTAAAAGATACATTTCAAAACAAAAATCCTCACCAAAAAAGACAAACCCTGACCAGCCATAACTGTTTACAAACCAGCTTTCTTACAACTGACTGGTCCACCAGTACCACAGAAATTAGTGACGCGTAACTAATTGATACAAATCTCCCGAGGGGAGCATTGCTGCTGGTTATCTTGATATGAGGAATTTAGTCCACACGGATAAATTGGATGGACAGCTGAAAAGCTTTAGCTTGCCTAGTAGGAAAGGAATTGATCTGGTAAAGAAAACCCTTAAAGGGATATTATCATGTCATAGAGCGGGATTAGAAAAAACATTAATGGTCTTAAAACAACTGAGAGACCTTAGAAAACTTTGTGCTTCTATCAGTAACGCTGATTAGTTCCACTAATTATTTCTACCTTCACATAAAATGTGAAAAAGGGAAGATGTCAAATGTTTAATACTTCTCCTAGTTAAACTTATGATAAGAATATAATTATGAAACTGTTTGCTATAGAAGTCCTTATTCTTCAATTAGTGATTTCAGTTTTGCATCTAGTATTTTTACTTATCAATTCCCCCTTCCATTGAGTTCAAGAAAAATAAAAGTATTCAGATATTCACAGACCTGTAGAAGATTCTCTTCATGTTTCTGGCAAAATGTTGTATCAGACTTTTCCTCATGAATTTTACTGCCCGCTCCTATACAAATTACTCAATTCCATAAGCAAGACAGGTACTCCACTCATTACATTATAAATAATGTAATGCATAAAAAGTTAATATGCATGTTACATGTGAGGTATGCATTTGTTGCTCCCAAGTGCACGTAACACAAGATTTATTTTCTTCAAAAACATCCGATTTCCAATAAAGGATTATGTGAAGCAACAGCATAACTAACAAATTCTCAAAACATACCTTACATAGACTACTGCTTAATCTGCACAATTTGTCTAAAACTAGTTAAAAGTTTCCTGGACTTCAGAAAGAGATCACGGCAATATATTGAGAGAAAAGACAACAGATGTTATAGCCAAAATAACTCATGGTATACCTGCTACTATGTTCTGCTGCTAAGACTGAATGTTGACAGGAGGTCTCCCGAGGCTATCAGTAAATCAAACACCCGAAGCTAGCTGATCATCTGGGTGGAAAAATATCAGCACGAGCTCTTAAACTAACAAAATTCTCCATGTACAACATAATGATTATTGTCTGTCTAACCAAAGAAACAGACCTTCCAGTCATCTGAACCAGTAATTCCCAGGTTACGTGTAAATGAAGATTATTTCCTAAACCTTTATGTTTCTTAGCTAGTAGGTTTGAATCAAGACAACAACTGAATTGCATGACATGTAAACTCAATACTGAGTTAAGCAAATGTGCTTACCCAACACAAAACTGAGAGGTGTAAATTATGTGGTAACTGTCAGAGATTTGTCCTGACTGATAAACCTCCTGATCTTTACCTCTATGCCTGACATCACTCACATTATTTAAGAACATCATAAGCACATAGTTGTGCCCATGGTCATACTGTGCAAATTAAATAATCCACTAATATTAGAGGTATGCTGCAGAAAACAAGTGAATCAAAAGCACCTAGCAGCAACAGCCGTCCAAAGAATGTATCCAAACTGTAATAAACTGCATAGGGCTAGAACCACATAGGTTTTATTATCACACATTAATCAGTTTCCTATGCAAAGTATTTTATGTTACACTAGCTGAGAACCTCTGCTACCCATAGAGGCCATGGTTGCCCAGATCCTCAGCTAGCATCATTTAGAGCAACTCTACTGAACTTCTGGCTTGGTATTATTTTTAGCTAGTTTTTACTCCAGAAACAGTGGATCACATAGAAGAACAAGGTCACTAAACATGTGACATGTTTGAACAAGCAGCAAATGGTGATGCAACTCTTGGAAAAAATACATAAATGTACTGTCACACACAGATTAAAGTCACGCAGTGTTTTTTGCCTGGAGAAATTGTTTTCTGTTATTAACAATACTGTGGAAAAAAACCACAGTAAAGGTTAAAAGTTTTTGGCTCTACATTAATTGTTGATTACCTGAGATTAGTTATTTGAAATTCCACTGAACAGATCATTTAATAACACCATAATATTTAGTGTAACTTCATATCTCAACATACGAAATACTTTCCTGCAGCAGATATGAGCTCAAAGCCTCAAAAGGTATGTAAACCTATGGTAAAAATAACCAATGTAAGTTAATAACCTGGGCAGGCGGTTCATGAGGTCCAACACAAACACAACAGGCTCAGGCAGGTAGCACTAGTACAGACACCCACTGAACAACCTGACAGAAGCTAAATAAAGCACATGGAAAAGAGCACTGAATGGCTCCATACACCACACTACACAAAAAGCTGATCTTCAAACTATTTCCATCATAACACAGTTAACCTTGCTTCTAAAAAAGACCCAACACAAAAACCAGCATGGAGGTCAGTCTGAAAGAAGCCAGGCTGACTTACATGAACTATGTGAGGATTTGGCTTTACACAGTCCATTTAAAATAGGCATTACCAGAGTCTACTATCAGATATATGGATGTAATTCTGCAGTCAATATGAAATTTGTTTTTCACATACACAATGGCCCAATAAAGCACAGGCTTCGAGGCACTAATTATAACAAACCTTCTATGTAAACTTAAGTTTAATTAGCATTACACTATCTGGGTTTACCGGGATCACACTCTGAAGACAATGCTGGAGTGAAACATTGTCATGAACCAGGCTGCAAGTTTGTTGTTTCCTATTAGTTTCCAGGTGTTTTGGTCCTGTATGTATTCCTATCTTGACTATTTGTGTATGACAAAGAAATATAGTAAGATTGGCAAGACCACAGGGAATAATCACTACTCTGTACCTCAGAGAAAAACTGTTTAAGTTGCATTCTCAGAACTGCCCTGCTGTAACAGACAGGTGTGCTGCTGCAAAGACCACAATTTAAAAATTGCTGTTTCTTTAAGGGTCTCCATAATGCATTGGGGTTTTTTTGATACTGAATATATATGGTCTATTTCAAGACCCAAAGAACTCTGACATGGTGAAGGATTTATGAGCTATTATGCTAGACAAAATTAGTCATTACATGAAAAAGCATTAAGAAGCTACCCAAAGTGGAAATAAAGGGGCGGAGGGGAGGGGAAAAGGAATTAAGAGTCAGGTTGGACTTTGTACTATCATTATAAAGCTAGAGCAAACACAGCTAACTGATATTTACAGATACATCATCACCTGCAAGAATTTAACAACCTGAAGGTTTAATCTCCTACCCAGGACTTCACTGAATCATACTGGGACAAAATACAGCTCATCTGACATAGCAACCTGTTGCAAGCACTTAGTTTCAGTGTAATTGAATGCAGGACAAGAAATAATCGTGACCACTAGCCATGACATTGCAAACAAACTCTTAGCAAGAGGCATACAATCAGAGAAGCATAAAATCAATTCAGATCAACTCAATTGCTTTGTTCAATTTGTTATCACTGGCATCAATAACAGAATAAAAAAGCTAACTGCGGGACAATCAGAGCAGGAAGTCAGGTCTCTGAAAGATGGCGTTTCAAAAAATACCACCACAGCAACAGTATTTTCTATTCCGATTAAATCTACAATCCAGAAAATTCAACATATCATAAGTACTGGTGTTTTAGCCTCCTTCCTCCCTCCCCCATCCCTGAATAAATGATAAAGCAGAAACACAAAGTGCTCAGATGTTATTGTACCTATTTTAATTTGGAGGAAAAGGAAGTAACCTGCCTCTCTCCCCACTCAAAAAAAACATTAGGGATTCTGCTCTCACAAAAACAAGTGGCTTCTGGTGGTGTTTTCAATTCACCACCTTCTAGGGAAGATAACATGCTGTGGAGCTATTTTAAGAACATCTCATTCACAAAGGTCTCCAATTCAGTCTTCAGAGAGAGATGATTTTCTTGCTTCTTCAACGTCTTTACTGGCATGACATTTGCTTCAGAGGGAGTTCATTTGCTGTTCCAACATCAAAATGGAGCAAGAGCAGCTGCCAGGAGAGGGATAAAAGGAAACACTGGTGACAAAGAGCAGCAGGGTCATTTCTGGTGCAAAGAAATGTAGAACAGAGAGAACTGCAGAACTGTCACTTTCTCCAAAAAGCCGCAGGGGATAAAGACCTCCCCTCTGCCTCCTGCAACTGGTGTTTAGCAGCAAGAAGGAAAATGAGACAGAAAGAACTAAACAATCAGGCTGAAGTCTTTAAATTGCAAATTAGTATAAACCAACTTTAAGTACCTGAGCACTCCCAGTTAAAGCCAAGCTTATGCTTAAGCTCTGCAGTGAGCAAAGAATTCAGTAACTACTTCAGAAAATTCAAAACAAAACACTTTTGGCTAGAAAGCACTACAGGGTATGGAGCTCAGCGTTTTGGAGGTGATAGTCTTTGGGAAAGAATTCAAGCCCCCATGCTAGTCATGATCATCATATTTATATATACAGCATACTGAAAAAACGTGGGGCAAAGCTGTCAACTGCAAAACACGACCACCACAAAAACTACATTGCAAGAGCCACAAACAGGGCTGACAGGCCAGTGAAGCAACATAAGTGCCTGTAGAGTCTGATCTCCAACATCGGAGATATGCAGTATCTTAGATGACACGATCTGTCATTTACACTGGTTGTCCTCTACCCCGTATCCCAGTCATATCAGCGCAGCTCTGTTGAAGTACTATTCCATCATTTTAATCACTTTCCAAAGAAGCAGGCAAGTTCCCACACTACTGCTTTAAAGAAAAAGATGAGGCTCATCTTGGTCAACATGTCTTTGACAGACTTACAAGCTTACTTTAGGTCATCCACTTGGTTGGACTACTCGATTTTTCCCCCCCTCTATCTTCTTATTACTACATTGCCCAGAGCAGGACAGGGATTTCTCCCTTATTCAACAAGACAAGCAGAACCTTGCCATCCTCTTAGATGAAGGCATATTGCCATCCTCACAAACTTCAAGTTACAAACCTTTATACATAATCAAAGTTAAAACAAAATATTCTTTCCCCCTGTTCCTCACTGGATTAATAGATTAATTTCTTCTTTTCCAGGTTTGTAGAGAAAAGGTTTTAAAGATTAAAACTCTGGAAAATTATTCTTTGCAAAGAAAAGGACTAACATACACCAACAGGAATTTTAATCCTATGGTACTTTGTGTATATTAATGTTTATTCTGTTGTATATTAGGGCCACAGTTTATTTAGAGCATGATATTTATCTGACTAACCAAACCCCCTCAAATTCACAGACATTAGCACCATGTTTAAGACACTTTAAGGGCTTAATCTTTAGGGTTTATAAATAAAATATTACTAGGGTGTTACAGAATACTGAGGACTGTATCTGCAGAGTTGTATATCATGGTATGTGTGGGCTTGTCAAACACCCACATGATAAATTGTCAATAGCACAGCTCGGAGTACCTCTTTTGTGGAGAGACAAATCTATGCAAGCATTTTATTATGCTTTGTTCCACTTAATGTTACTTTTTCTGCATTAAAGGGTTCCCAAAAAAACCCTGCAGGCATAAGTGCTGAAGGACATTTATGCACAATACTCAGCCATGAAATCAGAAGACTTATTCTAATAGTCAGAGTCCTGTTTTCACAGTTGGCTCTTGTGGTACAAAGAAAAACCCCACAAAGCCTATGTCTGGAACTGGACCATAACATTTTATACTGTGCAATATGATACAATCTTTTGTGGAGAATTTTAAGGTTAAAACACTGCTGAGGAGCATCAAAGAAATAGAACTGGCTGATTACAAACTGTCTTCCATCCCTTGCCCTCATGCAGAGTGCTGTAAAAAAGACTATACCCCTGCAAAGCAAATGGCAAATCTAAGGGGAAAAGTAAATCTCTCAAGAGTGAGAAAAGACTAAACTTGAAACACTAGATTTTCAAAAAGGGACAAGTCTGTGCCCTGTGTTTCTAATGCACAGTATTTACTTTTATATGTAGTTTTTAAATGAGTTTACCTAAGAGCACCTGACAAATCCAGCTATACTAGCATTGTGTTTGATACTCAAACAGCAGACTTGCTACTGCTTTACAGCACTCTTACTGTGAATAAAATAGTAAGAGACAGATGCATGTCCCCATGAATAACTGTCTTCACCAGTAGGAGATTAGAATTGATCTGTCATGTTTCATCAGTAGTAGTCACCAACCACGTATCTCCGCGCATCATTGGAGAAGACAAATTAGTTGCAATCAAACTGGGCTTTGGCAGGACCTAGAGTAGTGTCTCTTACCTGCCCAGTTTAAATCACTATGGTTAGATTTTGCCAACTCACTCATCAAGCAGCTCAAGCTCGTTGAACTACTTACAAAACACTCTTGCTCAAAGTTTCATGAGCCAGCTCTGTAATGAGCTCCCCCCTCAGCAGCCTTATGCTTCTTATACAGAGGCATTAAAATACAAGGAAGCAGTGACTTACAATAGTACATGATTAATTCATTCCACAGCCCTGTTCTAAGTAGAAGTGATTCACATAACTAATAAGAAACACTTTCAAGTAAAAGATCTGTACTGAGGAAACAAAGGGTCAATTAGAAGTTGAGTACTTTGTCCGCAAGTTTCATGCTTCCTTAATATTCTTTTACAAGTTTTTTTCCTTAAACATACCTCTGTATGAATCAACTGGATCTTGTCCCCCTTAACTTTCACAGCATGAGGTGCCTAAAAAGCAGCTGAACTGACAGTCTTAAGCTTCACAGCATGGCAGGGGCCAGGGACACCAATTAAAACTGTTTATAAACCTAGTGTGGAAGGGAGATATGCTTGTTAGGGTGGGTTGTTCAACACCGGCATCTGACATAACTCCATATGGACACATAAGATAAATGTTTCCCTTCAGCTGCCATGAACTGACTGGATGGCCACACTCAAAGAGTTGTGGTCAACAGCTCGATGTACAAGTGGAGACCAGTGATGAGTGGTGTTCCTCAGGGGTCAGTACTGGGAATGGGGCTGTTAACATCTTTGTCAGCGACATGGACAGTGGGATTGAGTACATCCTCAGCAAGTTTGCTGATGACACCAATCTGTGTGGAGCAGTCAACACGCTGGAGNGGGTCCAGAGGAGGCCACGAAGATGATCTGAGGGCTGGAACACCTCTGCTATGAGGACAGGCTGGGAGGGTTGGGGTTGTTCAGCCTGGAGAAGAGAAGACTCTGGGGAGACCTTAGAGCCCCTTCCAGTATCTGAAAGGGGCTCCAGGAAAGCTGGGGAGGGACTCTGGATCAGGGAGTGGAGCCATTGGATGAGGGGGAACAGTTTTAAACTGAAAGAGGGGAGATTTATATTAAATATTAGAAAGAAATTCTTTACTGTGAGGGTGGTGATACACTGGCCCAAGTTGCCCAGAGAAGCGGTGGCTGCCCCATCCCTGGAGGTGTTCAAGGCCAGGTGGAGGGGGTGTTGAGCAACCTGGTCTAGTGGGAGGTGTCCCCACCCATGGCAGGGGAGTTGGAATGAGATGATCTTTAAGGTCCCTCCCGACCCAAGCCATTCTATGATTGATTCACTAAAGCTAATAGAAAAAGTTTGTATTACAAATCAATAGGAAGTCAGTAACTTTAGACAAAGGCGTGTGGGGAGAAACTCTTATGGTGGATATAGCGTACTGGTTCAGGCAACTAACCCTACTCACTAACCAGGGGCCCCAGATCACTTGGTGGCAGACTGAACTGATGGAACTGGTTAGTTTCTTCTTTGAGACTTACTAAAGATAATCTCTATCCAAAAATTTGAGATTGTTGGTGTTTGATGATAACCGTAAAGAAAAAGGGCATCAATAAACAATATAAAACTTTTGAAAAAGTTTACCTGTGGTATTATTTTTTAAATAAGTCTGTTTTTCATAAAAATACAGGCAACATTCATGACATTGTAATGGGATACTTGCAATGGAAAGCTGCACTTATGTAACATCCTCAACTATGGCAAAGATGCTGAGTACAACCCCCATTGCATTGATCCTTCCTTAAAGTAATAAGGATAAAGCAACAGCATAAGCTTCAGCTGGAACTTCCCTCGGGTTAATTGGCAACTCGTTTACTCATGAGGAAGCATAAACAGATGCTTTAAACACTAATGAGAAGTGGATCCACTTCCTATATTTTCATTAGCACAATACTTGAAAGAAAGGTTCTGAGGGACACAAGCTGCTCCAGGGGAGATGGCTACACAAGGCTTTAAAATATGCTACCACAGATCTAGGCCTGAATTATTCCCTATCCACTCCAAAAAGGAGTAGGTCAAAACACCTTGCTTAATATTAAACACTGCTCTTCAGAAGCTTCTCTCTAAATGCCCCATATAGTCAATGGGGAAAGAAATGTTAAAGTGATACCCAGACACACCTAAAGTAGACTCCTCCAAACAGGAATGCAGTATACCTCTTTACCCTTTAACTCTAAGGACCCTACAGAGATTTGGTTCCTAAATTAGCCACCAAAATTGCACATGTCTATGAATACTTCTCAATAAGCTGTCATCACAAGACTTTCAGTTTATGCCAGAAAAAGGTTGACTTTTTCCCATATCGCTGAACACTTTATTTATGACCATAAATTCAGCTATAGTCCAGTGGCAAGAACAAGACAGGTGATGTCTTCCTTCCCTTTTCTTCCCAACATGCCATTGAAGATGACTGACTTTCAGCAAATACACCAGTAAAAATTAAACTCCACTGAAAACCAATTGTTTAAGGACATATGATCCAATTAACTCCGTAATGTACCTAACTGAAAAAAATATTAAGATGACACTACATTTGGATTTGAATAATCCCACTGAGACATTAATCTGCAGATACATTTAGAATGCAAGTTTCCATACAATGATTATTAGGCAATTTTCGATTTTACTACTTCTAAAGATTTTGTAGTAACAGAGAAAGAAAAAACTCCATGATTAAAATGTGTGGGAGAACTTTAAAAGCCTTCCAGTCCTCACAGCACTTCCCTATGCCCAAGCCCACCCATCCTACTTTGTATCTACTTCCTTCCATTGTCCCACACACCACCATACCTCTCCAGAGCTTGAGGGGAATCAGAGACCAAAGAATCCTTGGTGCATGCCATATTCATATTCACATTAGCAGTTTGTTATCAACTTCAATAAAAACTTCAAACAGACAGAAATACAAGTTCTAAATAAGTATTCTGGCTCTTCTTCCAATACATTAAAAAAAATTAAGTGAAGCCTGTTTTTAAAACTGTGATATGATTGCAAAACTCAGCTAATATTCCAGTCTGGAATATTAGCTAACAACATTTCAAAATGCAACAGAAACAATTTTAACAAGGAATCTTAATTCCTGAAAGACTTTTACTGTTTACATTCTCAAAGAGCAGACAAAAAGTATCCAAAACCCATTCTTAAAAAGACTTTGCACTCAAGTTCTAGGAATTGTGACAGGCTTTCACATTTATAGCCTCCTTTCCCACATGCTGTATAGAAGTCCAGCGATGTGCAGTTTTTAGAGAAACATACAGTAAAGACATCACAGTACTTGATACTGTACCATCAGGTATTTGTTGGTAAAGCTTCAGCAATGCAGCTGTAGTATTACAGTTCTGCCAGTCTTTTTTGCCCTGTTCAGACAGGAAGCAGATGCAGAGAAGGCAAGGCTGTCAGCTCACCAATAACAGGGGCACATACAAACTCAACGTCAGTCATTTATTTCCTCTGGAACCGCTCACCCAGTTTAATCCTATGAAGGAACCTCTATCGCCATCACAGTTAATTTAACTCTACTACCATCACGGCTAAGGCTCTGATAACTAGGAGTTTTTGTGAAGTAAAACTATTAATCAGATATGATTAATATTCACACAAGAAAGTGGAAAGTGTTAAAACTAGCAAATTTTTATTAATCTCTATGTTTTAGGGAACACTTATGCTTTAAAGAATCACACTGCATTCCCCAAGCATGCAGATTAATGGTGTAAGTGAACTAAAACAACAAAGCACAAAAGAGTATTTTGGTAGTAGGTGAACACATACTTCACATTTGAAGCGTAACTTCTGAGCACGTTAATGAGCGTGCTGCAGCAAGCCTCAGAAAAACAGACCTAGAGGAGAACTGGCTATAGCATCTGCTACTAGCTAGCTGCTGAAAAGATCTAAAAACCTCTAATTGTTTTCTCCTCCTGAGCTAAGGGAAGAGGGAAGCTCACCCTGCAGTCTAACACTGTGCTCCCCACCTGCTCCTGGCGCCTGTAGACCGGGCTCAGGCCCTCTGCGCTTCCCCCGGCCTGACTTGCTTCAAGCCCTTAAGGTAATGCCTTCAAGTCTCCAAATCGAAGGGGAAAAAAAAAAAAAACCAAACCAAAAAAAAACCCAAAACACCCCACCCACCGCCCAGAAAAGCCGCACACACATTTTGAGGCCAGCCCCCGTCTTTAAAGCACATTCGTCTTTCCATTCGCTGAGTTCGGCAAGCTCCTTTTGTGAGAGACAGCTTTAGCAATCACCTTCCTCTGGAGAGCGGGGCTGAGGCAAAAACATCTACCTCAGGAAACCGAGCTCCTCTTCCCTCGCTCGGCCCCGGGAGGGGAGGAGCGCGGGCTCGCCCCGGAGCCAGCGCGGCCCCGAGGGCCTCACCGCCGCCCCTGAGGCGGACGGCCAGAGGGCCCCGGCAGCGCCGAGCCGGCCGACGGGCACAGGGACCCGCTCCCCTCGGCCCAACCCAGCTCCCGCTCCGCTTCCCGCCGCCGCCCCTCAGCGCCCACGGTGACCTCCGCGCCCCGCCGCGTCCTTATCTCACCCCGCCCCGGCAGCGCCATTGGCCCCTCCCGCCGCTCATCAGCCGGCTCCCCGCCTCCTATTGGCCGGCTGCCCACCTGCGGACGGGCGCACTAGCCACTTCCTCGTCCGTCACCCGGCGCCGCACGCTGCGATTTGAAGAACAACGGCTCCTTTAACGCCCCTCGCCGCTCATCACTCGTGAGGAGAGCTGTCAATCACGGCGCCGCCTCACCTCCGAGTACCATTGGCCCAGTAACCCCTTTTCGGGCTTTCGTTTGTCTTCATTGGGTAATTGGATCGGATAGGGGCCTGCGATTGGGCAAAAAGCAGGTCTTGGAGGCGGGACTCGGCTCAGGGGAAGAGTCCATTGGCCTGTACGCTGGAGCGGCACCGTGTGATTGGCAGGAAAGGTGAAGAAGGCGGGGCCACCCGAGGTGAGGGTTGTATGAGGTGAGGGAATCTCGCGGGGTCTCGCTGGCTCTGGGCGCGGAGGCGCGCGGTGATTGGGCGGCGGGGGTCAAGGGGGCGGGACTGAGTCAGGGAGTCTCTGCAGCGGCCGAGTCCTATGGGCCGGCCGAGCTGGGTCCCGCTCGGTGATTGGGTGGGGGCGGCTNTCTCTTCATCCCCTTTTGCCCTCCCCCTCCTGATCCTCGCCCTCCTCCCCTCGCTCCTTCCGTGCCTCCTCACTTTTTCTGGGTGCTTGTGTGTGTTTCAGGCCTTCAAGGAAAAGTTGCAAACTCCCGAGTTTTTTTTTTGCCGTATTTGAGGGAGCAGGTGCCTGGAAGGAGGGAGCTATGTAGGAGGTGCCTGGGTGCTCAGGGAGGTTTCGAGGGGATAAATGGAGAGGATGTGGGAATGGAAGGGGTAGACTTGTCAGTCCTCTCAGGGTATTCCAGGGGAGAGACTCCAAACCCTCCTTCTGGAGGGAAGGGGGACTGATAGCTGTATTTCTTTTTTATTAAAAAAAAAAAAAAAGAAAAAGTGAAGAAAAAAACCAAACAAAACCCAACCCAGTTGCCCAAGGATGGAGTTTCAGTAGCCAACCACAGCTGGACTCTTGGGGGAAGAGGGTTCGTGCACTCTGGCTCACGCACACATGAAGAGATTCTCCAAATTGTTTGGCTTCGTGAAGAGATAAGGCCAGTTGAGCTCGATGTTTTTAAAGGTGGGCTGTGTATGATGAAACCCAACTTCTTTTAAAGTGTAGCAGATTTCATTTTTGTGGCCAAATGACAGCTTGACCCAGTTGATATCCAATCAAAGGGCATTTTTTTGAATGTCTCTTTGTGGCACAACAGCCAACGCAAAAATGATGGCGGCTTACAATGGCGGTACGTCTGCAGCAGCAGCAGGTCACCACCACCACCATCACCACCACCTTCCTCACCTCCCTCCTCCTCACCTCCATCACCACCACCACCCTCAACATCACTTGCATCCAGGCTCTGCCGCTGCAGTACATCCCGTACAGCAGCATGCCTCCTCGGCAGCTGCGGCCGCAGCAGCTGCGGCCGCGGCGGCGGCAATGTTAAACCCAGGGCAGCAGCAGCCATATTTCCCATCACCGGCACCGGGTCAGGCCCCTGGACCAGCTGCAGCAGCCCCAGCTCAGGTACAAGCTGCAGCAGCTGCTGCAGTTAAAGCGCACCATCATCAGCACTCACAACATCCACAACAGCAACTGGATATTGAGCCGGACAGACCTATTGGATATGGAGCCTTTGGTGTTGTCTGGTGAGTAAAGAAAAAAAAAAAAAGAACCGATTTTTCCTTTTCATTTTTTACCAGATCATAATTCATTCTTGTTTTTGTCATTTGAATCAGAATGCAAGAAAGCTGCTTACTACCAATTTTTTTACTGGCTCTTCTCAGTTCTTAGAAAGTTGGCTTCACTTGTTTTTGTTGGCAGAACGAGGTTTAGAGTGGTGAAGAGCAACCTCTGACTGACACGCCACCCTATCAGTCTCTTTTGCGATAAATGCAACATGTTTATATACATTTTATTAGAATATGTATTCTGTATAGCTAAGCTGTGCTCCCTAAAATTTCAGGTTAACAAATGAGCATTAGAATGTATGTTTTGATCTGACTTAAGAGTAAGAAATTAAAAGTGTATGAAAACCTCTTCCTTCTTCAGTCACCTGTCAAGATCTTCGTCTAGGAGACTGATTGACCTGCGGTAGTACGCTGTATGCTACCTGAAACAGAATAGCTGAACTTTGCTCTCCTCTCATAAATGTAAATGGGATTTTCTGTCTTACTGTAGTAACGCCTACAGTTCTTTTATTCCCCCAGACGCTATTTCAGGGGATTCTGTTAGTGGAGCATACTCTCTTCCGATGTATTTTTGTGACCCCCTAAATACAATGTATGTAATTATTGCCCTTCAGGAATGTTGAAGGAAAACGGGCATGATTTTTGATATTGTTTTTGTTTTATAAACCAGTTGTCAGCTTACCGTATTCTGAAACGTTCATTAGAAACATGAAAGATGCCTTGGTGGTGTTTTTGAGAGCAAGCACACTTCCTGTGTCACAAATACAAAGTTTGAAGTGTGCAACTGTGTCGTGTCCCTACAGAACCTTCCACAGCATTCAGTCGAGGAGACTTTCTGTGTTGCTTTAGGAGTTTTGCTGTAGGTACTGTCCGTATTTCAGTTTTACTGAGAGAGAAGTATTAGGTGCCTGGGGTTGCAGTCTGTAGCAGTGTACGGTGGCAAAGTGCTTTGCAGGACAGGCCTCGGAAGAGCAAGACATGTTACTCCTTCATCCCAGCCTGTAAAGTCCGTCTCTCATAACCAGGCCGGTGTTTGTAATAAAATCGTGTTTTCTAAGAAGGCTGAACAACCTGCACAAACTAGGCGTAGGTTAACGTTATAGTTGATCTGGTGTCCCTTAATTCAGAAGGCCTAGGGAGTTAATTTAAATGCTAAGTTTTCAAAGTCAGAGGGGTGCTGTTGTACAGTTAGCACTGCTGTGTTCTTGCTATGGTACAGTATTAAAAAGTTGATATTAAAGAATGAAAACTGACAAGATATCTGCTGTAAAAAATTATCTAAAGATTATTTCCATCTGTTCATGTATTTTTTTTTTTTATAAAGTGTGTAGTTTTTTAACTTAATTGTTACAGGCTTGCTTAAATTTAGATTGTTATGTAAGATCAGACCTTGTTACCATTTCTACAAGCATTTTATTTACCTGTATATATTTCCTAGGTCTTTATTTTCTCAGTTCTATTTGCCAAAAAGTAAGGTGCAGAGAGAGATCTGCTTTCATAATATTCAGTAGAATAAAAGGTCACGCTTGAATATTTAAGCATAATAAAATAAAAATGACTGAGGGGAAGAAAAGAAGAGTGGAAAGCAGAAGGGTCTGCTCGTGCCTGCCGTTGGGTAGAACGGGGCCAAAAGGGTCCACCCGTCCCGAGGCCCCTGACCCTGCCACTGCCTCCGCGGGAGCGGGAGTTGCCACTGGTGGGACCCTGCTTGCAAAGTTGTAAGCACAGCTCTTGCTTCAAGATAACAACATCTTAAAAAAAAAAAAAAAAAAAAAAAGGGAGGGTGTTAAATAAAAGCAGAAGCCTGGAGCTCAGATCTGCTTTGGTGAGGCTGCGCGGACTGAGAATGTAATTGGTTGACGTTAGTTCCTCTTTGCTCACGTATGTTTGAATTCAGTGGTCAATGTTAGGCTTTTGGCATTTCATATTTGCTTCTGCAAGTGAATGCAGACTGAATTTAGGAGTCTGTAAGCAGTAATTAAACTGAATTTTAGGTTTCATTCAAAGTGTGAAAGAATGCCTGTGTAATTTAATTTTAGCCATGTGAGATAATGCAACTGAACATAAACATTGATTTGGGTATTTATAGTTTAAGTTGACTTAGGCATGACAAATGTGTACTTTGGTACAAGTGTAACACAGAATTTTCAGTAACATAAGGCCTAAGCTAATTTTGAATAAGGATTCTGATGCTTATCTACATCTCTTTCTAGCATGTATTGGCACTAATAGATAACTGAAAGTTCATATCTGTATTTCTGAGGGAAATGGATGTTATTCTACAGACAGTTTGAGCATTTGAAGAAGTAGTCTTTCATCTTGCTACTCGGATGTGTCACTGCATTGTCTAGAAGATAGAACTTATCCTGCAGTTAAGTTTAGCTCGTCAAATAAGTAATCAGTAGAGTGTGGTATTGAGTTTCCCGTTAGCTTACTGAGAGAGATTTTGACTTGGCGGTTGAATTAGCATTTGTCATTAGTTCATTTGTCTGGTACTTTATGATGTTTCAGGGTAGCTAATGTGCTGCTGGAGTTTTTCACTCATGAAGAGCCAAAGCATCGTGCTTCAGCATTTTCATTATTAACTCATGCAGGCTTGTATTGCTGCCGCTAGTGTTTGTGTACACAAACTGTATCCTTGCTCATCTAGGCATCATTACGTTTTAAATCAACTATCCACGGCACGGCACCTCCTTTGACTACAAGTCGATTTTAAAGTGAACTTGACCCAAACTGGCAAAGTAGAAAAGAATCTCCTGGACAATTGTCATTAAATTGCTACATTTTTCTGTTTTCATTGTGCTTTAACGTAAAGATGTGCATATTAATGCAATACCAAAGCTGGGTGTTTCTGAAGTGTGACAGAAGAGGGGGGAACGGGAAGCTGCTGAAGCAGGAAAAAATGCGTAGGGACCTTCCCCAGGTTCTGCAGATTTGCTTAACTGTGCTCAAGTTTGGCAAATTGCCATGAACCAAGTTGCAGACCTAATTTGCTGAAAACAGAGCAATTTGCTCCTAAGTATTCACTGTTAACACATTCTTAAAGTGTTGAAAAAAATCCAGATTTTAGTTTCAGCGAGGAACTCTGTTTGTGCCCCATGTTTCAAATTGTCTCTGATTTTTGGAAGTCTTGTGTATATTGAAGAATAAGGAGCTGTCCTTTGCAGAAGTGCTCCCTGTTTTGCTGGGGAGACATGCTACTGCCATCTGGTGGGATTCTAAAAATTATTATTATTATTATTATTAATAATAATAATTTTTTAAAAATATCCTTTGAACCTACCAAGGCTTATAGGTTTTGGAGTGAGGGGTAAAGCCTTAATACCTTTGCAAGAGGCACTCGTGCCGTTTTCATGCAGGATTCCTAGACCAGTGAAGAGGAACTGCAACTTCTGTGGAGGTAGAGAGGGAATAATTAATTTTGTTGCTGGTTCAAGCTGTTAACACCGTTGCTGAAATTTTATGAAAATGTCTTGTTGGTTGGGATATGTCCACTCCCGTGGGATAAGAAACTATGACTCTGTAAGGTGTGTGGGGATTATGTTTGTCTTATGTGTGTCTCTTGATTTTGAAAAGTTATTGTCATTCATCAAAGACTGTGAAATCAAGCAATCTGTTTTATTATTATCAAAACTATGTTAAAAGGCATCTCTGTGGGAAGTCTGTTACAAATAACAATAGAAAAAAGTATATGATTTAAAAAAAAAAAAAAAGTCCTGATTTAAATTGCAGTGTGGTTTTTAATATATTTGCTTCTAATTCTTTTTATTCAGAAAGTCAGAGAGCAGTGCAATGGTCCAAATAGTTTGGCTGGTGATGTTGAGATAGGACATGTACAGGCTGCCATAACTTTTAGAAGCAGGAATCATTTAGCCTAAACCTGCCGTTCATTCCTGGCCTTCAAAGGCCTGAAATTACTAAAGTCATTGCTAAATAAAATTCGCAAGAATATTGCATGCAATTGATTGTTGCCTGGACCCTAGTACTGTTTTAAGAGGGTTTTATCACTATACTGATACTAAGCACAGCAATAGGAAAGACGTTTCCAGGATAAACCGATAATCTCCTAACTGTTACTTTAAAGGAACATGTCATGCTCAGCAAGTATGCAATATAGATAATTTGTTTTGGACAAAATTACTAGAATGTATATTCGGAGGGAGGGGGGAGGGGAAGATGTTGCAGCTTCAAAACAGCGTGAATAACTGCAGAAGTTCCCCTTCTGTTGTCTGATACTGCTGTGAACTGGTGATGTTTTGCATAGTTAATGCAAATAATAATGCAAAAGTCCAGTCTGGTAAGCATGAAAAGGTTAGAAAAAGGTGAATCATGAAAATTTGTTTTATGAAACCTTTCTTTCAGTGTAAGAGATTTTTTTTTTTTTAAGCTAAAGCTGTTTGTGTCATGATCTTTTTCCAGTCCCTCAAAACTCACCTGTTAGTGGAAGACAGTACTTGAACATTAGGAAATTGTCCCATGTGAATTAGCATTTAGATGGACAATTGTTTGCTTTGCTTTAAACTATTTCATCTGATGTTTTGTATTAGTGTAAAATGACTTTTTTGTGATTGATCAAAAAAATACAAAAGGACTCTAAAGTTTATCCTGCAGCCCTCATTGTGAATGAGACTGAGCATAAATGGAGAACTGTAAGCAGGGAGTGGTATCTCCCGTAGATGGATCAGAATATCCACCAGAATTGGATAAAGAGGCTCTGGAAGGAGTAATCCACACCAGTAATGTTATCCGGGGAGAAGATCCCTACAAAACATTCAAACTAAGCAAATCCAAGACAAATCCAAAGAGCCTTTTAAAGTACTGACATTACAGCTGGCTAAGATGCAACAACAGTACTAATCAAGAATGTAACTCCGGGTTTTTCTTAACAGTGGAAAACATCTACTAGATGATACATTGATTTTTGGTGTAGTGAGATTTGCTTTTAGTAATGGGCAACAAAAGCGTTTAAAATTAATAAATAAAATGGTCAGAAATAGTTTTAAAAAAAAATCCTTCCAGGACATTTGGAGGACTTGGCTGTCTGTATTGACTGTTGTGTTTAACACTGCTGATGGTCTTCGCTCATCTCGGTAAATACGAAGCTTTTCCAGTCAAATGATGCATCTGCCTTGTCTACGTAGACTGTAACAGAAAAATGTGAACAGAAATTTCCAGTTAGAAAAGATTACCACTGTTTAGTTCTTTCTAGTTCCAGTATGCAAACACTTTCTGTTAGAAGCTGTGATATGAATGTCATTGTAATTGCCTGGCTTCTTATGGATGGCATTTTTTAAATAACGTCGCCTTTTATCGTCCAGCTGGGTAGCGTCTTCCCTACCAGTGCCCTGTCTTGAACGGGCTGTGGGTACCCGACAGAACCGTTCCGGACAGGAGCGCTGCGCTGAACACTGGCTTTTTTGGTTTTCCACTTCACGTGTTATACTTCAGTGAGTTCTCGTCTGGGGCGTCTGATGCAGATAGGCAGTGATTTCCTAAGAAAGAGACTGTCTTTTTTATCCAGCTATTTCTTGGAGGAAAGCGTGAGGATGCCTAAGGCAAAAGAGACAATACTGGCAATGGGCACATTACAGAGCAGAGTGTGTGTTGTGTTTCACACTTACCATCACAATTTAAGGATCTGCAGGTGATTATCTTTATCCCTATGTCAGTATTTTTTAAAGGATTGCTTTGTCTAAATCGGATTCTGACTCTATTTGTGAAGAAATATAGTAGAACAATGACCTTATACAGTTTTTTTTTATATGGGAAATTTTGCAAAGCTTATATGTTTAAGTTGGGGTGGTTTTTTTTCAAATTTCATGAAAAGAAAAATTCTGTTAACATTTAAATGACTGTTCCCCAAATGTGCTGAATTAAATGAAACAAATATAATAACTCCTTGCATTCAAACTAGACGTTGGGAATTAGGTGAAATTCTATCGAAGTAATATAGTATATTGTTCAGTATTGTCTTCTAAGATGATGTAAGAAGGAAGGAATGTGGATAACTTTTTTTTTTTTTCCAAAGTTGGGCGAGGACCATTTTGGATAAATTAGTTCACTGTAAATTATGCCAAGGTCAGCATTTCACAGGTCACTTGAAATGCATGTTGTTTTGCAGCACCTGCAAATCTTGATGTTGTTTGTATCCACATACCACTGTAGGCTGATAATACAGTTAGATCACGGTAGCGTTCAGTATTTTCTCTTTGCTCTGAATTCTGCAAGTGTTACAGCGGAACAGCTTGTGACTGGATCTACAATCTAATATTGATTTTTCAGAAGACATGTTTCTGATGTTCTTTTCCCCTCTTCCCCCCACATGCTCTTTCACCTTTTTTTAGGAGAGTGTTTAAATTGTCGATTTCACTAATCCAAAAACACAAATGCGTTTAGTGTTTACAAACGGGTGAAGGTGTAAGCCTTCATACCAATGATGTATGAACAAATAGAGTAGTAAATAAAGGCGAGTAACGAGTGTGTGTGCTGTATGAGGCTGCTTGATGTCGCAAGGCTGCTTGATTTCTTGGGGGAACAATGGAATTGAGAGTGAAAATAGCTTTGGGCAGGTAAAGTAGAAGGAAACCTTTGGGATATGTTTGAAGTGTTTTTTTGATGACTTGTAATGGTTGTATCTGGGTCTCATGTATCTTTAATCCTCTGGAAAGTTCTGCCTTCTGGTCTGGAATACGTAACGTTCAGCTTTTCATATGAGAAAAGTTAGCTCAAAGTTGTATAGAGCTTACTAAAACTGAATTTGTGTTTATTTGAATGAACAATAATTTGTTAATATAATTGGTAATGTTTTTTAAAATGGCATATGAAAAAAATGCACAAAGAACTGTAGTTTAAGTGTTAGAAAATAAGAGAATAGAGAAGCTGGCTTACTTAGTCTGCAAAACTAAGTATAGATGAATGAGCTTTATGGTGGAGGGAGATGTTTTGGGGAATAATACTATATTTTAGGTTAAACTGTTTCTGCAGGCTCCTGTATGTTAGTAGACCCATCTGTTCTATATTTGAGGGTTAGCTTTTGAAGTCCTGTTTGTCTGAGTTGTTTGTAAGCAAATACCAAACGGTAGCTTTACTACTAGATTTTGTGTACCAACGAGATCTAGCTCACAGGTTTTTTTTCATGTGGAAGTTTTGGTTACTTGAGCGCAGCATGGCTTTGGTTTCTTCATAAGAAAAGTTGCAGTGGAGCAGTCAAGTCTTTTTTTTTTTTTTTTTTTTTTTTTTTTTACACAGAATGTGAAAAAATTTCCCCTCTCTATTTTTAAAAGATTGAAATGGCACATAGGGAACGCTACAATCTTCTTACATGATCCGGGGATGATTTAGTTGCATGCGGTGTGCAGCTGGGTTGCAATATTTAATCAGTTTACGTCTGTATTCTGCTTGGTCTAACAAAGGTTCTCCGTGCTGACTGTGTGGTGGCCACCCCTATAACCGTGCTGGTGTTGCCAACTGCTTGATAACACTTGTCTGCTCGTACAGCACTTGGTATAAGGTATGCTGAGGCAATGTTAGTTACTTGCTAGTAGCAAGAATATGTTACAGGACTGTTTTAACTGTTCCAAACAGAATTTCAACTGAGACAAAGAATAAATTAGTTTTTTTCTAACTTTGTTAGTTACACCTTTGCTGTGTTTAGATTTCTGTTAGTCTCATTTCTGTGCTTATTTCCTAACTCTGGAGCCTTCCTGAGAATAGAACTGGCTACTTTGTTGAATTCATTGAAAAATGAAAGTCATTGGAACAGAGAATAAGATGATACAGGGGCAATTTAGATTTTAAAATCCTTCTGGAATATGAGAAGTAACATAAAAAGCGGGATCTGTACTCAGAACAGATTCTAGGGTTTACTGAAAACCCATTTATTTCTGGTCAAAAGAATTCAATAAAAAGAAGCTTGGCTCAGTTACTGCAATTTCCTCTGTAACCTTTAGAATCTAAGAGTAAGCACTTGATTAAAGATTAAGTTATAAATATTATTACAAGAGTAATCTATCTGAAAATGTTTGGATTTTGTTTCTGAAATTCAAGTATGTAGTATGCCTGGTACTTACTTAATAGCTGATGTCCGTTCTGAATTTCTGTAATAGATTATTTAATGGCTGTGATCAATGATTATGTTCTCTATTGCTTAGTACCAGGTATTTACAATGATATAATCACTTTCTGTAAACACAATACAGTCTCAGTTTCCAAGCTGTAGCTGGGATTTATGCCGGTTTGAGTCTGTCCTGAATTGCCTGTAAAGTTGGGAAATTCTTAAAGTAATAAATAATGTTTTTAGGTAATGCACCTTTAGTGTTGGTTACACTGGCGAACAGGCTCATTAGCACTGGTGTAAACTGTTGAGTTTGGAGTTGTGTAGATCTCCTCCTGTGTTACCAGTTATGGAAAATCAGTATATGGTGATGCGCGTGCTGGAGGTGGATGGGAGCAGACGCCTGTGCTGCTGAAGAGTGGGAGCTTCTAGGAGGAGAGACTTGGGATGAGGATGGGTTAACTGGAAGTGCAGGATGGAGGAAATGGGAGAATCCCTGCTGCGTGTGAAATGTGCCATTGGCCCAGGGCAGAGCTGTGTCTTGTGTCTGTCACTGATGGCGTTTCTCAAAGATGACAGTTATCTTGTCTGGGTTGGAATAGCACAGATTGGTTTCCAAACACAGGAAGAATCTTTATAGCTCTCGAAGTTGTCTGGTGTGGATGTGTTCGGCTGTTCTACAAACGGTTAACTGCAACCGGAATGGACAAAGCCCCAGTGTTATGATTTGAAAATGCACCACATAGCAGATGCTCTAAGTTTTGCCTTATTGTGAGTCAAACTATTACATGCAATTTTGTAAAAGTAGACCCCTAAGTGAGGTTGTAGATGCTTAAATGAAAGTGGCTTATGACAGGCAGTACAAATAAGTACGTAAAGGATAGAGGCTTATGTGGTTAATGCATTTATTTATTGATAATAGTATTTGACCATAATAGGCAGTAGCAAGGAAAAAGTGAATGTGAGTGGTAGTGGATGGGATGGGTAGTGAATGGGGTGGTAGCTAAAGGTGGTACAAACCATAGGAATTATCTGCTGTCTAAATACAGAGATGTTATAAAAATTAATGCTGCTGTTATAGCAGTAAGCCATGCTTTTTAAAAAAGTAACATGGTAACATATTTTCTTTACTTATTTTCACCCACTGTATTCTGACTGTCATTTTCATCACTTCCACCCCTTTTTCTTATTTTCCAGTGTTGTCTGTGGTACTTTATATGAAGTGCAGCTTATTAACAGCATGTTTAAATGAAGACAATAGTGGTTAGATATGAGGGCTAAATTGTAGAAAATAAATACTGCTTCTCTGTGGAAATCACTAGAGCTCCATCCAGAGAGCATTGTAGGAGTAACCTGGAAAAGAGCAAAGTCATTTGCTCTACGGAAACATTTGGCATTCCTTAGTATGTCATATATGCCATAGGAACGGGCTAGAGACCGGCCTGTGGATGCAAAACGTGTGCAAATACGTGTGATTCAAGCACGTAGATCACAGAACCGAGTATCTTTTAGGGAAATCCCCACCTCGCCTGTGGTCAGTGTCGCGGTTTGGTCCAGACTGGCCACTGCGACCTCAAATCAGGACAGTCAGAAATGCCCTAACTTGGCCAAAGTGTAATATCTTGAAATTGTGAAGATACTGATACTTTTAATATTTTATTATATATTATAGTCTACACTGAGAGCCTGGATCGATGAAATTGTCAGCACATTTTTCTAGGTTTCAGAGTTCCGTAATTTTGCTACAAATTGCCTCCTAGGAGTTTCAGTAATCACAGAGAAAATGGCAGTTGAGTTCGGCTGAACTCGGGTGTGTAATGTGTGAGTGCATACAACGTGGTAGCGGTACAACGTTGGAGTACACGAGTGCAAACAGCTTCCCAGAAGAGGGAACTGGACAAACGGTGTTAGATGAATACAGCCTTCTACCAAAATGCATTGCTATTCAATACACCAGAACAATCTGGACTTCATTTTAATATTTAAAGCTATATCTTCTTTCGTTATGTGAGAGTGATGGAGAAATGAAGGTAGACTTGTATCAGCCTTAATATTAAATAACTTCCATGGCTATGGCTGACTTTGGAACACAGCCATGTACAGTGTTTGAAAGTGCTTAGTAAGAATTTGGGCTTTAATCATGAGGGCTGTAGCAGAATCAGTGTGTCCTAGTAGTATCATTCTTTAATTTCCTGATGCTGTATTTTTCTATAAAGGCTTGGAAGCATATGTGTGTGAGTGGAATTTTTATGCTGTTTATGATGTTGGATATAACACCAGAATGGTTATAGCAGAATCATTTTGTAGAATATGTACTCTCAGAAATTATCTGCTGTTATTTCTTTAATTTTCTTAGAACATGGTATGATGGTATTTATGTGTAATATGAAAACAATACATTCAGATCTTTCTGTTCAGTAACTCTTGCAGGAAATTTTGTGGAAAAATAAAATATACTGGGAAATGTAGGAATCCTTGGACTCTAGAGAATGATTTTCTTTCCCCCATTCTCTTTCATATGCAAATACATTTTAGTAGGTGCAAAAAATTGCTCACCAGAGAAACTGGTGTTTTAGTTTCCTTGTCATTTTGGAATGGTGCTATTCCAAATTGTAATCCTAAATCTATTCCTGGTTTCATGGCGATATTTTTCGTCATTATTCTGGCACCACCAGGCGGTGCTCTTATAGTTTTCTTCATTTTGTAAACCAAATGTAGTGTCAGAATAGAACCTTTGCTTAATGGGAGCAGTAAAGCTGAGGATGGTATTGAACTGATGGTCAAGTAGTTATTCTGGCTTTGATCTACATTATTAGTTTTTTTCTGAAAAGCTACTGACTTTCCATTCTCTCTTGAAAGTGTTTTAATTTCAGATAATGCATTTTATTATTTTATGTAATATAAATTCTTGTAACTATTGAAGAATATTTGTCTATCAATAGCAAAACTTACTCCATAAAGGTAGTAGCAATTTTCAGAAATGAGCAATCTTCTTCATGTGAAGTAATTGCAAAGATCAGTGCTAGCACTCGTTGAGCTCTGCAAATGAGACTTGAAAGCCAACCTAGTTGTAGATTAGGAGAGAGAGAGTCTAGCTTGTGGTCTGGGTCAGTGGACTTTGTTTCACAGAAAACCATTTTATTTTTCTTTTAACTGTTTTGCTTCCTAATTAATAGGTTAAGGATTATTACAGGAAATACAGGAAAAGTTAAATCACAGTCCATTTTGAGCCCTTTTCATTTATGTATGGCACTTCTGTCTGAAGCTCACAGTGCACTGGCTTCGTAATAGAAGTGTATGTCTCTGTCTTTTAGCAGAGTGCCTTTTTGGCTTCCTCCTGCCTTTGTTTTTAAAGGTCCTTGACAACCGATATGAAACTATTTGAAAGCCCTAAATAAGAGCTTTTCCCCCCCCCCCAGAGATTACATAGTAATCAGAACAAAAGCATTGTTAAAAAGGCTCTTCTCATGTAGCAATATAACTTTTCTTTGGATGTTTCTGTAAATTCTTGTTGGCTCCTTTACTTCAGATCTCTTATTTGGAGGGAGAATATCTTGCAGGTAAGCTTTACAGAAGAAGGAAGAGAATATACCAGTTATTCCCAGACTGTTTGCAATCAATCTTTCTTAATTTTATCAATTCCTAGGCTACCATTTTTAGGCAAAACGAAGAAGAGAATTTTCTGAATCTCTTAGTGCTTTCTGACTCTCCTGTGTTCTCCCCAAGGGCTTTTGAAATCCTGTAGACCAGATCTCCTTGATGTTGATTTGTAGCTTGTGGGTATGTTGATGAAGAAAAATTATTCTTTTTGTTATTGTTCTGACTGACTGAAGGGACATGGATCAAATAGGTTATGGAAAGACATGATATTCTTAAAATTAATATGCATAGTGTAATACTGCACAAGGTTACAAATGTAGACTGTATAGAGTATTTAATGTCCAAGCGTGCCTTGACTTCAACTGTTTCTGCATCTGGCTTGAGCTGTGGCTAACAGTTTAGAAAGGTGCATCTGCAAACCACCTCTTAACGCTTTGTGTGCATTTGACTGTTTGGTTTTTTTTTTTTTAACAGTACAGGAAAAATTGAGATGCTGTTTTTTAACAAAAGTGAGGAGTCTTCCATTCATTTAGCATTTTTCAAGTCATGATTCCTATTCCAATTGCAAGGACTTATCCAGCACAAACAAGAATAGACACAGGCTGAAAGTGACGTCTTGGAAGATGAAGATCTGCCAATGGTTTTGTTAAGGGCACATGTCCTTTAAGTTGTGGTTCTGGAAACTGATCTTGTTAACAAGATGTACAGTTAAAGGACAATGGAGTTTAATGGTTTATGTTTTCTTGTAGTTCAGCGTATGTAAATGAAGAAAAAAACAACCCACAAAACCAACTGAGAGTTGTATTAAGAAAAATACCCAGCTCTTAACATGAAATGAACAAAATGAGTAATAACTAGCATCTACCTTATATTTATGTCTAAATTCAAATTGTTGGGGAGAGATGCTCCCACTCGGCTTTTCCTCATCCCTTATTTCTTTCACTGTTTTGAACTGACTGAATAGATTCACTGTTGCTGTCCATGACGTTTTCAGAGTTTTTTATATGCCTCATCCTTGCTGGCAAGCATACCTGATTTGAAAGGCTCAGTTTTAATTTAGGAGGTTTAGTTAAGGGTGCAGTTTCACAGCCACATTGGTGGCAGCCCATCGGCTGTGCCTGAACTAGCATTTGTGTGACAGTGTCCTGAATTGTTAGTCTTCTGTTGAGTGCTGCTTCACAAGTGAATATTCGGATCATGAACTGGAGCAAAAGAATATGAAATGAAGACCTGCTCGAATTCTTTTCAAGTTTGAATCTTAAAGCCATTAAAAGTTGCCATTTTTGATCTGGCAGAGCAAGACGTTCATCTTCTCTGTTTAGATCCAGACTGCTTCTTGAGAGGGAGAGTCTTGGTGAACGTTCTGGGGAATACTTCTGTGTCAACAGCTAAAGAACAGCCAGCACAGATCCTGCATGCCCTCGGTCTTCGTGCATAAGTATTCTAACAGAGAATATCATAAAGCAATACTGATAGGCAAAAATATTTTTTAAAAGTGAATCTATTTTACCATAAGTCACCTGATTTAATTCAAGCAAATAAGAGTTCTACCTAGCAACTTAACTAAAAGCAGTTTTTATTTATGAATTGGAAAGTACCCTTTATTTGTTTTTTAAGTTGTTATAGATAGCTCAAGGTATCAAAGTGCTTTTCTGAGTATATTTGTTCATTGATTGTATTTGAAAAGTCAGGATTAAGGTCTTCAACTATGCTTTTGACAGCAAGGCATTGACATACTTACCCAAGCACATAATCTGAATTACAGCTTTCCTTTTGCCCCTGCTGAAGGAGAAAAGCATTTATGTTCTTTAGGTTTGGATTATTTATTGTTTTCTGAAGCAGTTGAAGAAAAGTAGGTGAATGTTGACAGAATCGGGACCAGCCTTGACCTACTTGTGGCTTTTTCTCTGATCTCTGTCTTGGGCATGTCACCTTATCATTTTTATGCTGCTGTTTACTCGTCTAAAGCCTCATCTAAAGCATTAAGAACTGACAGGTGCTTGGTAATTTGAATATTAAATGTATATATCATTACTCCCACAGTTGTTCCCAAGAAGATTTTGTCACCTATCCTATGACCCAGTAAAGGGAATCCTTTTGTAATCATTTCTATTTCATACTGAACTAATGTTTAAACTTTGGGTTTAAAGTGTAATAGACCCAATAATTTAATTCCCCTTTGAAATCCTGCATTTTCTTCCAAGAGTCCGTGTTTTACTTTAGAATGTCCCAAGACTGGAGTTACACCCATGGTAGTGATTTATGTTATCACAAGGTTTTTGGCTGACTCAGAATAGAGGAACATATGTTAGGATTTTCGCGTCAGTTCATGGAGATCATTTAAAACTAAATATAGCTTTGAAACTAATAGGTTGGACAAGAGCCCTGCAGGTCTGACTTCGGTGTTTCTTTGGATAAAGTTGTGAAACCAAACAGCTGCTGTGTAGGATGTAAATTAGTTTGGTTTATAAGGATTCGGGGAGGGGGGGAGGAAGACAGACACTTTCCTTGAAGATCCTTTAATATTTTAAACAGTTAAGATTACATATTGTGGGTAAGTTTTAGAAGGGGGGAAAAAAGGCCAAGTATCACTGAAGTGTGCAGTCTCCTCCAGCGTCTGCTTCTTGTACCTGTTTACTTGGGCACTGGCACCATGGGATTAACTGGGTTGGTTGGTTTTTTGTTCTGCTGACAAGTCTTGTAGACATTTACTGACATAAAAAACCCAAAACTTTTCAACAGTGTGTAGGGGTACCATCCTGCCAGCATCAGCACTTGGAGAGGAACAGGGAACAAGGCCTTTCAATAAACCTTTGAGCTTTGCTACTCTGCCTTATGACACCTTTTGTAACTTAAGCCAGTGACTTTAATTGCTGGCCAGTAAGCATGTCACACCTTCAGTCCCTGATCAAATGTATAAATGAAGACATAAAGCTAATGCAATAAATATTGTGGAAGGATGAGATTAAAGGAACAAACCTGTTCTGAGTGAGCTCTCCTTTATTGGTGAATGCCAGTAAAAGAAATGCGTGACGTGTTCTGTTTAGCAATGGAAGGTATACTGCACATCAGCCAACAAAGCTGCAGTAACGTATCTTTCGTTTTATACCTGAAGTACCTTTGTATTTTAATCTCTGAGGGTTTGGTGTGGTTGATGATGTCGTTGATTAATGTTTCAGGTATTGATCACTGTAATGAATTTATTACTCAATTCTACTTCAGTCTGAAAATATTATCCTGGAAAAGAAAACAAAAATAAAGTCAGCAATAGAGATCAGCAGAAATCAGCCATCAGTGTTTTCACATTGATCATTTATTTTCTTCCTCTATTATTATCACAGAATCCCCGGGGTTGGCAGGGACCCCTGGAGATCATCCAGTCCAACCCCCCTGCCAGAGCAGGGACACCCAGAGCAGGTTGCACAGGATGGCGTCCAGGCTGTTTTGAATGTCTGCAGAGTCGGAGACTCCACCCCCTCTCTGGGCAGCCTGTTCCAGTGCTCTGCCACCTTCAACCTTCAAATAGACTTGCAATGGAAAAATTTCTCAGTTCTGAAGCTAGAGTTCATTTTACTGACTTTAACAAATCATCTGAAAAGGTATACTTCGCTTCAGATAGACATTAGCTACAATACTGGTGTAGTAATGCTGTCCTGTCTTGCAAAAAAACCTTATTATTTGTTTGAATGATGGTCATATACTTTACCGCAGTTGCAAAGGGGGTCATGTTAAGTCTTGGAAAGTGTTACAAAGGTAGAAGGTTAAGGTTAAAGGACTTGAACTTTGACAAGAACAATACTGATGGCCAAATGCTCAATACCAAGCAGTTACTTTAAAAAAATATATTGGCAAGGACTTACTTTTACCTGAAAAGTTAGATTTTGCAAATTTTACAGTATTTCAGTCATTTGAGTAGTAAGCCAAATGATCTCTCATGGAATTATCAACTTATCAACAAGATGAGAAATTGCATTGGTTACACGTTCTGCCTGTCGCAGACATGAAAGAATTTTAAAACGTCTTGTATCGCTCTCAGCAGGCTGTTAATTCAAAGGTACTATTTACCTGTCTATTTTAGTCTGTCACTCTAATATCTTAATATTTCTGAAATTGCCTTTTGAATCTAATGAAAAGGAGTGGTTATGGCTCCAGTGTAATTGAGACTGTCAAGGAAATAGGTGGAATTTTTACAGCACTATGAGACTTGATGGTATGTGACAGAGGATCATTCACTTCACTGGTCCATGGTAATGGGAGACTGATGTCTCTCTAAACTCCCTGGTAATAAATACCAGCCTGATTATTTTTTTTTTTTCTTCTTCTTCTTCTTCTTTGCAAGGTTGTGGCTCTTTCTTAAATCTTCATTAACGTACCCTAAAATAAAAAGCACTTCTTTCATATTCCAAAAATATCCCATAACCCTAAAGCATCTTCTAGACTTTTGAGTTGTACAGGTTATGATTTTATTTCACACTTGTGTTTTGACATGTCCCTTCTGTTCCTACAGTAATTCAAAGAAAGAATGACTGTGCAGTGTTGATCACATAGAAGTCTTTACACAGGAAAAAAAAAAAAATAGCAGCAGTTTACAATAATTTACCTCAGTAAAATGTACAGAGGAAGGGTCAGAAAAACTGATGTCCAGTTGCCTTGTATAGAACAAGGAAGCTGCCATTGATGTCATTGGGCTCTTTACCACTATTGTGAAAATATATAAAGGATTATCTTCAGTTTGAGTTGCCATTATTAGAAAAAGAGGTATTATCTCTAAAAGAGGTAGCACCAAAAGAACTTTTGTCAGATGCACTGTTCGTTTTGTTTTTCAACTCTTAGTTTTGATTTATTCAGTAGAGAAGGAATTGAGACGTCTCTGGTTAGTGTTTACTTTGGCCATTGTTAAATGCTGGTGTTGGGAATTACAATGCCTTATAAGCTTAATGTATATTTTAAGTAATATTTTAAAGTTCTGTGATTCTAATATCCATTCCCATGCAAGACAGATAAATAAAAATACTGTTGTTTGAAATGATTTCTGACAAAGGGAATGGAAGAGGGAGTGGCAACTAAGAAGTATTCTGAGTTGCAATACTGTATTCTGTATTATTGTAATCAATATTTGTATTATAATAAGGAATGGACAGGATATAAGTTGAAACTTGAAAGGTCAGTAAATAAGATTTGCCTCTTACAGGCAAAAACCTTGATGCACGTTCATAGATTTATCATTACTACAGAATTTGGGGGGATGAATATAAATAGCAGTATTTCATAAAATTAAAAGGTACTTTGAGCCTCATACAACAAACGTATCAAAGTCCTGGAGCTTAGTACTTAACCAACAGATACAACCATTTTCCTTGGTGGTAGCAGAGAACACTGGAGTGTAATTACTTTGGAGTGAAGTACCGTGTTTCAAATATTTGTTACAGACTTTGGTTTGAATACTCTTCTGATTTTTTCATATGCTGGCAAACAGCCCAACATGATAGTAGTGAAAAAAAGGAGTGGCTGAAATACGATAGATTTAACCCGGAAGGTAAGTATTGAGATCGATTCTGTGATACTAATTGAGAGGAGGTGCGGTGCTGGTTCACAGTGATTATTGTGTAGCTTCGTTGGAGTAATGAGGCAAAAAGGAGGTTAGGGGTTTTTTTTTCTCACTGTCCCCCACTCGTGGGAGAGGGTGGTAGGGAGGGTGAGGGGTGCACGGGAAAGCTGATAGTGAAACTTAAGATGCTGGGGATGGTTACTGTGGGAAACTAGGTATCTGTCTAGAGGATATGACCAGAGACTTTATTAACCTACTTTGCTACAGAGGTGCAAAAATATTCTAGGAACTGTGCCAAAGCCTGGAGGCTTGTTGGACACGGAGAAGAAGGTTTCTCATTTGGCTTTTCCTTGGTTGGCTAGTGGGAATGGGAATAGAGGTCAGTGAATTGGGCCAGGAATGTAGTAGTTACTATAATTGTGGTATATGCTTTAAAAATAAAGAAGAAAGAAGTACAAAAATATATGGAGATTTATATGTTTATTGGGCATGTTATTTAGTTATGAACATCACAGACCTCACAGAGCTATGCCATTGACTGAAAAAAAAAGAATTGCTATTATGGAATTAAAAAATACATCTGAATAAATGTCCTATATGGTGTAATAACTTATTCTAGCTGTGGTTCATATAGGCAGTTGAGAAGTAAATAAAAAGGTCTCAAGCATAGCCAGAAAATTTTGTGTAAATGAGGAAATAAATTTGATTTGGAAAGCAGTTTCAATTTTAAGCTTCCATGAAGGAAGACAAATTGAACATTTTTAAAGATATTAACCATAACAGTATCCCTTTAATTTTCTATCCTTTCTTTTAAGTAAGATACTCTGAATCATTTTTTGTTCGAGGAGACAGATTTCTTGCAGTAATCAGTTTTGCTTTTAGCTCTGATTTTTAAAGAATAAGTGATAATGGCGCACATGCTTGAGGGTGTGATTAGAACGCAACATTAAAAGGCTTTTTAGGACATCTATGGTTGAAAAAGGAGCTCTGGAGAGGTCTGCATTTGGCAGCTGAGCAAGACGTGAATAAAGCATACCTTTGAAGTGTGATATGAAGAAGTCGCTTAACCCTTTCACATAAAATGCCTTTTAGTAAAAGTTAAATCTAGGTGTTTTCTTCAGGCTCATCTGAAAGTTATACATTAAATTTGTTAGCTTATGTTCAGTCTTTCCCCAAATGAATCCTGTACCTCTAAAAAGACCACCTGTCAAGAATAGGTATTAGAAAGACTTGTCTATTTGGAGCAACTTACAGTACAGGGGTTTTGGAGTGCCTTTGAGTATTTTTTTATTACCTTACAGTATTGTGTGGAGTATGTTGAGAAAACTTAATGAAATGCTGAGAATGCACATTGGTAGTAAGTTAATTCAGTTGTCCTTTTTGATAATCTCCTTAAGGAACTTACTTTCTGTTCAGTGTCTTTAAAACACACACAAACTGTTGTTCAAATGCAAATTCCTGGATGTAAAACCTACTTTACTTGTGTAAATTTTAGGAAAATATTTCGCTGGTAGAATACATTTTTGTAGGTTCCAGATGTCTAAAAGTGTAAGAAATTTTTACTTTTGTCTGTGAACACCTTCACCCAACTTTTACCAATCCATATCAGTCTGCAAATGACTTCTTGTCTATTTAATATCAAGTGATCCGTAGCGTGAATGAGCGCTGAAACTGATGCAAAACTGCTGAAGCAGAGCTCCAAAGGCGGGTAAAACAGGGCAGAACTATTTGTCAATGAACCGTCACTTCTGGGTGGAGTACTACTCTTTAGTCCTAATGCAAGCTGATGGGAGGCTTTGCACTTTAGGTAGGTGACAAAACTTGAAACAAAGTGAACATCTCGATGAAAAAATTTCAGTACGTTCCCCTCTGCCCCCAGCGGTGCTGGAAGAGTTTCGGGAGTTCCCAACCAGCCCCAGGGATTTAGGGTGCAGACCTGTGTTACCTTGTAACATGGCCAAAAATACCCCCGAAACAGATAAACGACCTCTTCTGTCTCTCTACCATTTATATAAAACTTGGGAAATGCTAAGTGTTAGTGAAGACTTCTTAACAAAAACTAGTTGAATTGCAGATACTGAGCAGCCGGTGTAATACTGCTTCCTTCTAGAGAGTGGTCTGCGATTGAACTGCAGCGTCTCGCCGTCAGTCCCCAATTGCAATGGTTTCAGGAGAGAAACCGAGTGTTTCCACAGTATACAGAACTACTAGATTATGTCCACAGCGAGATGCTTTAAGTCTGGTCTTGTTCTTAGTGTGAGCTTAATTTTTCTGGAGCTTTGGCTAGCTTTTGCTTTACTTGATCCGCACCGAGACGCAGCTCTTGCTTCCTATGCTAGTTAGAATGTGTCACTTCAGTTTTAAATGAGGCATTTTCCCCAAGCATGGGCCGGGCCTGACTGTAGGTGAGGAGTGGTTAAGAGGTGAGCTGAGGAAGAGGAGGAGTACAACAAGTGGGACTCTGTGATTTACTCGAAAAGGGAATTGGAAATAGATTTTTGAAAAGTGTTTGCTATCACTATTCATAAATCAATCATGCCGGGTTTTGTTTTGCTTGAGTAGCTTGAGTAAATAACAGCTTCCGAAATATTTTTCTTCTTTCCTGTACTTTTTTTTGTGCTTACCTGTGAAGCCTGCTGCACATCTTGCCCTTTGCTTCTTTAAACTTCTACTATCTTAATTTCGTTAGCTGAAAGTTAATTCTGAGACTTTCTCAACACCTCCAATAACATATTGTACTATTTAAAAATGGCATGACTAGCCAGTCGTACTCTCAAATTTTAATACAGTGAACATTGACCTCTAAATTAATAACTGATAGTAAATACCTCGCTATAGAGTAAACATACCCTTTTGCTTCTTCCTCTGCTTTTTATGTTGACTTGTTTTAAGTTAGACGTGTCCCTTCAAGATACATTCCGTTACTTGTTTTACTTGTAACTGTGTAGCACAGTGTGGGCTCAATTTTGGGTGGGTCTTTACAGCACCACTTGAGAGGAGAAAAAAAAAAACTAACACCAAACCCCCAAAATGCAAAAAAGCAAGCAAACCAACAAAACAAAACAAAAAACCCCAACGAGGCGGCTGTTAGATATGCCACTTCCCTACATCCATGTTTTTGAGAAAAAAGATTTTGTATCATACAGTTAACTGTTTAAAATCCTTTGACGTAGTTGTAGGGGCAAAGTATGCCATTACCAAAAGACAGTAAAGCAAGCTGCTTCCTTATGTTGCAAAGGTTATTGGGTAAGAGTAAAATGTACATCTGAGAGAGGGCAGTGGGTATTGTCTTCCAGTGTAGTGATGCTGTAACTTCCTCCAACGGGTCTGCTGAGCTCTTCCCTCTGACTGGCGGTGCGCTGTCTGCATAGTTCCTTTTTACTTTTGCACTCACTGGTCTTGGATGTCTGTGTCTCAAAGTTAAATCTAAGTGAAATCAAACTTTTGCTCAGTAGTATCTCCTCAGCTATCTTTTTCAGTTTGCTTTCATATCATATCTCAAAATAAAGATTTTATTTTATTTTATTTTATTTTAACCCACTGTTAATATTTCATTTTAGCATCTTTGAAGTATTGCCAGCTGGAGACTGCTGCAGAGCAATAGTGACCTGAAAATCATTAACAGCACATCCATTTCTTAAATATATCAAAAAATAACAGCTGTTCTTTTTGATAATGTCTTCTAACAATGAAACCTTTTTCTTATTTCTTTGTGCTTGTGTGCTAAAAATTCTGCTATCAATGCCAACTTTTACTCAGTATATTCTTTCAAACTCTGTTAGAAACAGGTTAATCTTCTGTGCTGCAGCTGCTGGGGGCTCTTTGTAGACAATGATTTGCAGCAGGATCGTAAACAGATTTTGTGGAAACTTTTTAAGCCCATGAACGGCTGGTGAAAATACGTGGTTGCACGTCATAACGTGTCTGTCTTGTGGGCCCTGATTAGCTACTTAGGGTAAGCAGATAGTTAATATAGCTTGCAGGTAGGATAATAAGAAATTATGTAATTTATCCCTAGATTTTTGTTTCTGACCACTGCGTGAGTACAGGATCCACCTTTTGTCAGTGCCTTCGCTCACTCCAGTGGGTAGTCATCCTCAGATTTGGTGTACTTTAACTTCGGCTGCTTCTTCAGCACTGGTGATGCTATGACTGTCTAATCTGTTGATTTCCATTTGTTTGCTCTTCTTTAGTGGTGACGGGCCTCATGCTGTGTAAGTTTAATCCAGCCTTCCAGAGCGCTCTGCTCATTGCAGTAAAGTGAAGATGACTGGACACTGCACTGCTGTAATATTTTCCTCCTTCTTGTAACTTATCAGTGTGTGGCTTTTCCTTTAAGAATTATAGCTAAAATGATTATGACTATCTCCTTTAAATGAGATTGTATCAGCTTTTGCATCTCTCAGCGCGTGTACAGCCAGAGGGTAAAACACATCATAAAACCATGCTAATTGCATGAGTATGTATGCTAAAATTCTCTTGTCGTGAAAATCCAACAAAAACAAAACCTAACTCCCTTCTAATGATACCGCTCAATTAGCCACCTCTCCTGTTTCTCACTGCAAGGGAAGCCTAAGTCACTCCACTAACAGGGCAGGATTTAATCTGGTTTGTAACTGACTCTCAATTCAGACTTGGCAGACGGGGGAGAAAAGGCTCATGTAAAATTAAAAAATTAGGGTCCTCAAATCAGCAAGCTTTGGTTACCTACAAGCAAGGCTTCTTTTTAAACTGGTTCTCTGCAGTTAACTGGTAGGGTGAGGCATTTCTAGAGAAACAGTTCACGTGTTATCTAAGAGCCCGATAAAAGAGATTAATCCCACCTATCCCTCTCCTTGTTGACTAGACAGAGCCAGTGTGACTGACTTAGATCATATTTGACATCTGCTTAAGCTGTCATTGTTACTGAAAAAGCAGTCTGTCTGTCTTCCCCTTTGTCTCAGCTACTTATTTTCCTGCTTTCTGCTTCATTGTGCCAGCACAGCTGTTTGCGCGGCCACACGGCGAGCCGGATCTGGGAGCCCAGCAGCAAGCATTAACCAGGTTAAGCGTGCCACGCTTAGAGCCTCAGATTGGAAAACTGACCTTTAGGCTACTAAAGCTAGACAAAATGGTTTAGCATTTGAATAATTTAACTTTCATTAAAAGTCATCACAGAGCTTTAAAATGTATTTTATGTGCATTGGTGAACACCACCACTGGCGGTCAGGACCAATTTTGGAAGATGAACTCTTCAATCTGGTTGGAGAAAATACTTCTGTGTATTAGGCAAGGTCACTGGAGAATCCAGAACATTACCTTGGTCTCACTTGTATTTGAGTGTTTATAATAGTAGAATTGTTAAAGCAGCTACTTTACTGTGCTTAAAAACTCGGTATATGTGCATAAATTTCCTTTTTTACTCTTCAAAAAGAAATCTGTTGTTAAATGTGCATACGTATATTGTTTTATTTTCTTAATGATTTCACACAGTATGTGCGTGCTTTCCACACCTCTCCCCTCTGCTACCCAATAGTCCGTTAAATGTTGGTCAGTGTTTGTTGTGTTTGGTAGGGCTCATTCATTGCCTGTCAGTAATTCTACAGAGAACAGATATACTCCATCTGATGGCCTGTTCCTGTGTGTAAACTTTTGGTACCCAGTCAGACGTTTCCCAGAGGTGATTTGATAACTGCGCACCCTCTCCCTGCCCTTTCTAAAGGATTTTTTATTTCATCCTGTGCTCAAATATATTTTGAGATATGCCAAGAGGTGATTGATTGCAATACCATGTACTGAAAAAGTGGTATATTGGGTATCACATGCCCTTGAATATGAGCTGAATTATTTGTTTAAAAGTGGTATATCAGATATGCTTGGGTGAGCAGCTGAAATGCTTGTGGGACCAGGTTTGTTATATATCTTAGACTAAGGCTTTCTGGAAAAAGTCCGCATGATTAAGAGTCAAGCAACTGAGGAAAGAAGTTCACTGACTAATAAGAAAAACTTGGAAAGTAATCCTATTATGTCCCGTCCCCCCCTTCTGATAAATCCTGATGCAAATTTATAGGCATTCTCTGTAAACATAAGGGAAGGTTCACTTCCGTCTTAGAACAAACTCCATCAGCAGTTTCTCACACCGCCCCTGAGAACATTCTTTCGTTATCTTGTTTCTGTGTAATAATGGCCATGGAGTAATCACAAACTCGTTCTTCTACCAGTTGAAACTATACAACAATGTGTATGCGTTGACCTGGATTCAGAGAGAGGAAAGTTACTGTTGGCATAGTCTCCACCTTGAAAATTTGCCATCAACACGGTAGAGAGTTGCTAAAGACCTGTAACGCGTAATTGAAAAAGCTCAATGCCAGCCAGGATTCTTTGAGATAAGAATTGTCTTTGAAAATGTTTTAACTAGAAGTCTGGATTGTATCTTTAATCCTTTCTGTAGTTCTATTACTCTTTAAAATTTTATTATTTCTGGAGTGATTAGCCTGCAATGTAAATAGGAGCTACAGGTTTTGTAAAGTATCTTTTTTCTTGATATGTTTTATGTCAGACTTTTTTTAAACTTTTAGTGTCATTCTTAAGTATAGTAAGACATACGTATTTATATTATGTATAATCAGGAGAAAAAAAAAAAAAGTTTTCTGTTGGATAGAGGAATGGCCCTCGGCTGCAGTTCAGGAGATGCAGTCCCCATTTCTGGCTCTGTTCACAAGCTCCCAGCAGGACCGAGGGCCTGGTTTCCTGCGGTGCTTAATCTGGTGTAATTGCGAACTGCTACCAAAAATCCCACTGTCTTGCGCTTTGCCCCAGCCATGTGCTCGCTCAGCTTCCCTCTGTCACATCTAGGGATGGTGTGGCTTCGGGATGACTTCATTCCGCTTGCTGCATGTCTAATGCCGACCCTGCCTGTGCGGGATTGCAGTGCTGAACCCAACGCGCCATGCGGTGGCTGGTGACCATTGCCAGTGCTGGCAGGAGGGCCAGAACCAGCAGCCGCTGGGAGCAGGACCCCTCTTCCCGCAGCAGCTGGCAGTTACACCAGCTAGCATGGTGTGAAACCACACTGGCAGTAAATCACTTGGACAAGTACGTCCTTATCTAACTTGCCTGTTGAAAGGATAAAAATCTTTCACTTGTTATATCTGTGATGGGTTGGAGACACAGCCAGAGCAAGGGCTGGTGTGCCTGAAAGCTCGTCTACTTCTTTACACTGGTTTGTTCTGGTGAAACAAGTGTACTGGTTTTCTAGTGAAAAATATTATCTGCTAAGTCAGCATGGTCATTAGTGACATAGTACTGAATTACAGCTGTAGAGAAAGGTGTACGTGTTGTGGTAGATTTGACTAACTTTTAAAGGAAAGATAAAACAACTCAAAAAATATAGTTGTATAATAGGCAGGTTTAGATTTATTAGTGAATGCAGGACTAGCTATGGAAGAACTAAACAAGATGGACTGTAAGTACCTTGCAGCCTGTAGTCCAGAACATGCATAATACATTCTGGTTAGGTATAGAAAGTTTAGCTTTCAACCTGATTGCGCATTTGGTGAAGAGTTTTATAAAATTTTGATGTCTGAAAAACATGAGCAATATCTCAAGAGGAATATTCCAGTCTCATGTTAAGCATTCAAATAGATGTGTGTTTGATTATTTTTTTTTTTTTTTACAAGAGCCAAAGCCTGAAATAAGACAAATTGTCTTGTTTACCTGTATTTTAATCTCTTTACTTTCATGCTTGTTTTTCTTTTCCCTCTTTTTGACTAGAGGGATCATTTTTGTCATGTTTATAAAAAGGGAGAACTGACCAAACTGATGTTACAGAGGAAACAAACCGTTCAAAATAACAGTATGCTATCAAATACGTGAAGAAATCAAGAACAGAGGAATAACCAACCTTCTAGAATGTTTTTGGCTACAGTAGTCTTGGTGTTACCTGTACCAGTAGGTGATAGGGCTACAACAAATAGTTGTTGCAGTTGGTCACCATTTTTTAAGTGGCTGAATCATGAAGTCAATTAATTTAAGTGGAAATTAATATAAATATTTTCTTTACTTTCTTGCATTCCTCTTAAGAACTAAAAACCGGGTAAGGTAACAGGGAGAGCATCTTCCAATAAATTTTTTCAAATTTTACAAATGTATTGTTTGATAACTTTTACAACTTAATATTCTACCGTTATTGTGTAGGTAAAGTGTGAGTGGCAAGGGGACACAACTGGATGCTGTTCACAGCCACAAGCAGGAGGAAGAGGAGGTTGTGACCCAGGCTGTGTTAATGAACACAGCCGCGCCGCCCGCTCCCCTAACAGTAACCGAACTGCTGGTGTGAGCGCAAGTTAATTGTACCGAAAGGCTTGTAATTGCTGTGAAAGAAAAACGTGTGACTTGTTTAAGGGTGTTAAAAGTAGCTTTTTGCAGTGGTTATACAGTATAATAAAGAAACCTAAATGATTGGGTATTCTCACACAAAAGTCTGGAATCATATACTTCTTAGAGGCATGATTAAAGCTAAACTAGATATTCCTTGGTATTCCTCCCCCCTCCAAATTATATTTATTAACTTATTTTTTGCCCCATACCTATATATAATTTTTGCTAGGTTATTTTTGGTTTACATCTTGGTCTCGTATCTCTTTATCCCTGGCTACAGTTGATGCTTAATAAGCAAAACCTTTGCAGGCTTCAGTAGTAGCTTGAAAGAGCGCCCCATCGACTGCGTGCTGAGTGATGGACACATTCCCTGCCTGCTGCTCACCTCACTGCTCGAGTCACCTAGGGTGTGAGAGCCCAACAAAGCAGAGAGGGAATTGCAATGTGTTCTTCTCAGAACAGCAGTAAGTAAAGCTGCCTTTCTAGTTCTTCTCTCAATTAGCTCCTAGGAGGTTTTCGTGCTTTTCTAGTTTCTCTTGGGGATATGTGACCTGATAGCATATTGCTATAAATAATTATTTTACTGGTATCAGATTAGGTACTGTACACAAACACAAAGCAACATTTTCAGCATCTTGATTGGATGCTGTAAATACCAGTTTTTCAGATAGACTTTTTTCTTTTTTTCTTTCTTTCCTTTTTCTGTTCTTTGGAACGCAGTCCTGACATTTCTGATCTTTGTAACTTTGACTGTTAGTTTTGTGCTGCCCCTTGAAGTGGAATTGCTAGTGAGTGGTATAAAGCTCACAAGCTAAGGCAAGGGGGTGAGGAGCGGTGGGAAATTGTTGCAGCTACAGGGGAAAGAGTACAGGAATTGCTTTCAAGGTGGATATTGCAGGTGATCATTACTTGTTTGTAGAAGTGGGGTATTTAAAAGAAAAAAGAAACTGGCCTTAGATGCATATGCCACGGCAACCCCATGTAACTTGTTCCTTTATCAGAGCCTGGGACAGGAGCACCAGGAAAAGACTATTCACTTAAACTAATTTTTGCTATATGGAAGCATTTGAGAAAACGAAGGAGAGCAGACACACCAGGCCTTGCTTACACAGCTGTGATGAACTTAACAGTTCTGCAATATGTTTAGCTTCTTTTGTTTTTTAAAATGCAATTGCAACTAGTAAAAATGAGCATCGATAAACCTGCGGTAGCTATCAATGTAAATCAGAATTCTGTAGTACTTGATTAAAGACCAACCATTTTATCAAACCTTTCACTCTCAGTAGTGCGGCTGACAGCGACCTCCATGGAGAAGCGTAAGAATCAATAGGACCCTGATGGTCACTGGTATCAGTTGCCTGATTATCTTCTGACTGAACAGAACTTAGTAATCCTAGATAAGTGTCGTTGTGGATGCTGAACTGAAGAGCTGTGGTACTTTGAGGTACAAAGCACCCTCAGTTTCCTCAAGTGAGGCTCAGCAACAGAGGAGGTTTGGGAATCAGGACTCCAAAGTTTTGAATATGTACCTTCAGTCAGAGAGAAAAAAATGGATATCCATTTCATGGTTTTGGGGGGAGTGGTTGAAAGGATTTTTAGGCATTCAGCAATTACTTTCATATCCATATAATCTTTCTAAGATAATTTTTATTTTAATTTCTTTAAGAAGGGATTTTTTTTTTTTGTAAAGGTATTAGGAATGAGGTTCGACAAAATACAGGCTTAATACCAACAAGAGAAAAAGAAGAGTTTTGCAGTTTGTCTTACTGTTCACGTGTAATTAACATTGATTTATGAGAACTTTAATTTAGGCAACTGTAAACTACCTTATGACATTCTGCAGAGCATATGTGAACTTGCTCAACTGTAGATGGTGAACATTCATGTCCTAAAATTAATTTTCAATCTGAACTAGTTTTTGTAAAAGCTGACTGTTGGATTCTTGTGTTTGTATGCAACTAGCGTAATTTTGTAGCAGTTCAGCTGAAGAAAGTGAGTGTTTCAAATCCATCAAAAATCCTATTTTAGGTGTCTTTTTACAATGACCTCCACTTCAAACTTCCTGTTTTTCATTTGTCTATTGAAACGCCGGAGATTGCTTTCTCTGAATTTGTGCCTTGGATTCAGATTTTTAACTTTGAATATATTGCTTTCCCAGTCTTGACCCATATCGCCACCATTGCTGCTGGTGACGCGGCTCGTAGGCGACGGGAAGAAGTAGGTGGTGTGCGCGTGGCTGGGGCTCCGGCGTGTAGGTGCTGTTTGATTTAGGTGATGAGGTCAGGCTGCTTACTTTAAACAGTTGTTACGGCTTGCTTTAAAAATCACCGCAGGCACAACTACAGAGGCAGCGTAACTGGAAATCAGTGAATGCAAGTAACTTTATATTTAATGCTATGCTGTCTTTTAACATTTCCGTAATTTTGGACGTTGTGAGAGTGGTACTTCAGACTTTGCCTGAAAATGTTTCAGGTTACTATTCTAAATCTGAATTCTGTTATTCTGTTTTAATATTTTATTAGAATTGGGAGTGACTATTTTAATCTACGATTCAATTAAAAGGACACCTTTTGAGGTCTTCTGGTAATTTTGTGTGGAGGCGTGGCGCTGTCTGAAGGGTATACGTGGGTTTAGGTTATAGTTTTTAATAGTTTGATTTTTAGACTAATGAAAACGCTGGCGGTTTTTACCTGACATTTCATTTTATCGGATAGGACTGTGTAAATAGATATGTCACTGTAAAAACCAGCGGTTTGTTTAGTACATGCGTTAAAAGCACACTGTACATAATATTTAAATAATTGACGTGAAGTTCAGTTTGCCAAGGAACCGGTCATTCAGACAAAGGGAGGTTTTGAACGGGGCGGTTTCCACCGGAGATGGCGGAAGCTGCCTCCGGAGCTGTTCGTTATCCCTGCGGGGCGGGGACGAGCCGGCGGCGGCAGAGCCGGGAGGGCCCGGCGGGGCTGCCCTCAGCCCTCAGCCCTCTGCCGCCGCCGGCCCTCCCTCCCTCCCTCCGCCCCGCCGCTGCCGCAGCCGCTGCCCGGGCGCGGGGCGGGCCGAGCCCAGCGCGGCCTGGAGCCAGCGCCCTTCGGCGCCCTCCTCAGAGCCGGGGCCGTACCGGCTCCAGGCCCGGCCGGCCTTGGCGTGAATACGGGGAGGGGAGGTAGGATCATAGAACCGTGCGATCGTTGAGGTTGGAAAAGACCCCTGAGATCACCCAGTCCAACCACTGACCCTACTCTGCCGTGTCCGCCACTAGGCCCTGTCTCCAAGCACCACATCTACACGACTTTTAAACACCTCTAGGGATGGTGACTCGACCACCTCCCTGGGCAGCCTGTTCCAATGCTTGATAACTCTTTTAGTGGAAAATTTTTTCCTAATGTCCAGCCTAAACCTCCCCTGGTGCAACTTGAACCCATTTCCTCTTGTCCTGTCGCTGGTTACTTGGGAGAAGGGATCAGCTCCCATCTCACTGCACCCCCCTGTCAGGGAGCTGTAGGGAGCAATAAGGTCTCCCCTCAACCTTCTCTGCTCCAGACTAAACAATCCCAATTCCTTCAGCCGCAAATGCTGATGCTATTGTATAAGTGTTGCCTTAAAATGTTAGGAAGTCACAAGGTAAACTTTGGAACCACGTGTATTATGGTCCGCCTTATAATACATTATTGCATTTTTCCTGTCAATTGCTGGAATAGTATTTATACTTACAAGGTTTGGGGAAAGGCAGATAGGAAGTTTCTAAATGGAAATACTGTTAAAAGGTGACTATTAAAAATAACTCCAAAAGGTCTCGGGTGCAGGTTCCCAAAGCTGTGTTGCTGCCGCTAAAACCTGCATCCTCTGAGGTGTTTGTCACGGGGGAGGAGAACCCGTACCCAAATCCTCAAGTACCACGCCGATGATTCCCCCCTGCTCAATTAGAAATGAGCCGGCACGCAAGCGCAGACTTGTTTTGGTGTTTATTGCTCTCCCAGCAGATCAGTTTCATCCCCTCTGCTGGAGGTTGAATTTCAGGAACGGCTCTGTCGTCCCTTGGTGCCTCAGTGAGAGCTGAAGGTGGCGAAAACCCTGCTGGATGCGTAGTCGCCGCGGGCCTGCTTTTTATCTGCGGGCTCTCAAATCCACGGTGCGTTTTGTCTGAACAGCCTTCGGGGCGCTAATAATAAGGAAACACCTGAAGAGCAGAGAGGACTCTAATACATGCAGCAGTGTAGAACTTTCTCAACAGGTTTTGTTATGGTCTTTTGGTTCTTATTAGTCTTTAAGCCCAAAGCCAGACCATTCTTGCTCTTTTTTTTTTTTTCTCCAATAACACTGTTTTTATTGATTGATTAGTTGCTTGTTGTTCAAGGACTTTTTCAACTTCTTGTATGTTTCATGTAGACATGTGAATTGTATTGCACACCTGACCTATTGATGACATTTTAATATGTCCAAAACCCCTAAAAACGCAAAGCTGATTCTGATACGTTGAGTTATTTGCTTGTAACATTTACAAAATGGGTTATTCTTCTATGACTAATTGGAATGGTGTCTTTCTGTTGTGATAGTGCTCAAATTCAGAAGCTGATTGCTATAGATACAGCCTAAATATACAACTGGGAGCTTAAAAAGCTTGTAAAGCTTACAGCCTCCAGAGCTAGAGGAAGAGTGTCTAACAGACCCACCAGCTCTCTGCAACACGGTTTAGGGATGTGGACCTCCTCTTGCTGTAAACAGGCAAGGCGATGCCCCAGTTTCAGATGACAGATTTTTATCAGTCGTGGAAGGCAGCATTACTTGTTTACATGTCTGTCTTCAAAAATGCTGTTGGTTGTGACTTCTGATTGTTTTAGGTCTGTCCATTACAGGTTCTATTAAGCTTAGGTATTTTGAGGTAAAGCAAACAGTAAACCCTATTAAATCTGTGAAGCTTCAGCTAATTTCTTTGACCAAGTAAACCTACAGACAAATTGCCATTGTTTTTCACTCTGCACTCTTTTTGTGTTGCAGAGCCCCTGGACATGATCCATGAACACTTTTTAGTCTTTCTCTAGAGAAAGTTATGTATGTTTATCGCGCTAATTTATTACAGATAATAGAAATGGTAGAAGTAGACGTGAACTTTCTCAAATAAGCTGTCTAGATCTTAAGCATTGTTTTATTCTGTCTTCAAACGAATTGAAACAATTTTAGAGAGTTAATTTGTTTACAATGTAAAATAGCAATTGCTTCTATTTAAAGAAAATTCTTTTGTTGTAGTTATGTTTTTTAGATATGTTTCTAAGAAAAAATAATGAAACCCACATATTTAATTTTCTTCACCTTATTCAAAAAGAATTGTAGAGCGTGCTCTAAATATGCTATAATATAGCATAAAATCAATTTTGAAGGTTTAAAATTGAGTACCTTTCATAGCCAAGACAGCTATTTAACTCATGTTTTAACTCTACTGTTGAATATAACATAGCTGAGGAAAGTGCTTGTGGTCTGCCTAGGTATTAACAGTCATTTGTGAGGAAATTTCGTGTTGTCAGAGTTCTCTAAGGTCTTGCACCTGTATGATATTTTCTTGTGTCATCACTGCAATCCACTAGTGGAATTTCTTCCGTATCTGTGAGTATCCTCTTGAGAGCAGTTGTGTATGTGCAGTGGTCAGCAATAGTGGCAAAACTCCAAACGGAAAAATTAGTAATTTGGTGTATCCGCAGTATAATCAGTGTGGATTTATATGAATAAAATTTTACAACTTCATTTTTGTCACAGGAATATATCTACTTAATTCCCAGGAATCAGCAGCTTTCTTTTACAGGTTAGAGGTTTGGTGGCTTTTTGTTTTGTTTTGTAAAGCTGGTAAAAACTCAGGAAGAGCCAGAAGTGCTGTCTCATAAAGACAGAAAAATACCACTAATTAGCTGATCGGTGGTGCCTGACCTTGTGAGCAATGGGAGCTCTCAGCTCATGCTGGGATCAAATTTATATGAATTTGTGAGCCACTGCCTGGTACTGGCCCTGCTGCGTGTCATTCAGAATCTGCCTCTGCTATAATCCTAAAGCTAGGGGCCAGCCTGAAATGTCGCCTAGGCATGATGAATAGTACCTTGTTTTGCAGAGAGACTCATTGAGGTTAACCGTCATCTGTGAATGAAGTTACTATACAGTGTGAGGGAGGATATTTCAGTCTGGCCAATGGTGAGTGCTGAGCTGCTTTAACAGTGGATTTTCCGTAGCTCTTACAGTTTTCATTCCCTTTCTTTCCAGTTTAGGCTAGAGGCAAGAGGCAAAGGTCCTGGAGAAAATAGGAAACATATTGTGAATTAGAAGACCTTTTCAGGTTGTTTTCAGCTCTGTGTTTCCCACCATAGAAATAGTCTGGTATCAACTTTCCCAAGTCTGCCTCTGCCCCTTATTTAAAATATAAATATTCAGTGGCAGTTAACAAGTGTTCTAGCCAAGTGTGTTGGGATAGTTCTCCTTTGACTCCCAGCCCTAGTATCAGTGGTTACTTCTGACTTTTTGGATTGATTGAATTGTTTTGTATTTTGAAGTCAGATGTGGTACTTGGAGATAAGGCAGATATTTGATGACCCCGTTCTAATTTTTTATTTAGATACTTAAACCAGCACGGACCTGAGACAAAAGAAGAAGCCTTCCATGTTGTCTGTAGGAGAGCGACATCATAGAAAAGCCAGCAACTTTTTAAGGACAAAAGTAGTCATCAGAGTACATAGCTAGATGTAGATTATTACATGGTTACGGCATTGCACTGAGAAGAAAGTTATTTTGGTCATCCCAATAAAAATATGCAGAAAAAAATGAAGGTTTCCTAACAACTGAAGATCTAGAAACCTTGTTTTTTAGTGAGGTTTGAGAAGCCTTACCTTAAAAACCGTGATTGGGAATTGAGGCACCGTAATCTCCTTGCTCTAGTTTTATGGTTCTCATTATAAAATTCTATTTTCAGAATCTAATTACTTTAAATTAAAATACTTGCCATGTGCAAAGCACCTTATAATTTCTAAACTACTATACTTGCATCCCATAAGCTCTGTGGGAGAAAGGCAGTTATCATGCCTGTTTTACATGTGTGGAAGCTTAGATACCATGTGCTCTTGCTTCTCCAGATATAAAGTGATTTAGTGATAGATCAAGTAATAGTCTTACACTTGCCACTGTTCTGTCAGAATGGGATTATTAAATTTTTTGCCCTCTTAGGAGAGGAAGAAGAAAGCAGTAGGCCTGACGAAACCGAATCTGTGTAACTGAGGAAATGTTTTACTCTTAATAAGGTCTTTTTTGGGAGGTGAAGATGTTTATCGTCACGTCTGCTCCTCAGCTCAAGGTGCTGATCTAACTTTGAGCTCCAGTGTATGCGAGTGGCAGGCAGTATACGCACTGATGTACGTGTGTCCAGCCACTTGGCAGCTACCAAGCCTGACTGGGTATGTGTATATGTACTCTAATCAAAGAGTGATCACACTACATTTAATACAGCCTCCACAGCACAGTGCATAATGCCCTTTGCTTAATACTTTTTTCCCTAGAGGTGTCTTCACATTGTTTTGACTCACCAGCTAAGTTGAGAATGATAAGAATTCTAAAATATTCTTGTCTGATTTAGAAAAATTGTCTAACAGTAGTATGTGATGTTCTAAATCTTTTATTCTGTAGGTCAGTAACAGATCCACGAGATGGAAAGAGAGTTGCACTCAAAAAGATGCCCAACGTCTTCCAAAATTTGGTCTCTTGTAAAAGGGTCTTCCGGGAGTTGAAGATGTTGTGTTTTTTTAAGCATGACAATGTAAGTAAATTCAAAATGATTTTGAAGTCTTTAATAAAGCCTAATTGTAAAATGGAGCTATCTATAACAGAAGTATTTCTTTCTTTTATGTTCTAGAGTATCGCAAATGCTTTAAAAGCTCTATAATTTTACGGTTATCAGATTTCCTGGAAACTCAGATATTACTGTTGCAAACACTATAAAAAATGAAATTATCGAGAATCTAAGGATATTCATAATTTCCCTTCCAAAATATTTGCAAATAGACAGGCAATACGCTTCTGCCTAATCTTGTTTTAGGCTTTAGATAACAAGCTATTTCTTATTATTTCTTATTCCATCGTCCTCTCCCCTTTGTTGGAGTCTATTGCATTCTCAGTTCTTCTAGCAGAGTGGTTGTACAAGCACTCCCAAATCTGCTCTAGGAAAAATCAGGTAGGGTAAGTTAAAACGTTTTAAAAATTATTTGAATTGACCCTGAATTGTGTCAGAAGTGAATCACAAAGTACTTACAGAAACTGTTGCACAAGCGCAACTGTGGACGTGGTAACCTCTCCCATTGATGAGCAGTAACGAGCATGTTGGGAGTACTATCTTCTCCTAGTGGAAGGGGATCAGGAATTCGGTATCTGTTTCAGAACCTTATTTCATTACTCTTCTTCCTGTTTTAAAGTTTACCTTTTTTTAATCTGAGGGTATCGTATTCCAAGATTTTATTTGTGGTTAAGTCCTGGATTCAGATAAGTGTTGTTGCTAGTGGGGCACAAAAGAGGTGGACTGCCTTGTAAGCTTGTACCAGGTTTCAGAGTTCCACCACCACCACTATGACCAGTCCTTGGGAGATGGATTCTGGGACAAGATTTCGTTTGAACTGGAACCTTAAACTGCTCCTCACCAGGGTCTTCATTATGGAGAGGATTTTACTGAGGACTGTAAGATTAAATAAAAGCATCTCTATAAGCAGTTAGAAGTTGAGCCTGATAACCACTGAAGTTTGTGTACTTCACCTAAATATCACAGATGTTCCTAGGAGAGGATCTAAAAGACTACACCAAGGTCATATTTTTTCCTGTGAGAGGGTGTAAATTCTGTGCTGCTGCTTTTCTACCTTTTTGCTTTGCACAGAGAGCTGAGCTTCTGATTCAGAATGTGAACAACTTTGGGTTTTGTAATTCCATGTGGAAGCAGTGTATCACAAAACTCTTAAAGATGAAAGGCACAACAGAGTGTAATATCTTTTGCTTTTGCATTTCTTTGCTAGAATTACTTCCTTCAAATATTTTGTGGTTATGTGTGTATATATATATATATTTGAAATAAACCAATTTTTATTGGGTAGATAAATTTATGCTTTTAAGCTAGTACTTGAACAGCTGGAAAAAGTTTTTTTAATTAAAAAAAAAAAAAAAAGAGAGAGACCCTGAATATGCAGAATATCTGACTTGGTGGGCTATTAAAGTCACATATCTAGTGAGACAGAATATTGGTCTGTCTGTGTGGGGTAGAATAAACCTAAGGTCTATAAGAAAGGTGCAGTCTTGACTGTCTTTTTGAAAGGGATTTGGATTTGTTTGACTGGGATAGGTCTTGATCTTGTGTGGTGTTTCCTAGGTACTCTCTGCCCTCGACATACTCCAGCCTCCACACATTGACTATTTTGAAGAAATGTATCCTAAATATAAAATAGAGCATCTTAATTGAGGTAGGTGTGACTTTCATTAGCTTAGCAACTGCAAGTAGTTGGTGGAATCTATGAAATAGAACTGCAAAAACCTTGAGCCTGTATCTGAACAGTTTTAGTTAAAGAAGTGAATCTCTACTATCAAGAGCTCTGAGTTAATGTTAACACTGGACGTGAAACGGTGCAGGATTGAAGATGAAGCTTTGAATATGTAAGAGCCAGTAAATGCAGGGCATTGTGGTATTTGCCAACAGATACTGCTGTACTAATGCCGATTACCCCGAAATATTTTTTTGAAAACTACATCCAGTAATTAACTTCCTCTCAGTTATTAGTAACTTAAAATACTTTCTGGTGTTTTCAGAGAGTGCTACTGTCACATCCTTTGAAACCATGACTTTTCAGAGATGTTTCAGCAGACTAGTTGGGTTGTGGCTTTCCTTGTTCAGCCCCTATCTTGATCAAGAAAACAGATCGCACACAGATGTATGTGCTGTTTAACGTGTCACTGACGCAAAGGTACATGCTGTCTATGGGTAACTGGATTATAAAATTGAATTTTAGTACATAACTTGACGTAAGAATGTCATGTTTCATTTTGTTTTCCTTTCTCAAACTTTGTTTGGGTTATCTTCTATTTTTGGAGTTGGGAATTTTACCATTCTTAAATACTGAAAAGTCAGTCATTCAGCTGGATAGGCTCTTACTGACTCTAGCTGGAAGAGAAGTTCTGTGACTCAAAGCTGGTTGTTTTAGTACTTACTCTAGATACTACATCGTTAGAAACTACTCCACTGCAATGCGTTAAGTACAGATTGTATCTAGAAGTATTGTGAGATTTAGAACAAAAAATTATTTTAAATGTGGTAATTCTGTCTCTGCAAAGACTTTACTAGCTACAGACCAGGAATCATAATAAAGATCGTCTGCATAGATTAATCGCACTGTCTGTTCTTTTCTTTATGCTATTTTAAAAATTTAACACGCTAAGATCCAATTTTTGAGAATTTTTTAGCTAATAAAAAGTGAACCTGATAATTAGCACTGAATGAGACTGTTTATGGTTTATTTTTTATGTGTGTAGGAAAAAAGCTCTTCACCAGACTCCTGCCCATAACAATTTTAAGATCATTTGCAGAGTTTTATGAACTGTTCAGATATTTTTACAACATGCTGTTAGTAACAAAATATCCTTTTATACTTCAGTAAAAGTGATATTTTAGACAGCAGATAATCAAATATCCTAACACATTGACATTTCCATTATCAAATTAGCATTTCAGTACAGGGATCTCCCATACAGCTGAGGTCAGCTAATAGACTGCTGTGCTTTCTATGGAAAACCCCAAAAGCAAACACTGAAATTAAACTTAGTGCTGGATTGTTGAAAGTGAACACTTGAATCATAGTATACTCAATTATGTGTCATCTCATTAAATTGCTGGTCCTTTTACAGCTTTGGTTGCAGTCTTTCAAGTTTATAATTCACAACCAAATTGTGCAAATAAAACTTCCTCCTCAAACCAAAATTGTTACCAAAATCTGCTTGTAAATCAGGCAGGATATAATGAAATGTCTGTTAAAAGCTTAAGGAAGCTGCCAGTCAATTTTAATCTAAAAATGTATGCATATACATTCAGGAACATAAATACAGTGTTCTGATTGAGGATTTGGATTTATTTTCTGAAATCACATTGTTTTCATACAATCGTAATTGGGACCTGAGAGCTTTTTCTGTTACCTAGATGCATAGTAATAGTTAGATCGGGGAAAAAAAAAAAAGTCCCTGTCCCACAGATGTCCACATCATGTGTTCTGCTTATCCTACAAGTAGCTTTATTATGTTGGTGTCAGTCTTCAGTGGAGCTGCTTGAGGTTTGAGTGCGCCAGCTTACTCTTATGGTTAGACTTTGGAAGGTTATTTTTTTAATTACTGATAGGTTTTAGCAGCTTTAGTATGGCCCACTTTACAAGACAATTAATGGGTAGAAAATTGTAGTTCTTTATTTTTAGATAAACTGAACTCTGTGAAATATGGTTTGATCTATTTATAAAATCTTGAATTGATTGATGAAGAAAGTAGTTGTATTTTAAACCTGGTGATTTTAACCAAAATACAGAATCATTTACTCATTGGTTAGAAATATTGCTATACTATACCAAGGCTTTTTCATATGAATGTTAGATAATGCTTTTAAATTTTGCTTTGTTATTTCTTTCATATGAACAGCATATGAGTAGTCTTCAAAACCTGGAGTCTAGTTATTTGCACTAGTTCAGTGCCCTCATTTTATAACAAGTCATATGAGTTATAAATCAGATCTAGGTTAAAGATTATTCCTTCCGTGTAATTGTACAATCAAGAATATTTAAATGGGATAAGCTTATTTTTATGAGCTTAGCTACTGCCAAGTTTTGTATGTAAATCCAGAAATGTTAGTTTCCTTCATGGTTAACGCATTTTAAGTCATTCTGACTAGTATTTTATTGGGCGATTTTTTTTTAATTTTGTTTGAATTTCCTGACTTTAGTATTGGTAATAGAAGACTATTTGCTATGTAGTCTCCTTTCTCCTTTCTGTTGAAATAATTGCACTAAGTGCAGTTATGACCCTTAAATTCATTAGAAGAATGAATGAATGAATAGGTATTTCAATTTGTATGCATGTTTTTAATTGCATGTGCTTCTGCTTACTGTAGTATAAGAAGAACTTATTTCAGATTCATTTTAAGAAGTCAGGTAACTATATGCCATTTTTGGGGAACGTAGTAGCTTCTGTTGATCCACTAGTATAGTTCCTAAAGATACCATAGTGACGTTTCATTTTTACAATAAGGTATACTGATCACTGATAAAAGTGTAAAGGCATTGAGTTGGTAGTGCTTGATTTCCTTTATTCTTTCTAAGGAGCTGTAGTGCCCTTTTTGGGTAAAGAAAAAAAAATAGTAAAATAATGACTAAAATTATATGAAAGATTGCGAATGCACTGGTAGAGTTAGTTTCAATTATTCAATGTCTCATACGTACTAGCAGGAATTGCAAAGTTTATTTTGTAAAGAGAACTCATTATAAAAGTGACTTAAAATTTTGATGATAAATTAAAAGATTTCTTAGGAAACTGGTGATGAATAAAGGAATTTTAATCTAGTGAGATTTTTGGTATAGAATGCAAATTCTTTGTAAACTCTTAGATTGAGATATAATTTGAATGTATAATGAGGTTTTAGATGGAAAAAATCTTTGTGAGCATTTAACATCTTATATGGGTATTGATATTTTTGCCAATATCACCTAGTGCAAAAATTAATAGAAAATGGAGCATATATTATTCTGGGTGTCTGTCTTGAGAAAAGAAATGAAAAAGAGGTTGTTAGTGAATTTTAGGTTTTATATGTTCATCATTTAAGTTCATCATTAAGCTGAATTTCAAGGCTTATCCCTGCAATCATCAACTTACCTTGGTGGAACAGAAGTATGATCTCTGATACACAAGCTTGCATGATGTTTTTGTTCTGTTGTATGCGTGTGTTCCTAGGTGGACTGACCTAGCTGTAAAGCATATCAGTTGTAAAGGTAAATAGTGACTCTCAGATTTTGCTAGAGCATCTAAAAAGCATTTCATTACAATTAGCATATGTGTTAATTCTTGATTGAACTGATTTAGCAGTGATAGGTTCACGGTTGGACTTGATGATCTTAAAGGTCTTTTCCAACCTAAATGATTTTATGATTTATAGCTCTCTTTTTTTCCAGTTACAAAATCTTATGCAATTGATTGTAATGCTGAATTCTGTAACTGGAGATACACAGACGTTCTCTTTTAAGAACTATCCTAAGTTTTTATAGTAACTTTTTGAAAACTTTTTTCCATTAAAGTGAATAGTAGGAGCAGCTGAAAAGACANGCAGAGCAGAGGGGGAGGATGACCTCACTCAACCTGCTGGCCATGCTCTTTTTAATGCACCTTTGGCCTCCTTGGCATTGCGGCAGCTTGTTGTCCACCAGGCCTACACCACTTTTTTCAGTGTTGTTATACTGACTTGGAAAGATTTTAATACTAGTGAAAGCAAAGGTGTGTGTCTTTCCCATTGATGTTATTAAGCGGTGAAAGAACTGTTCTCTGACAGGTTATGGAGTAAATCCGTCCTCTGTGTAGGGTGGAAGAGGGTAGACAGGGACAAGGTAAGATTTTGTTCCTCCAGCCTGTAAAAGGGACAATGACAACGCTGTTGGGGTACCAAGTGGTGTATGCTCAGGCTTCTTGTTCTTTCACAGTGTCCTTAGAAAGGGTTTTCTTGTTTAAGTACCCTTCTGAAATGTCATCAAGGCAAGTTTCTCTGGGCCAACACGCAAACAAATTGAACAAGGACCTCAAGGATTAAGAGGATTAGTATACTCTGTAGAAGGCCACAGGTTGCCGTTTTGCAGCTGGTAACACAACAGTTTATATTGTTGGGTCAGGCAGAATTGCAACTTAGATTCTCACTAGATATTAATGGGAACAGAATAGCTTGACGTGCTTTTTACAGGTAATGAAAGCATGATGTGGTTATAGTCAAACCAGTAAACTGTACGAGAGAGAGTCCTGGATGTCTGCTTGAACGAAGGGTCTGCCAAAATGACTCCATTCTCTCTATAACATGAGGCTCTTTTGCCTTGGGTTAAGATTTTGGTTTATTCAGCAGTGAAGTTTTAATACCTTTATTCCAGTATTTGTAAAATCTAATTGGATAATGTTGCCTGGAACTGAAAATGTTTTGCCTAGTATGCATTGATACAAAATTATTTCTATCGAGAAGATTGTGTACGCATGGGAAAATACCAGGGAGGTTTTAAAGTTGAATATTGTATTGTTAGCAGTGATCTTTAAAGTACAACCTGCTGGCAGTGTGTGCCTGGCTGTCAACAATTCAGTAAAAATAGACTGAAATTTTCCCCTTTGTCTTTTTAATTTTAAACCATTTATAGGTACTCAGTAAATTACCTTAATTCCTAATTTAAGGATTATGACTTGATTTTTGAACAACCTGAAATGACACTATGAAAGAAGATTTTAAAGTGTTAACTTTCACTAGGAACTCTTCACGCTGCATGTTTGACATTTGGTGTTGCATTTTTGAAAAAAATCTGTTTTAAAAGCTATTTGTAGAATAAATTATCAATAGTAGTTACTAATTTATCCACAAATCTACTACTGATTAATCCACATTCCCCTTTGCAGTGTTTTGCTTTCTTCTACTCACGGAAGTATTTGGTAATTTTACTGCATCTGTCTGTAAGCACTGTGAAATATTAGAACAGTGATGTGCAAGAAGTGCTTTGTAGCACAAACACATTTCCCATTTGAACACCAAATTCAGGTAACCTCAAGAGCAAATAATTAAATAACCAAGTGAAATTTTGAAACTAGTGCTGAAGTAGTGGACTGTGTCCTGCCATACCTCTGGGGACTGTCTCACCGTTGCATTTCGGACACGTGGTTTTTTACTGACACCAGAGAACCTGTATGTCCTACTCTTGCTAACCACAGCATGGAGCCAAGGAAACTTGTCACAACAAGCCTAACCACAATCTTGCAGGTGTGATACGCCAGATGTATTTGGCTTTCCCAAAAGAGAGCTTCCACAGCGTTCAGGCTTTGTTTTATAAATGCAGAGATACAATTATTTAGGTATGAAATTTGGTGATTTTATTGTACATAATACAAAGTATGGTGCTACTAAACTGTGGGTGGTTAATACCAATGCCGTTAACTCGGAGCTGATGGATGGCATGGTGCTTTTGTGGGAGGCTGGCAACTCCAGCTCCTGACGAGTTTTGAAACCGAGCAGGAATGGAGAGGTGGGAGCTGCTGCTTCACTGTAAGTGCTTCTCTCTTTGTACCCCAGCTCCAGTAGGTTGAAAGGCAGAATTTTCTCTGTATTAAGAACTCATCAAGAGCTTTGAAGCCCTTACCTTATACAGAAATACGATTCAGATGGAGTTTCAGTATTTTCTTCCTGGTTTGAAAAACTGTCTTTTTTATCTTTTTCCCCTGACTCCAAAACTGTCACCCTCCAAAAAGCTTCTGCTCTTGCTTGTCTGTGGTCTTTGACACATGCCATAGATTGCCATTTCTACACTGCATAATTAGAGGTGACTCGATGGCAAATATATCAGTAATTTCACCTATAACAGAGAAGTCAGCAAACTAAACATAAAAAATTATTTAGACAGGCATTAGAGTCACTAATTTTTTTTTTTGAATAATTGTTGCACTATTTTTACATGGACCTGGTCTTTTTTTTCATATTTTGGATATTGACATGAAATGAGGACGTTACAGACATATTTCTACTAGGAAGCTACAAAGTCTGCAAAGAGTTAGAAGAGAACGGAGGGGGCATCACAAACTAAGCTGGATATGATCCTAATGTAAAAACAAGTATAACTAAAGTATACTAAAATAGGAGAAAACCCCTTGTCCGTATTTTATAGCAAATCCTGAAATATACAAGAAGGAGTTTCGTATTGTTCTAAAAAAAAAGCATGTTTCTTACAGTATCGTGCAGACAGACACCTCCACTCCACTGTTAGCATCCAGCTAATCCACCTACCCCAGAACTTGTTCACAGAATGCTGGCCTCTTCGCAGAAAACTAGTTTATAGAATTGAGTTTTTAGATATGCAGAGACCTAATGAAGGATCCAAGTCAGTATGAGAATACCATATTACAGAGCGTACTTTATTCCTTTTTAAAATTTGCCTGTCACTTTGTAAAATTTACCAGTTCAGCAGGTCTCCCAGTCAGCAGAGTAAGTGAGGTTCTTTTGTGCCGTGCATTTGCCTTGACAATTATTCTGAAGCAAATTGGTACATTTGTAGTTCTAATTTTATACAGCTACTTAACTAATTACTGCTGTCAGTAGCAATTTTTATCTGGTAGTAATGTTCAGCTTAGCTGCATATTACAGCTCCAGTGACCACTTCATAGCCAGCATATTTTATGGTTCAACTTAAAAAAGAAAACTGCGGGTACCTGTTTGAATAGTTGATTGAAATCCCATAGGGGTTTTGTGGTTTGTTTTTGCTAACCATTTGTAATACTGGCCGGAGTAAAGTCATTGACCCACTTGGGTTTAAGAAGCTGCCACGTTTGTAAAAGGCAGGAACATCAAGCAAGTGCTGCTTTCGCTCTTGTTTAGAGACCCTCATTAAATTATCTAGAGACAATAATCAGATAGCTGCTGTTCAAGTTAATGGCACCTTTGAGCCCCTGTCAAGAGAGCTTTATTTAATGCGCAGCAGACCTGGAGTGGTGCAGGTGCCATTTCAGGCCCTCATTTAATTTAAGCTGCTTTAGTTGGCATGGCAACTAGTTGAGACATCTGGGAGACATTATGCTTGGGATTGAGATTTAGGGGGATTTGTGGCATAGCAAAACAGAAATCTTATCATAACAAAGTGCAGAGTAATGCTTTGGGATTTTTAAAATTTTTTACATTAAAAATGAAATGTATAAATATTTGAGAGGGCCTTCGCAAAAGGAACAGAAAAATTGGAGGACTAGAAATTATGATGCTGCAGGGTTGGGTTTTTTTCTTTATGAATTCTTTATGAATGCAATTCTAATTTGGGGGTTTTTTGGTCAAAAAGTTGGCAATATTTAATTTATAAAATTAATTTTTGTGTGGTGTGCCGATGGCAGACGAGCCGTTTGGCTGATAGGGGTTTGGCCGGGTAGGGTTTGCAGAGCAGCAGATGGAAGGAGAACATTGATTAGGTAGAGATGAAAGAAAATGTAAGTTTTCTCTAGATCATTATAACTGCAACTTGACCTGTGCCGATTAGTTGGTGATAATGGTAAGAACAAGTAAAAGTTTCTGCTGAAGCTGACTTGCTTACCGTGTTAACCGAGAGTTAATTTTCTTAACTGAAGTTAGGGCTTGCCTATTATATTTCAGACAAGATACGTAGCAGAGCTGGTTATAAAGAGCACTGAACCAACTGATAGGCTACTGGATCATGGTGAGATTCAAAACCAAAGCAAAGCCCTCAACGCTGACCTAGTTAGCTTTGCTTTCAGAGGAAAGGTCAGGACGGCACACTCATAAAAATACCACCACGAGGTCGATGAGTTCGTGAAGTTACCGGAGCTCATCCACCGCAGATATGGAGAAGAACTTGAACTGAAGCACAGCAAATCCCTGCTTCTTCCCGCAGAGTGGCAGGCAAAGCCATCCCCGCTGCAGGCAGAGAGGACAACTGAGCTGTGGCTGGTTCTAACAGATGAGGAGTTTGTGGTTTTGGAAGGCTGAGAGCTGGCTACTGCCTTACCTTGAACTGTGAATGAACCTGGTGCACCAAGGGAGATACTAGATTGGGGCCCAGGAGATGCAGTTTTATTTCTAACTCTCTCCTTGATCTTTTGCATGACCTTGGCAGCACGCACCACCTCTCTGCCGCATTTTTGTCTGTTTTGAACGTTGCAGGGCTTGGTGTGACTCGTGATGCTTAATGCCTAATGCAGGGGGCTCAGTGAGACATTTGATACCTTGCAGTAAAGCAGAAGTTCAGTTAATGTACTGCTACCGTGTTGTAACTTCTTCAGCCACAAATGTAGTAATATCAGGGATTTTCTTTTTTGTTTCAAATATGACTGCTAAAGGTAGCTTTTAAAGCAGTAATGTTTCTTATTATCTTATCAAGCTTATTTGATGTCAAAGTTGAAAATTCTCAGTATTGCAAGTTCAGTCCTTGAAAGCTGAGGTGCTGTGGTTTTGGTTTTAACTCTGTTCTGTACCACAGCTCCAAAATCAAAACTTATTTGCTGGTGGTGGTCGTGAATGAAGCAGACTACAGCAGAGGCAGCTTCTCTGCAGCTCGATGGGCTCTTCAGCGCTGGCCGCAGGAAAAGCTGTCTGTCGCTAACTGCCCTGCGTGACCCATAGGCAGCGGCTGTCTGTCCTGTCCTGAAAATTTATCATAATGATTTTTGCGTGTGTTTTGTTACCGTAACATATTCAGGAAATTGACACTATGATATTGATTTTGTGGGCTGAGATACACTGCTTCTGTCTTCTGTGTTTCTCCATTTTTGCAACATTATAGTTTTCGTATTTTTAGTGCTTCCTGAGTAAACAATACCCTTCTTAATCCGCACCTTACCTTAGCCTAAGCCAGAGCATATACAGCTCTTTGTATCTTCAAGTTTTTGTGTAAGTTATCAGTGAGCATGACTATTGCTGTGTTCTGCATGTCTGTGAGTATGTGAAATTGTGGTTTCTGTTTGTTTTTTCAGTTTTTCCTCCAGATAGAAGTTTGGGGTTTTTTTTCTTTTTCTTCTCCTGTTATAGCTCAGAAGAGGTTTTATGACTGGGATTTGTATGGATGTGTATGTGATGCTTGAGAAGGTAAAATAGTGGGTGCTGGGTAGATTTAGGGAAGCGCATGTATTTCTAAAAGTCTGCATTACGTATCGTGTAGCAACCTGCAAGGCACTTGGGTAACCAGCTTTCACAGCCTTGCACTTGCCAGTTTGTCTGGTTAAACCATGTTGATGTATGTCCACAGTGAAGTCGCTGCTTTAGTTGCTTGTAATTTGTGGCTTACCTATCTTAATGAAATATTTAAAGGTTTCAAGATGTCATTAATTATAGTAAAATTTTATTTTGTTTTCTGAGTCGTAAGTTGACTTTGGAATAATTTTGTAATGACTGCCTTAATGCAAACGCTACTTTAATGAGTAATCTGTTTTCTTTCACAACCCATTTTTTATTTTCATTCTTGTAAGAGTCTGGAGACTTGACCTCTGTGAAGAAGCTTTATTCTTTTTTATTCAATAGCTCTGACTTGTTAGAGCTCAAATTCCTAGGAGCTAGAGTCAATGTTTCAAGAGATTATGTGCTGGACTTTCTGCTTTTGCCTTAACTAATAAATTGAAGATATGTTGTCACTGAATTGATGCAGAGTGACCTCCATAAGATTATCGTCTCTCCTCAGCCACTCAGCTCGGATCATGTCAAAGTTTTTCTTTACCAGATTTTAAGAGGTAATTTTTCTTCTTTTAAAAAATTAATGAAAATGATGTAGTAGTATTACTTTTTTTTCTGTTTCTTAATGTTTATTCTCAAGGCATCCTCATCTTGAATAAGTTTCCCGTGGAAACTTGTTCTTTTTATTTCATATTATGAATAAATAGCAAACAGTAATTATTCTAGCTATAAGAATATGGCAGCCCTGCTGCCTTCCATCATAGTCATGGGTAAAGATGGCAAGACTTACTTCAGCTGCAAAGGCTTTTTTAATGGTCTGTGAGAGTCTTAAGGTGGGGGAGTGTGTTTTAACAGTTCTCCAATGCTTTTTGAATCAAGGTACAGAAAGGACACCTAGACTGAGCCAAACTGATAAACATATGTAACTATACCCACTTAAGGTATTCTGGAGAACAGTCTAGTTTAGGTTGTTATGGAACACTCCACTGTTTGATTTTTAGCTAAAACAATTTACTATAACAGTAATTTTAAACATGATTTATTTTTTTAGACCGTTTAGAAACTTTTATCCAGGAAATGAGGTTATTGTGCTTGTCTTTTGAACATCTGATCAGCATTAGTCCAGTTGCTTTTCCATTGGCTTTATTTGAGTGTTTTCACTAGAGTAAGCTGAAAGTAAACAGTTTTATCTGGTAGTAAATAAATAGTAGATCATATTCACGAAAAGCAGAGCAAAGAAATCCAAATTATACCCAGAATTAGTATGGGCTATTCCAGGTCCCTGTTGTGCTAGAGAAGAGGCATTTCCTTTGTGATGTCCTAAAGGACGAAAGGCGTTTGTGCCTCTGTGCTTACTGAGTGGGATGACTGGGGGAGCACTACCCAAACGGCAACTGTCAGTTGAAGTTTGTTCAAGAGTTACCTGAATTCTCGTTCCATTTGCCCAGGCGTTTGACCTGAGAGCTCAGTGCTCCCCAGTTTAATGCTATTATTTATTTTTACTCCATCTGAGCCTACTTGAATTATGGCCATTTTTCCATTTTCCATGCTGTGTCTGCTACGGTAGTCACATAAACAACGTCATGTTGGTATACTTTCTTCCACTGTACTTTTTAGTGAGGTGCTTTCTGCTTTACTTTCATTTTCTTAAAAAGATCAGAATTATAGCTTCAGGGACTGTGAAAGCACGCAGGAAGCATAGGTTATCCTTCTTTCCTAACCGCCTAAATATTACAAACATCCCCAATGGCTGTGATCAGATGTCCTGAGTTCATTAGCTCTAGCTTTGAATTTTTGCACTAATAAAGTTAAGAAAAGGGCCTAGGCTTTACTGTAATTTGGGCCTGTATTCTCTTAGCCTTGTTTTACATTATGTGCTGCTGGCTTATGAGGTTTTGGTTTGAAAAAAGTGATTTTTTAAAAAAATAATATTCAAATCAGCTTCAGTTTAATCTGAGTTTGTTTATCCTATTTACCCAGGAAATTGTTAAGTCAAATTCTAGTGCTGCAGAAGTTAAAATTGTTACTGGGTATTTCCCAGTGTGTATATATACATATATAGCAGTAAGAGCTGCATGTCAATATTCCAGCATTGTGATTAGCAGAGTATCCGAGATGATGCTTTGGTTTTGATTTGTTTGTTTGTTGGTTGGTTGTTTAAAAAAAAGACTGCTTAAGTTACTTGCTCTGTCTAGTTTGCATACTCCCAAAGTTTTATCCTTGCATTAAGTGACTGAGTGTATACTAGAGAGTGGAAGTTAGAATCGTATAAAAAATGAGCCAATGGCAAAGTCTTTGCTGATCAGGAGTTGCAAGACCTTCCAGGAAAATGTTGTCAGCCTTAAAATTCTTTTAAAAGGAAAAAAGGTACTTATTTTCATTTCATTTAATATTTCAGGTCTGAAATATCTACATTCTGCTGGCATTTTACATCGAGACATTAAACCAGGGAACCTACTTGTGAACAGCAACTGTGTTCTTAAGGTGCTACTTAAATTTATTGAAAATGTACATATGTATATGCTGTTCATTGTAAATCAGTTGTTATTTTTTTTTAACAAAGCCTTTAATATGAACACTTTTCCTGAAAGTCATTTTAAAAGAAAAAATTCCCACAGATTTGTTAAAAATTATAAAAGAAACGAACATCTTCCTTTTCCCTTTTCTCCCTACCTCTCCCCAAATCTGTGAAAGCAGATAGAGATGATTCTTTGGTTTGACTTGCGTGGGATCTCTTGTGCCCTCAGCAGCTGAGAAGGGCAGGCAGTTTCTTCAGGGATCGCAGTGTCAGTGCTCAGCCTGCCAGTCAATGCAGAGGCGAGGCAGAATGCCCGAGACTCTTCCATTAACTTCTGAGGCATATGAAATTTTGGAAGGCTTAGGCGTGTTGTATAGCTATGCCAAAAAAAAAGAAAAAAAAGAGTTTTGTTTACACTGATTTGCTAAGCATTCCAATTGTGAAAATTTTGGTCTGTTTTCTTAACCCTTCTGGTTCAAGAAATTGTGAAAAATTCTCAAAGCCAGAGAGATTAGAAGGCTGAATCTTTCTGTAACATTTTGAGGCATATAATGAACAAATGAAATCTGGTTTGGGATGAAATATTCTGTACTCAGAGGCAATATGTATTATATTTTTTTTAGTGCAATGTTTTTAATCTTTTAGATTATAAATATTGTAATGCCAAATAAAAATGTACTGTGATTTCAAATAAAATTGTAGAAAGTTTAAATGGATGTGGAATAAAGTAGCATAATTTCTTCCTATTCCCCTTTCCCTTTGTTTATGCAGTTACAGCACATTATCTGATCTATTTAAATGCTGGTTTGGAATTTCCTGCTTCGTTACCAGAAGGTTACCTATTTGAAATGCATTAAGTGTTTTGGTTATTTTAATTTTTTTATTTACCTTCTCAATTTAGATTTGTGATTTTGGATTGGCCAGGGTGGAAGAATTAGATGAATCTCGTCACATGACTCAGGAAGTTGTCACTCAGTATTATCGAGCTCCAGAAATCCTGATGGGCAGCCGTCACTACAGCAATGCTATTGACATCTGGTCTGTAGGCTGTATCTTTGCAGAATTACTTGGGCGAAGAATATTGTTTCAGGCACAGAGTCCCATACAGCAGGTATAATTAAATTTCCCTTTAAAAAATTTTCTACTGCATAATTTCATGGAATCAGTTATACTGATGCATTTTGAACCTGAAACTTGCTTCTGTTTTGCTTGGTTTGCACACAGGCAAAAAACCAAGCCACTTTGAAACACTGAAATGATAGCTTCCAGACAGTATTAAAAGTAGTGGTTATTAACGTTAGGTTTTGCAATGTGTATTTTTTGTAATCCCCTGTAATCTGCTGCAGTACCAAAGCCTGCTGTAGCATTTTATTGAGATAAGGTAAAGGTGATACAACTGGGATCGAGCTTTTTGTAACAACTAATATGAGAAAGCAGTAAGTTTTCTGTCAATACATAACTGGAGATACAGTATTGGCACTTGAACTATTTAAACTGCCAATTAGTAGTATTGCTTCATTTTAGTAATGGTCAAGTGTGTAAGATGGTACTGAGTATTTTTTTATGTTGTATAGCTGTGGCTAGGTATAAAAACATGAGATGCACCAGAATACTTCATCACCATTCCAACAGTAAGCAAACTAATATAATATACATAGATCTGTTTTTACAGTACATAGAAAATAGTGTCTGCAGCAAGATGTTAGAGATGGATGCACTTATATTTCTTTCTAAGAGAAGGAACAAGATGTGCTGACATAAAAATGTTAATCTTCCATGTTGCTAGTATTCATCTATAGATTAGAAACTACATACATTAAAGTTGTGAGATTACGTATATTGATTGACAAGAAGTAAAAACACATTCCAAACTTTTGTTAAAGCTGACGTTCCAAACTCTATACTTCTCTTGTTTGTTTATGCACAAGTGTTTCCATGGGTTTGAGAGACATTCACATTAGCATGCTGTTTTCAACATTCGTGTATTTAAAATGTCATTGTGTTGTGTATATATTTTTGCAATGCTGTGTCCTGTCTAGTGGTTCCTATCCTGTCACCGCAGTGGTGTTCCCAAGGAGGGACTTGCTAGTCACTCTAGACAGCACTGATACCTTGTATGATGACAAAAAGTAGGCCTCCTCCCAAAATACACCTCTCTCTTACCCTTGTGAAGAGACCGCAGAGGAGGAAAGCAGTAATGTAAGCAGAACTACTAGATAAATTGACAGCTCTTCTGTTGCAGTCTCAAAGATACTTAAGATCTCCTGTTTTTCTAATCTTTGATCTTCTGCTACACTGAAGCTAAACGTATGTGGGATTTTAATAGCCTTGGCTATTCTTGAAATTTAAAGTGCAAAGACATTAATCAGATAAATCTAGAATAGCATTACGGGGTTGGGGTTTGGGTGGTGTTAATTTTATTTGACTGAAAAGTTGTATAAAGTTACCTAAGAGTTCCTAGAACTTTTATAATCCCCATGCAGTGGAATGGTTTAAGAAGTAATTGCCATATATATATATATATATATCAATTATGTTATGAGAAATTCAGTACCCTGCAAAGGCGGATAGACTCTGTAGAAGTGCCTTGGGCTAGTCAAAGTTACGGTCTTTCCTTATACCTGTGCCATGCCCCTTAGTGCAGACTGTGCACTAAACCGGTGGTCCCAAACACCCGGTGGGGTTAGCCAGGCCAGAAAAACTCCCTGGCGTCAGAATAGCCATCATCAGGCTAAAATCTTCCTGGTAGAAAAAACAGGGAAGAGATAATTTTAAAACTGACTGTACTGGAATTTCTAACTCAGATCTGTGATCAAGAAAGTGAATAAAGCTTTCCATTATAAACCAGATTGGAACTGGCGATTTTGGTATTTTAAACTTTGGGTGGTGTCATGTTGAAAGTGATGAATATATCTAAGTTGCTTACTTAAGTCACAGTAGCTAACTTTTGATAAGGATTTTGTGGGATTTCTTACAAACATAAGAAATGAGATAATCTATACTGAGACTTAGATAACTAGGAACACTTTCAAATATAGTATTCCATAACACCTCCTATTTTTGCTTTTTACTAATACTATTTAGAATAGTTAGCATTTTTGTATGATACAATCTTTCTGGTTTTGTTTACAAATGCATTTTTAAAGGTGCAAATACAAGTTATTTTTACCTGTATGTCCAGAAACATTTAATACATTAATTTTATCTCTTAGTGCATCTGTAGCGCAGGAAGGGTGATCTCTGACTTTCTGACGATCTGTGGGAGCAAATGCCCCTCTCTGCTTGCTTTACGGACTAGTCTGCACACTGGTTTGTAAAAGGCAGGTTATACAGTGCTAGGTTTTAACCACCTTCCTAGGTTAGCCAGCTCCTCTAGTCTGATTTTGCTGATTATTATTTAATCCTCCTTAAAGACAGCCGGTCACATGCCTGAGACAGCGGGCAGAATCCATTTGGAAGGATCAGAGTGTCAGGAAGAAAGGAGAATGGGGCAGACGTGGCCAGCCTAGTGTAGCCATTCCCGCCAGCTGTAGCACGTACGTGTTGGGTACAGGTTGCGTTTCTGGGAGATGTCGGCAGGCGTGCAGGCTTGCTGGTTCACACATCAGTGTTCCAAGGGTGTGCCTGTTGCTGTGCACCACTCTTGTGTTTCTGACTTCAGCAGTGCTTACTGGAGAAATTAGTGCATGGCAGCAGGAGGGGATGTGCAGAGCGAGGTCGTCGGTGCTGAGGCCTGACACCCCAGTTTTCCACGATTCGGAGGGAGCTGTGCCTTGGAGGGGGCTGGCACTGGTTGCCCATGGGCAGATGAAGTACCTGTAGATGTTTTCATGAAGTGCATCCCGTGGTTAGTTTTAGCTGAAAGGAGCCCAGTGCCTGCGCTCGGCCCAGCACAAAGCAGAGCACAGGCAGTGGCAGCAGCTGGGAAGTTAGCTTGGAAAGTGCACTTCTCCTTCTGACCTAAAATAATAATATAAGAATGTAGGTTCACTGTATATACCCAAAAGACTTGAAATTCATGCAACTGAGGTCAGTTGAATTCAAAATTAATATTTTGTAATATTGTTTCTATTATTGCACTAAAATTTGAAAATATATCTTGTAATACTTTAGAAAAATATGTTTAAAGACTGATAACGTGCATCTAGATAAATGAAATGAGACATCTCTAACAAAACTATTGAGTGTATTGGAAGTGTATGGGCTAAGACAAGAGAATTTATGTCTTGAGAGGTGTTAAACATGAACTTGCAGGAGATCATTATGAAAATTGTTTTCAGTGTTTTTTCTTGTAACCACTAGAATAAAGTGTGTGTGTTTATATCCATATTTATATATATAGATATAAATGTATATTAACATATCATTGCTGTGTGCTTCAGGGGTAGTTGGCTGAAAAACACAGGTGTTTATGCAGTCGACATTCCCTGATATGCTGGTACAATTTATTACATTACTTTTTATATTTTGTAAATACATCCTTCTTTTTTATATCAGCTCCAGGTGGCTATTTCTCAGTTATATATTTTCCACATCTAAAAACTCCAAGGTTTAGGACTTTTTTTTTCCTCTCTAGTTTTCCATCTCTTTATGAAGGTAGGTCCTTTGCTGTCACTGCTCTATGAAGTTATGTGAGCCCTGGCCATGCGGTGCCAAGGCACGTGGGAGGACACATGTTCAGTACCAAGGGACGACGGTGCACGTGCCTCCAGGCACTGGACAGACCAGTGCTTCTGCTGGAGAGTGGGGAGAAGGTGGAGAGGACACACCAACTGAAGAGTGGCACAGTGTGGTGTGTAACCAGCAGTCACAGTGCACAATGCACCACCAGTCAGCGGGTGATTTTCATGCATACAATGCCCATATAATGATGAGAACGGGTTTATTCTCAGCAGAGAGCTCTGCAGTTGCTCCTTAGTGCGAGTGGATGGTGGTCACGAGGGAACACTTGGAACCAGGGTGCTGATCTCACCACTGGCAGACTTTTTTGGGGAGCTTTCTTGGGTTTATTTGCTTGACTTATACAGGGTTTTTTGGCTTGTTTTTATTCCCTAAAGGAGTATACGCACACAGTTCTGTAGAAATAAGGTGAAAGCTTGCCTGTTGCTTTCCAAAACGAAAAAGGTGAAGGAAATGTAATTTCATTTCATTTGAGATCAGTTTTAAATGCAGCATCATCTTTGCTCTTTTTTAGGTAGCTTTTGTATTCCTATAACCAGCACCACTCCTTTTCCCTCCTCTAGTGCTGGACAGATTTTTTTTTTTTTTTTTCATTTATTTTTCCTATATATTGGAATTTTTTATGTAGTATGTTTGTACTGTAGTTCTGAGGGGTTTTTTTCATTTTCTGTAGTTTTATTCCTGTTATTGGCAAAATATTTTGTGTAAAGTAGTAGTTGACCTGTTTTTGGGGGGTAATTTTGTGTGGTGTATTGGTATGCAATGCTGACATTCAATTGAGAATATTTGGGTTTTAGAATGAGTAACACACCATTAACAGTACTTAACAATTTTCTTAATGATGTAAAATTGACTTTGAAATTGCAATAAAATATTTTACTAAACCTGTAAACAAAAAAAGCTCCCAAACGTGAAAATCAGCTTCTGTTAGGGCTTTTTGAGTGAAATTACAAGTGTTTGTATTTGCTGTCTACTAAATGTATATGTTAATATTTGTAATTTACTATCCATAAAATAGTGGTTTTAAACTGATTCATTCCTTAAATGTCATTCACTTTAGCTTAAGAATCTGCTGTCAAAGTGAAATATATTAATATATGTCTAAGATCTCAAATTTGTATGTTCTATCCCTACAGTTGGATTTGATCACAGACCTGTTGGGAACACCGTCGCTGGAAGCAATGAGGACGGCTTGTGAAGGCGCCAAGGCACATATACTCAGGGGTCCTCATAAACAGGTATAGCTGGACATTACCGGCCTTCGTGAACCCTTGGTCAAGACAATCCTTCACTCAGGCCCCTTACGTCAGGATTTCCTCTGTGCGGGATGCTACTGCTGCTTCATCGCAGTGTTTCACATCTTCATTAAATTCTCATGGCGCGTTTGTTCATAAATACTCTGTTTGAATATTTAACCTCAGAGTTGTCGCTGCCATAAACCGGGTTAGGTTTGCCAAAGGCGGTTGTGGTGTTGCCGTGGCATGGGTTAGTGGTGTGGTATATTCAAACTACTATTGAGACAAGGTGGTTTTTCACTAGTAAAGTGCATTTCTGGCTCCTGCCTTGTATGTCTTGTTTGACTTGATGATACAGGTGAAAGTCTCTTTTGTTGACGCGACAGTGTTTTGATAGCTATTTTGAATGAAGATGTTAAAGTTAAGTGATGATATTGGCAAGAGACATAAATTAAAATTGACAGTATAGTTCATAAAGCCCCAGAGGGACTCTGGTACTGACAGGATCAAGAGTGTTCGAAGTGGAAATCACCCGTTATCCAGATCCATAAACAGAACAGTCCAGCAGCTCGTCACCAAAGGGTCCCGCATACGCCTGTGCAGTGACCTGAGCTGTTCATGGAAGGCTGGGAAAAACTGAGATACAACATTCAACATAGCTGAAGTAAAAGTTAATTTAAAAAAAACAAAACAAAACAAAAAATGGAGAAAAATGGCAGGATGATGTCATTATGCTGATTGGACAAGAAAAAGGGCAAATGAAATGTAGTGCTAATAGAGACAAAGAAATGCTTATGCAGGAATCCATAGTGCAGTGATAAAGCAATATGTCCATCTAATATGGTCATTTTTATGATTGTTAGATAGTAAAAATTAACAAAATTAATAACCTGTACATGTTAATACATCAGATCTTTCCAGTAGTTAACTTTGCATCTTTATTTTCTGCATGTTGAAGTAATTTCTCAAATGTCTACTCACCACAATAGTAGTTACCATAGAAATGAGCATTGACTATATATTCTGCTATATTATTAACATGTGGGAGTTCTGCATTCTTGGCATTTTTGATTCACTACATCAAGTTGTCTCTATTCCATTTTATGACAGGTTTTTTTTTTTCCTCTTAACATTAATAATAGGAGGATTTCCTTAAGACTTTCTCTACCAGTTTTAAAACAAATCAAGTCTATTTTTTTGCAATCACATGCTAGAAGAGTTGTAACTTTTAAGCGTGTAGTCCTGCACTTTCAAGGTTTGAGATGTTTAAAAAAGAAAAAGTTTTGTAGACAAATACATCCACTATAGCTTATATATATATAAACATATAACAGTATAGAAATCCACCCAGATACTTTATATAATACATTGGTTTTGAATTCTGATAATTTGATAATCGCTTGACATTTCCAAAGTGCAATAGTTGTGCTCTTGGTCATAGTAAGCAAGAACTCTGGAATTTATTTGTTAGCCTTGTTCAGTTTGTTAAATGAGGGTGTTTTGTCGAGAATTGAAATGGGCCCAAGAATGTCTTCTGATTCTGTAATACCAGCGCTAAGGCTATCCTTGTACAAGCCACTGAAACTGTGTGTCTCGTGACCCGGTGAATGATGGGAATACCAAAGAGCAAGTGGGGTGAAACGGTGTAAAATGTTTCCAATACAGATTTAATGTCCTATAGCCACTAAGTCATAGGAAGTAAATGATAAGCAGTTAGTGCTGTGTCTGTTGGGGAAAACAACATTGATTTTTCATGGAGTGCCACGGAAGTTGAACAGTCTCTGGAGTTGGCGTGCTCATTTGCCACTTGGAAGTAGGGGGTTATGGTGCCTCGAGTTGACTTCTCTAATGATACTTCTGTTTTCAGCTTCAAGCACACTTCATGTTTGAATGTAAATTCATGGCTTTTCATCTTTTAAAATGGAGGTTTTGCTGGTTTTAAATAGCTAAATGTTACCAGTTTCTTAATTAGATTAATAGGGAGAGAAAACCAAGTTAGAAACTGGTGATTACTTGGTCGCACAAACTATTTTTAATCAATGTAGGTGAGCATAGTAGGAGTTAAGGGATAAAGCATTTTGCTGCTTTGTGTAAAAATAGATTCATGCATGAAGTTTCTGATTTAAAAAAACCCATCCCACTGTGTGTTGGCATAATGAAAATTTACATACTATGTAGCCTTCTTTGTCAGTTTTGTATTTAAAAATTTTACTTCAAACTAAAGTTGAGGGAATTGATGAAGTTGCTTGACTGGCAGCCCTAGGAAGAGCGTCTCCTCCCACATTCCCGGTGTGCCGTAAGCAATGGTCTGGACTTCACTGCAGTCATGTGCTGACCCACTTCTAGAAGTAAAATGTGCTGGGGTTCATTCCCTCCTTGTTGTGGTGCTTGCATCCTCAGGGAAGAAAGAGATCCCGTGTGATGTGCGTAACTTGCTAAAAGACCTGACTGTTGATTCCATGATAATCAAATCATACAGAAATTCAGTTTTTACCAATTCCTTCTGCCCTCGCTAGTACTCCTGTCAGAACTGTTTCTGCTCTCTAGCTGTGGACTTGATTGCAGTTTGCTGAGAAAATGCTGTCCCCAAAAGCTGTATATGACCAGACGCTCTTAGAATGGCAGACCAGCTGCAGGCAAGGGGCATAAGCGTAGCAAAAAAAGTGCATCCTTCATTTGTATTGGATGCAACAGCTTCCGTAAATAAGGAATGCAAGCATATTTTTCTGCCCCAGTATGTGGATGAAACCTACTTAATCACAGTGCTTGGGTGACAGTGCTTTTCGGTGTAGGTGGTACTTCTTAATTAGAAAAATCATATGAAGTTACCAAATACTATAGCTTTATATTCTATAGACTGCACTTAGAAACTAAGGCTGGGAAGTGCTTAGGGCTGTATTTGGTAGTTCAGAGTTAGAATGATGTCAGTGTGGAGGTGTAATTTTTATATATACTAACAAATTTACAGCAACTAAATCACTTATATTCATTTACTTTGCTGAACAGGTAGAAGCAACAGATGCCTGCCAAATATTAACATTGCATCCCAGTTAACAGTCTGTGTAGAGTTAATGCAGTTCTGGAAATCCTGTGGATCCGTGCAAATGTAATATAGGGGCTAAATTTGCTGGTGAATATTGTCCCGTAAATACGCTAGCTAGCTTTCAATTGATTTGTTGTATTTTAGGCAGAATGTTTTAGTCATTTCTGTCAGCCGGCTAGTATATTCTTCCCGCACCTCAATAGTAGTTAATCACACGCGCGAGCGAAGCACTCTGTAATTCTTCCTGCCCAAATGGCTCTTCCCAACACCTGCATTCGCGAGCTAATATGAATGCTGTTTGAATTTTCATGGGAAGAATACAAAGGTGGTGGTGGTGGGGGGGGTGGTGGCAGCACATGTATGTGATAGTTTATTTCCTAAAAAAAAAAAATAAAAATTTAGGAGTATTGGACTTGGAAGTAACACACTCCATAGTAGGAATTTTCTTTGCAGGAGTGTCTGTCCTAATATCTATGGGGCTCTTTTGTTCTTTAATTGGGGGTTTTGGTTTCTTTTTTCAATAGGTTTGTGGGTTTGCTTTCTTCTAGGTGAGAAAATTTGAGTCTTCCTTTCCCCCATCCTACTCCTTCCCCCCCCATTCACTTTAGAGGAGTAACCGTTCACTTGTTTTGCAACACTTTATTTACTTTGAAGACTAACTGTAGTGCACTCTACTGCCATTCTTTAAGCTAAATAAGAATAGAAATAATGCCAATTAAGCAGGAAAATATTTTACGTGATTTTGGAAACTGACGTTGTTGTGGCTTTAAAAAAAAAAATCTTTGAAATTAATTCCAGGGAGTCTAGGATATAGCTAATGCTTTAAAATGAATGGCATATAACATTAACATTGTTGTTGATTAATTTTTTTTCATTTTAGGCAACTTCAGGCGGTACTTCGCATGTGTTAGGAATGTGGGGACAGGGGTTGTCTTCACATTTTGCTGCCTTAGTGTTAATATTTAATTCCAGAGTCCAAGGAGACTTTCAGGCTAGAGGGTATGGGCAGTTAAGTTGTCAAATGGCAACTTTATATGTTGAGTAAAATCTTGTTAAAACATTATCTGCTTGTTGAACGGGCAGGGCCGGGCGGCGCTGCTGAGACGGCGAAGCAGTTGTCCTTACACCCACGGTTGTATAATCCACCTTCTTGGTAGCACGGCTTGCGGGGATCTGTGCCTGCCGCCGGAGCCGTGGCTGCACGAGGGTTACGTGCTCGTGTTCCCAGAGAGCGCTGGGTGTCCCCGGTCTTCAAAATCCATCTTTACTTGGGTATTTGTATCGCAGGGGTTTTTTTGCCCTCAACTAAAACTGGAAACTTTCAGAATGAGCAGGCTATGGTGCTCGTGAGTGAGCAAAACGAGGAAATACGGGAGGAAAAGGATCTGCAGAGCCGTTTTTGTGGGGCTAGCCAGAGCAAGAATCGTGCTGCTGCTGCCAGCTTCGGGCTGGTTCCAGCATTTACGAACCTTGCGGTTCATGCCCCGAGAACGCCCCTCTCCCCCTCCCCCAGCCCTTCAAGCCTTGGTCCTTGGCCTATTTCTCTCTATGTAAAATGCTGTACGCCTGAAGGTCATTTTAATTGTACTAGATGTCACTGTCGGTTAGATATGGATCGCCTGGGTAAGGAAAAGCAAAATAATCCATAATTTGGCAGTGTCTGAGATCAGAAAAATGAAATACTGGAAATGATGTGGTTAATCAACGCCCTGAGCAGCTACAGCTTAAAGTGGTGTCTATATAGAAAAAAAAAATAAATAAAATACAGGTTTGTCCAGGGATTACATCTGAACTAAGGAAAAAAATAACCAATTAGATCTCTACTACAATTGCTGAGTTTTGTAATAGTGATTATAGTCTTGTTCGAAAGCGTTAGGTAGTGTGTGTCCTTTTTAACAAGAAGTTTGTCCTTGGTAACTATAAAATAACACGTGCTGTAGCAGTGTTTTCTTGCTGATGGATCTGACAGGACACCTATCTGTACTTCTCTTTCTCCTGTTTCCCCTACAGCCATCCCTTCCTGTCCTATATACACTTTCCAGTCAAGCTACACATGAAGCAGTTCATCTCCTTTGCAGAATGTTGGTCTTTGATCCAGTAAGTATGATTTAAAATTATTTCTAATACTTCTTGTTTTAACAATTTTTGTTGTCTGCTGCTTAAATTAATATTTTAAGTAAAGGACTGCTTTAACTGATTTTCTTCTGCATTTCATTTCAGGACTTTTGGGTCTATAAAAGATGTAAAAGTATCATCTTATAATTGGTCAATTAATTTCACCCTGGAATGGGGGTTTCGCATTTAAAATGTAGTGGTCTTTTGAAGAAAGCTAGGAGAGAGTGTGAAAGATGAGGGTGTTCATGAATCATGCCATCTTTTCCTAGCTAGGTGTAGGTAGCAGAACATCAGATACTTTCATGCAGTTCTAATTAGAGACGCGTGGGTGTTCATGGTCTTGCAACACACAAAAAAATTCCTTCTACATCCACACAGTCACATAACAGGATCTTTTTTCCACTGAGCATCTGTTTTTCTAATAAAAATTTGCTGCTGTGGATTTTGGATTTAATCTCTTGGGCTTACTATACAAAATTGTCACTAGACAAGCTGGTACCTGAATCGATGATCTCAGTTATTTCATCGTTACAGGAAAATCCCTAACATTTCAAATGAAAAACAGACAAATTGAACTGCAAAGGAGGAAGGTTGTAATTGATAAAGTATTCGGAAGGCAGTACCTTTTGATTTTATTTTTTTTAAACCTTAAGATAGCTTTACTGAGCAAAAACATAGAAGTGTTAAATCATAACTTCCATGTAAACAAACAATATTTTCCTTTCTCACTCCCCCAGTACTCAGAATACTGTTATTCCCAAATCACATTTAAATAAAAGTGGGTTTGTTTTTTTAAAGAATCAGGACAATCCTTTAGAACAGGTGATTTTAATTTCATCTAAAAAATATCCTGGGAATTGGGACAGTTGGGTTGTACTTCAGGCTTCACCACTGCTTTTGCTCTGTAACTTTGAGCAAGTAACTTTTGTTCTGCTTGTTTGTGTTTTGTTTTGGTTCTTTTTAATTCACCTATAACAATGGATTTCATTACACCTTGAATTTGCAGCAGCACTTCTATGTGCAGTGCTTTAGAAACAGTATTCTCCATTTTTGACAGAACACCTAGAGACCGAGTGCTGTACTTGGGTTATGCACAGAAAAAGTCTTAGTAATGTGGAATTAGGCTTCACAATTTAAACCATTGCTCTGACCACCTTCTTCCTTGCACTTCCTTCACCACTTGCTGTCTGAAACTTGTGTAAAGTATTTCTCAGAACTCCAGGTGCCATATCCTGAATTACTCTGTTACCAGTGATGCTTAAATTTGTGTTTTACTTTAAATGTGGACATAAGGACACGTTAAAAAGTTTTGCAGCGTATGGACCTACAAAATGCTGTATTTGCTAACATTAAATTCTTTGGGCTCATTTTGATTTATTGTAGGAGTAATAATTTTAAGGTTATCTGGAGAAAGTAATTATTGAAAAATATATTTCTAAAAATCATATTGGCAGCTTTTTCTATCATTAACTAGGATACAGAAAGGTCAATGTCATCTTAGCAACGCTGCTTGTTTTTAAGTAAAATCTTCCCCCTAGTGGCAGTGTTTGCAGATCTAGAACATTTTCTGACTCGAACTAATCCTTTAACGTGATTAGGTTGTTTATAAAACAATTTAGCATTAACTGATAAGTAAGTATTCTTCAGACTGTTTCAATACCTCTGAAAATATCCTAACTCCTTCTTTCTTTTTTTTTCTTTTTTTTTTTTTTTTTTTTTTTTTTTTCCTTTCTTTAAATGCAATATTCAGTCCAAAAGAATATCTGCTAAGGATGCCTTAGCTCACCCATATCTTGATGAAGGGCGGTTGCGATACCACACTTGTATGTGTAAATGTTGTTTTTCCACGTCTACTGGAAGAGTTTATACTAGTGATTTTGAACCCATCACTAATCCCAAATTTGATGACACTTTTGAAAAGAACCTCAGTTCTGTTCGGCAGGTTAAAGGTGAGTAGTAATTAACCTTTGCATCTGTATTGATCTTCCTGCTCCATCCTTCAGCAGTATGTAGGGAGGATGTGCAGTCTGGATGCGTGTGCTAACCCAGGTGTTTTTTTCCTTTAGGTATTGTTCCATAGTCGATACTGGAAATAATTTCTTTTCGCTCAAAGAACAGAATTGCTTTTAAATGTTCTGACATAATATATTATCACGCATGTTAATTGACATGCAGAAGTCTATTGGTTTCAGACCTCAATAGCATTCTTCTCTGACGTCACAGCTCCCCACCCACGCACTCTGTGGTTGAAGGATTGCACCGGGGGAATGGGAAAACACCGTTGTTCGTTTTGGGGTGCGAGGTGTTATCTTGATAACTGTCCTGCAGAAAGGGTCAGCATCATCAAGGGACAGAAGCTGAGGAGTCTCGTAGTTCTCCTGCTTCATTTCCTCTAATCTGTCACAGTCTGCTCACGCTGAAATGGCCACGCCAAGTGCCGTGACAGCAGCTGCTGTCGTAGGCTCCGTGTCTGGTGCCACGCTGTGGTTCTGGCAGAGGGTGCGCTCGGGGTCGTGACGTGCCGTCACGAGGAAAATCAGTCCCGATGCCTGGGAGAGGAAACTCCGGCTGCAGGCGGTTACTAAATGCCAGCAGTTGCTTTGTGGCACTAGAGATTTGAAGTCTGATTCCATCATAGCAAACAAGCCATAAAATAGACGTCGTTTCTTTTGAAATCAGCTCCAGTCAGGAAAGCAGTCCTGCTCTGAGCGCAGTCCAGTATGAGAAATAGTAGTAGGGATTTGGGTTCTGTTTGCTGACAGCTCAAATAACTCAAGGGGAAGAGAGGGAGCAGAAATGTGTTAGCCTAGCAGCTTCTAACAAGCAATTCAGTCATTTGGGACAAAAATACTCCATGACATTGCCATGATAACGTGACTTATTTCAGGTACTTTCTGAGCTTGTAATTCTGAAATTTACAGTTATAGTTCCTACAGGTTCACGTAACATTGTTTTCTTTTTATGCTTTTATTCCTTCCGTTTCCCTCCTCTCTGGCCATCACTTTCCAGAGCTGTACATAGATCTGCTGTCTTCTCTGAAATCTGTTGTTCTAAAAGCTGCCCTTAACGTTCTTTGGCAGCAGTGCAGATTCCAGCACGCTGCCCCGAACGTACCGCCCGGGTGCACGGAGCTCCGTCCTGGCAGCCGTCGCTGCTGCTTGTAGAGGAGCAGCCCGGTGCCAAACCTTCCAGGCTCTGCTTTTCAGGGGAGGCGGCGCACGCATGTGTATGAGAAGAGGTTTTGTCTGGCAACTCTACACAGAGTTCCTCTTTCCTTATGAAAATTTACTTTTTTGCTTTAATCATCTCAAGTGGCGGTTTTGTGCTCGGTGGTAGTAACTGAGTTCACGAATCAGCCTGGACTGAGTAACAGAACTGTGTTCTCCGTATTTGCAAATCAAGTTCAAGTTGAGAATTCTTTGTTTTTCAAAAAGTTATACCCTAAAATTGGGATTTAATCTATAACTGGTTATCATCAGTGCAGTATTACAGTGGCGATTCGGGTTTTATTTTATATACATTTATTTCAGTGTGCATGTAAGGGTTCTGTGTGAATTTATGCTATGAGGTATGGTATCAGATTAGATTTAGGGAAGCTGGAGTTCTTTTGTCCTTACTAAAATGTACTTTCGGTAAAGGAAGCTGTATTTTCCTCCAGTCTACATTGCATTTTACTGAAGCAGAAGGTGTTAATGCTATGGTGGTTTTTATTTTTCTCCTATGTGCAGAAATAATTCATCAGTTCATTTTGGAACAGCAGAAAGGAAACAGAGTGCCTCTCTGCATCAACCCTCAGTCTGCTGCTTTTAAGAGCTTTATTAGGTAACTGTATGTAATCACATCTGATATTAATTCACATTTATGTTTTAAGTTTCTGAGAGTAGGAAAGGCCCATAGATAACTTGTGCAAAAAAATACCTTAAGGACATGTACGGTTACATTTTAAAAATACTTGTATGAACTCTGCTAGAATTTAACTAAAATGTGCAAAGGTTTCAAGTAATATTTTTGCGTAAAAGTACAGAAGTCAGACTAAAAATTAGAATTGAAAGATTGACAAGTTGAATTCTGATTGTAGAATTGCACTGTAAAAACATTAAAATTCATGACTGATAGATGAAGACTCGTTAAGAAAATAAGTAGATAAAGTGTAACGAAGTATTTGTTGTCAGTGTTGTTAACTGTCGGTCTTGGGGTGTTTTGGTTTGGTTTTGGTGGGGGTTTTTTGTTTTCCTTGAAATGTTTGCTTACTGGTCGAGCATTAACTTTCTTGTCTATTAGCTATTGCAAATGAACACTGATTTTCTGTATCGCCCGCATTCTAGTTCCACGGTTGCTCAACCATCTGAGATGCCGCCATCTCCACTGGTTTGGGAATAAAGTGGAAGATAATATACTACTGAAGATGTAATGTAGCTTTCCACTGGAGTCTGGGATTTGCAATTCTGGAGGTTAATCATGCTTGTACTGTAATTTTACTAATGAAGTTTTAAATTAACAACCACTACTTGTACAATATGAATAATATTTAGAAATGTACTAGACTTTTAATCTTGTAAAGTGGTTGTGCTTTTAGAAGAAAATATTTTACCCAGAGTTGCACGTGTTTTATGAATTCTAGTGCAGCTGTGATGGCTCGGCTCAGAACAAACAGAATTGAACCAAATTTGGGGAGGTTTCTTCTTTTTTTTTTTC
>VYXH01004368.1:124211-134297 GCA_013397275.1 Burhinus bistriatus | reverse complement strand
TTCTTTTTTTTTTTTTTTTATTGAAGTGAGATTGTACAAAAAGATAGACATACATTTTGATATTGAGCCATTCCTGAAGATTTTGGGTTTTCTAAAACTAAGGAATACAGAAAACTTGACTGCGACCAATCCTGAAGTCACGTCAGATGACAGTGACCACAGTAGGTGGCCGTGTCACCTGACGATCAAAACCTATAAATAGCTTCTCACTAGAGCTGTGATGGTGATGTGTGCTGTTCTAAAATCAAATGTTGTGAGTAGAGAGAATGAGTTTGTGACTAGGAGAGACTAAACTTCTGTTTCCTTACCCAGTATAAATATATATATATATTTAATCTATTTTTATTAGAAGTTTTTCTGCTCTTTCTTACATAAAACCCCCCAGCATGCATCTTCTATGTGTGTAAATAATTCCATTTATGGGCTAATTTCAGAGATCCCTGACATCATTGCTGTATAGAGAGAAACTAGCTTGCACATTTTAGGTCTGTGAAATTTTGTGAGAACTTTTTCCTGCACTGGACAGTTGAGAGAAAAAAAAAGAAAAGGAAAAAAAAAAAAGCACATAGGGAATTATGTTAATTGTGTTCGTGTCTTTAGGCGAAGCTGTGGAAGTCTTGAAATGTCACAGTAGTAAATAACTTTTATTACTTTTTGGCTAATTCTTTTTCTGTTGGAACACTGAATTCTGTGCATATGTATATATGAACACAAATTGAAGGCCTCTACCTCCTGGAGTATACAACTTGGTTTGTTTACCTCCACATGATTTTTTTTTTTTTTTTAAGTTCAGTGTGGAGACTTGAAACTTGAATGTCCCTTCCAACTTTTATATTTAAAACAAGACTAGAAAATTGAAGACTGTTTTTCACCTGTACAAAGAAATACTAAAGGGTGGTCTTAAAATTTGAGCATTGGTCTGGAGAAAAACCGTGGTGTTTGTTATGGACAATTAACTGTTAAAGTTATTGTAAGTTATCTGTATTTAGCAGAGTATTTTCAACAAGAGTGATCTGAGCTGAAATTGGAGACTATTAGTAAGTTATGTTTGGAAGTTTTAACTTCAATGAAGTAATTATTTGCTGTGAAAGAGACAAACATTGAATAACTGAACAAAGATGGTGCAATATCTTTGTTTTTTATGAGGCTCCTGAGAATAAAACCAACTGAAGCATTTCAATTCACTTGAATGAGAAACGTGTTTAATTAAAAGAGCCCAAGAAGACACTGGTATGAAAGGTAAAATCTCAGAGGTTGGTCAGTTAATGTGGCACACTTGCTGGTCACTTTGTAAAATGTAGATTTGAAGTACAGTGGTGAAAACATTAAATGTGACATTTGAAAAAGAAATGGTCTTATCTTTATTTCCTGTCTGATCTCCCACCTTTATTTAAGAATGAGTTGTTACAATCTTGATTAAGTGCTGTCTAAAAGAATAGAAGTAAAAAGAGTTTGTAACATCTTGTTTTGGGCATGGTTTTGATTTTTACACTCACATGCAAGCACGTATACTTATATATGCATATGTATGCGCATATATATGAATTCTTAAAGAAAATATTCATTTACTCCTTAAGCTTGATCCTGGATAAAGGCAAAACTTGCTGATTAAATCAAAACAAGCAATTGAGTAGCACTTTATTGGGAGATTGAAAGACATCCAGTCAAGGATGGATGTTACTTAATTTGCAAAGTTCATGTCATCTTGTTCAGCACAAATGCTTTCACTGTTTTCTGTAGTCCTAATGCAAAGAATCCAACGTGCAGCGGTGTTGCAGAATATGGCTGAAAAAGTTCATGTTTTATGAGTATGACCTTTTTAAAGATCAAACAAATGGAACGCCGTCGCTGGAGCCCCAGGACCTCACAAGCACTAAATTGATAAGCCGCCTGAGCGGGTGCTCCCTTCCCAGGGCTGGCACAGATGTTGTTTGTGAGTCGTGTATGTGCCCCTTCAAACCTCTTCTGAGAAGTCTCCATACTGTTACGAGCTAAATTTTAACATGTTTTAGAACTGGTGACGGTGGTGTCATTATTGCTTCATGGTTGTCTGTTGCTGAAGTGTTGCCATTAATTCACTGCCATTTTCACTTACTCCGCTCATTGGATTCTCCTTCGGTGTAAGACTGCGGTAAAACGGGCAGTCTGCTCATTGGGTCTTCTCATTTTGGTAGGCAGTTTGTCAGGGCGGGAGCACAACGACGCAGCCGGCAAAGACACTTTGTGTGTCAGTGTATTTTTTGGAGCGAATTGCTAGGGGTCCCTGGGTTAGTCTCGTTCATAAACATAAAAAGAATAAAATGTCTTTTGGACGTTTACCTTTCAGGGTGTCTTCATACGAACGTGGGCAAGGCACTGTGCAGAATGAGTAATTAAAACTGGCACAAATGTGTAACTGAAATTGTGTGTGCAAATGTATATAAAAAGCAATTATGGTAATGTTTTCTGTAGCCTCAACTGCATTTTACATGTTTAATGTAAATCAATTACAATGAAAGTGAGACCTCTTAAGAGCTGTCTTTGACAAAGATAGTTCCGTTGCCGAAGTGAACGCACGCGTGTATACACTTAGAGTGATCTAAACATGAGGTCGTCCAGAGAGCTTCTGTCTTTCCCAATGAGGTTAAAACCTGGCTTGCAGTTTTCAGAGTTGCGTTTTAATCAGTTTTAAGCTGTGTTGATATCAATGTCAAATGAATTACAGATTGTAATCGTAAGTTTTAAGCTCTCTAAATATAGCTTCTGCATCTCCTGTTATTAATTGTGCCTTGAGAAGAGTACAGAAGCAGTGAATGCAAAGAATAACTTCAAAATTATTCACGAATTGTCAAAGGAACATCCACGTATTAGAAGGCCTGATCTCTTTGTGTGTACACCTTGAAGGTGATGCAAAGGAGCGAAACCAGATCGGCTGTGGAAAAGTAAGTTGCCAAAAATCCATTTCCTGATGTATGGTGAAATATCACTGACTGATTCAAAGCAGCTAATTTAGGAAAGTTAGGAAGTGCTTTTCTCCTTCAGCCAATTGATTAGTGGCGTGTTTGGGACTTCACTGTTTGACCTGCTGGGAGTGTGTGAATGCTCACCAGACCAAACAGGTGGTTTTAATATTTACTGGGCAGCAATTTTTCTAATCATCTTTTTTACCCTGTATTTGTTTTAGTAACGGAGTATCTTGAGATCCTTGAACTGTTTGTTCTTTGTAACTTTTAAATCTGTCAAGCATAACTCGATAGGAAATTCTGTTCACTGTACTTCTGTAATCCTGCTCAGGTATGGTTACTTTAAAACTGTTTGTGACATTGATAAAGGGGGGAACTGGAATCCAAGCAGATGGTTGATACGTAATCTGCGTGTACACCTTGGACAACTTCTGTGCTCAATAAAGGATGGAATCGGACCCACTGGATTATCTGGTTATGCTCTGACTTGCCGTGGTGACTGTCTAGGCGCTGTGGGTCAAGATCGACTCGTCAGCGGAAGGCGTGTTAGTATGAGTCAGGAAATTGGTTTTTCTCCAGCTTGATCCTAGATGCAAAATTAAGAGGAAAAGACATCTTTAAATCTCGCAGCTTTGCAGTTTGTAGAAGAAAGCCCCGCCTGCCAGAAACGGTTGTACAAGAAGAAGTTACTTGTCGGTGCGTGTTTTTTCCTGGCGACCGCCCTTGGCCAAGACGTGGGCGAAACTGGTAAAAACTGCGGCGACCCGGGGTAGGAGCGGGGAGCGCGGCGCGGGCTGGGAACGGGCTGGGAACGGCTCGGGCGGGGCGACCCGGGGCGGGGCGACCCGGGGCGGGGCCTGACGGCTGCTCTGAGCCNAGTGCAGTAGGTTTCCTGAAAGGAGATAGTCTTTAAAAACAACTCAGTGCTTGGCTTTCTACACCGTCACTAATATTTTTCGCCAAGCCATTCGTTTGGGAAGGACGGTAAATGTCGTTGTTCAGCAGCTGTGACTGGTGGGTATTTTAGATTCCTGACGGGGATGGAGACGGGCCGCTCCCCCCGGGTGACGGGTGACATGCCCACGGTCACCGGGGCGCGCACGGAGGGTCCCTGGTGAAGTGATGGGGCGGGTGATCATTCCCCCGGGGTGGCACCTTGTGGATTTTGCAGGTAGAGGAAAGCAAACTGTGGCGCAATAAAACCCGTTTGGGCACGAGCGTACCTGCTGCTGCCCCGTCGCACGCTGCAGCAACGCCCTAACGATGCCACCAGCGCCGAGCACGCTGCCACCGGCCCTGGACGTGGCTGTCGCTGCCTCGGCCACTCTGGGATCCTGGTTTTTGCTCGTAATCCTGCCAAACGTAAAAGGGAATTGTCACCACTGCAGAAGCAGGCACGCTAGCAACCAAATTTATTAGTAAAAATCTCTGGTTTGTTGGGTCTTGAGTAAACTTATAGAAGAAAATAAATATAATAAAGTCAATTCAATCAGTTCAACTCTTATCATCAGGGTGACAGATTGCCCATAACTTCCTATCCAAGCTTTACAGTTAGTGAATTCAATTTTTGCCATTCAAATTGCCTGAAGAATTAGTCCATTATAGAAACCATTTTTAATTAATAGTTAACTAGCAAATCTCAATACATATCTCTCTGTTCAAAGTCCAACCTAAAGCCGTGCTGGAATTTACATTTCTGTCTTGGAAACTAATTGCAACCCGCTAAGCTGCAATCTTTACATGAAGCGGTTGGAGCAGCAGCCATCGGCCACGACCCTCGTGACCTGAGGATGCGCTTCCCGAGGGAGCGAGGGTCCAGCTCCTCCTGGCCGGTGGGACCTGGCCGGGGTCCCACCTCCTGGGTGGACACCGCAAGCGTCTACAACTATTTGTGACACTGGGTCCAGCTCAGCTGGCAATAGGAAGGTCAGAAAGAGGAAAATACAGGAGTTCTTCAGTATCTGCTAATGTCAAGGTGCAGATCTTTTGTGGTTTGGGTTGTTTTCTGGTAGGAAATGACATTTCAGGAATCAGTTTTGGAAAGCAACTGCACTTAATGCTCTAGTAATCCTAAAAACGCCTGTAATGCAGATTTAATAGATGTGTGATGGAAAGGGTTCATCGCTTTGAAGACTTCGGAAATGTAGTCCCTATTAAAACTGAATTGCAGTATGAAGCCTTGTGTACCAAGAGGAGATCGGGCGATTTTCCCTCTGCACTGATGGTCCCATCTGACCGCCAGATCAGGGTCACAATTTTTCCCGCTGCAGCTGATGTTCAGTGCAGTAATCTTGTCGTTTTGTTCTTTTTCTTAAGCTGACGGAGTTGTTACAGTGGTACGCAGCCTCCTTCAGAGACCCCATGATGCTCCAGCCCCCAGAGTGGTTTAAGGCGTTTATATATTGCGAAGCCTTCTTACAAATGCCTTTCTTCCCCGTTGCAGTCTACGCCTTCTTCAAAGGTCGGTATGAAACAAGTGTAAGAATATGTCCTGTCCAGCAATTCTGCGTAACACTTGCTTTCCGTACCGCAGAGAAAGTTTATTTATCAAACTGAAGCAGTTATAGGGATGTACCATGTGGAGTGGAGTGCTGTGCTGTTTTCATGGCAAGTTTTGTCCGAGAAAGCAGCATAGAATAAGGCCTGTCAGAAACAAAACCCGCGACTAAGGCCCTTTTCTGCTGCAGCCATTTATATGTAACCAGCATCAACGTTTGACATCAGGCACGCTTCCAAGGTAGATAAAGTTCTGGGTCAAGCCTGTGTACTCATTTTGTTACTTTAAAACTTTCACGATCACACCATTGTCCTAAATTTCCATAAAGGTAGATAATTTTCCTGGGTTGCTACTAGTCCTTATGGTTTTTTCTACTGCCTATTTAATACAACTTATGGCTTATCCTGTCTGAGATAGAGCAGTTAATGTTCTATTAATTTAAAAGCCACTGAATGCTGCTTGTTTCAAAATATTTAAATACTGTTTCCTTTTTGCTTCTATACAGGTGGCTGCAAATGGATAAGGACTCCTGCAATTATCTACTCCACCCATGTAGCGACGACTTTGTTTGCTATCCTTGCGCATATCCTGTTCCACGATTTCTCAAAGTCTGAGCATTTGGGACCTCAGACACAACGTGAGCGCCTAATCCTGCTATCTATATACGCGCCGTACTTGCTGATACCACTTCTGATTCTTTTTACCATGCTGTTCAACCCCCATTATAACCACGTGGAGAAAAGGAAAAGGAAGTAGTCCACTCTGACAGCTGTAAGCACAACACTCATACTGGTTTTGATTCAGGCCTTGTGCTGACGTAGTCCTGGGACAAACATCTGCCTCGTGCTGTTGGCTGCAGCAGCTATTACCAGAGCATCTGGCTCCTGCAAGAAAAATTTGAATTGGTTTGAGTTTACAGCTCTCCTTCAATCAGAAGGAGCTCTGGCAGATGCCGGTACTCGCAATTCCATGTGGTTTCTGGGCACACGCGGGTGGAGGGACCTTGCTCCTCTCCCACTGCCAGTTTGTGCGGAACATTTGGAGTAGGAACATGAATTTTTAAACATTTGACGTGTAACTGCGTCATGGCGGGGGGGAAACTGCAGCTGATACTTTTCTTTCACGCTCCCTTTTAAAACCACTCGAGTAAGAAATTTGTCTTCCAAGAGCATATTCTGCAAAATCCGTAACTGATTATATGCAGCTTTGCAAAGCTATGCTTTTGAAGCATTTAAAATCATGTAATAATTCTTAACTTCCTCATCCCTTCCTTTAAAATCTCACCTTCCTTTGCTCTGCTTCAATTTTGATTAATTGCAAATGTCTCATCAGTGATAAATGTGCCAAAATCTGGATTGCTGAATGCTTAAAGTGAACTTTGACAATGAGGCATACTTCCTAGAGGATTTTGAAGTACTTTGGGAGTTGTATACAAGGATTTGTAAATTTCTCTATTCCATGAAAACACTTCTATAGTATGGAAATAAGGAACTAAACACATTAAACTGCATTTAATCTTCTTAAGGGAATGACTAAAAGGAACTTAAAATGACCATAAGATCATAGTTCATGCAGTAAATATATGCATAAGTTACAGTAAATACAACCTACTACTGACAGAAATTCTGGGGTGGTTGGTTTTTTGGTTTGGTTTTTTTTTTTTGTTTTAATTCCCAGTCTGATCTGCAAGAATTAAACTTGGAGACATGTAAAATTACAGGTCACCGAGAAGGCTTTTCAGTCACTGCCTGTGTATTTCAGGACCTCACTGGTATAAAATGTAAGCCTTCCACAGGCTTTGAAAAGGCCAACATGTCCATATTTGGTTGCCTAAAGACCCACATAAAATGCATCTATTTGCACTTCAACATGAGGCTTGATTTTAGATCACAGGCATTCAGCGTTTAAATGTCACATTCATATTTATAGTTTATATCCGCTGCCGGTGTCACTGTGTGCTTAGAATGGTTTGTCTCATCAGTTCGCAGTTCTATCACCAATAATGCCCATGGAAGAATTCTACTCTAATATTACTGCCTGTATGGACATGCTTCAGGCATAGTTTAATGTTCTTAATTCTGCCATATTTTCTGCTTTTTTGTGTGTCTTTAATTGATCCGTTCTGTGAATCATGGATTTCCAGGTTTTTTTTTTCCTATGTCCATACAAAAAATAATCTGGTCAATATAGATAAAAGTTACTGCTGATTGTGTGTTGTGTCTTTACAGACATGAAAAATACTACATATAGGAAAAATCACTATGACTGTCCAGGGAGTTATGAATTCTTAAACTCAAAAAATAATGTAGCAGAAGCAACTAATTCTGGTATATCCATAAAGTGTGAAAACAATAATTTATTTCCCGATTTCTTTGAAAGAGCTGTACAGTTCAAAGAGTGAGAGACATAACATAGCAACAGTAGTATTAATTCAACTATAATTTGAATTAGAACTACTGACTGTAGAAAACTTTTATAAAAAAATCACAGGACAGAACAGTCTTTACATCTGTTAGAAAGCCCTCCTTATTGCCACTTTTAGTGTAATTCACACTGAATTAGAAGACACTTCCATTTGTACAAACCATCTATTCATTCATACACAGTGAAAAATTGCATATTTTTGAAAATCTCAAGATTTTGGAATGGTCAAGTTTCCAAGTTAGTTTGTTTTTATCTTAGCATCCTCTATTTCTGAAAAATGAATTGGTCAATGAATTCGTTCTGGTCTGCTTCAATTTTACACAGAGTCTCGTACTCTATTCGGTATCTGAAAGAAAAAACAAATGGTTACCAGCTGCAGCCAGCCCGCGTTAGATGGTTTAGTACAACGTTCACTGGTCTGTGGTGAAGGAGTCAGGCTACGTGTGTACGTCATCTGCAACGCAGTGGCTGCACGAGTTAGACTTTGCAGTTCTAAAGTGCCTTTACCAGTCAGACACGTGGCATGCTATTACAGTTTTATTCATTTCTTCAACTCCACGATCTCATGCCGCCTCTGTGTATTTAGCCACAAAGCCGTTGGAGATGAACCCTCTTGATGAGTGACAGGCAGGGCCGTCAGTTAACCCTACACTTGTGGCTCTGCACGGTTCCATGCGTGCTTTGTGCAGGAGGACACGCCTTCGCTGCAGATGGGACTGTTTGAACAAGCCTGGACAGTGTCCTGCAGCCGAGCACAGAGGGCGAGACTGACTTTCCAGCCTACATAATGCCCCAAAAGTATTTAATAGAAAACTTACCTTTCCAGCTGCATCTTTTTCTCAGCTATTAAAGCCTGAAGTTGCTGTTCCTGAGCTTCTCTTTGCTTTGCTATAGACTTTAGCAAATTTCGTGCACCAATGGCCTGTCAAAAGAGGATGGCCAGTGATGTAGTTGTACAGGGATTTTTTTTTTCCTTTACCCCCTTCACTACCAGCAGGTTGATTTGGAAGTGTTTCAGCCACTCTAACAATAAAGGAGGGTGACATCTGAATACGGAACGGTTGGTGGAACAGGCAAACAGTCCCTGTGGAGGTTGGGCAGATTAAAGCATTTCAGGCTTCCTTCAGACTCAAGGAACAAAAGTCACTGACTCCTCTGGAAATACAAACTGACCACTGGTGACTGGTCCTACAGACAGACAAGCTCTGGTTACAATTTTTTCCCCAGAACAAATAAGGAAAAAAGTAATTACCTACAACTGTGCTAAACATTAATTTCTGTTTCCACAATTAACATGGAAAAAACCCACACCACTTGGTGACACATAGAAATAAAGAAAATTTCAAACGTAGTTACAGAGCTATTCACTGATCTGCTCTTTAGGAAGGCCTCTTCCTCCTCCCAGAGCCTCTCCTGCCTCTTGAGGACAAAGCTCTACTAGCAAAAGGAGTAATTAAACAATACGTGTTCTATTTATGTGCAAATATATAGATAAGCAGTAGGACTGTTAAATGCAGGAGTAATGTGACACTGAGTGTGCCTATAGAAGTCTTCTATATGTTAATGTCAATTAAAACGCCCCACGCTTTCCTGTTGCAGGCAGACAGATATTAACTACCACAGAAATGCCTGGATAAGGCCGACAGATGCTTATGCTGTAAAAGGAAGAAGGGTTTTTCATGCACAGTACAGAGCAGGGGACACGACAAGCCAGTAATTAACGGCACAGTACCTTCATCTTCTCACTTTCAGCAGCTTTTGCCAGTTGATCAACAAGTTCAATTAAGCTGCCCACTATCTTCTGAAATTCTACTATTTCTGCAAAGAAAAAAGTCGTCAAGTAATGTTCAAACACCCCTAAAGAAGACTAGTGCTTCTACTACCCGCCGTAATTTTTAGACGCAGCTTATGTTTTTAGAGTTTACTGTAAACAAATACAGTTTAAGACTTTCCTTACTACTAGGCAGGCCATAAAAGGGGGAAGGAAAGAGAGAAGCGCTCAAGCCTCCGCCGGAGTCCCCGCAGCCCTGTGCGCCCCTGCCTGCCTTCCCGGCCCTGCCCCGACCCGCGGGGCAGCGCTCGGCCGGGCTGCCGGCGCCCGCCCGCCAGGGGAGGCTGCTCTGCGGGCAGGCACCGGGCCGGCTCCCGGGCAGGCACCGGGCAGGCACCGGGCCGGCTCCCGGGCAGGCACCGGGCCGGCTCCCGGGCAGGCGGCGGCGGCTT
>VYXH01004368.1:37569-122157 GCA_013397275.1 Burhinus bistriatus | reverse complement strand
TTTTTTTTTTTTTTTTTTGATTAAAACTACAGTAATTGCTTGGCATTCTAGGATGGAAGAAGAAGAGTTTTGAATGAATGGAGTTGCCAGGAAATAGAATGTTATGGTCCAGCATTTCAGTGTTGAGATATTTGAAGAGACACGTAAATGTCTCCAGCTAAAAACCAAACCACCACCACCACCAAACCCCACACGTATAGATGCACACCCAGCCACAGGAAAGGCAGGAAGCTCTTCCATTGTGTTTCAGCTCTGCACAAAAGGCATTGTGTTCTTTTGGGAAGTTGAGAGGGAGCAACATTCCAGTTGGTGTTTAAACTTGGACTGCGTTATTGTATGGTGTTTGTAGTGTTGGCTGCAGACGAAATAACATGAAATCCAGAAAGTTTAGTATCCCTCATTAACAGTAATGTAACCATAACTTGACTGCACGGTGCTGAGCAACCATTATACTGCTGTGTAAGTTGTCTAAAAAACAGCTAAATCTTGTTTTGTCAGAATGTGTGTAGATGTGTCCCTAGGAATCTAATGAAAGTATCTCTTCTTTATTGTGGGCTTCATGTTTTTGTTGTAAATGGAAATTCCAGGCTTCTGTATTGATCTTATGCATTTCTGTTTCAAGGGCCCAGTGGTTATGACCGCTTTTGCCTTGCTGTCCTCGTCTGGTGACTCGTGACTCTTCACCAATCACGGCGGAATCCGTCAAGCCCACGCTCTGCAGGGTTGTCATCTACCTACAGAAGGAGATGTCGGGGGACACATGTCTAACCACCACCCTTTGTCCAGCTGCAGGGCCCAAGCCCAAAACTTGCAGCTTCAAAGGGGGCAGCCTTGGTAACAAGTATGTGCGACTAAATGTTGGAGGCTCCTTATATTACACTACAGTACAAGTACTGACCAGGCACGACACAATGCTTAAGGCCATGTTCAGCGGCAGAATGGAAGTGCTTACAGACAAGGAAGGTAAGGGAATGTCTTTTGTTGTTGAGAATTTTGTAAAACAACTGGGGTTTGGTAGTAGTTTTTTAGATATCTTAAGACTACGCTCAGTTAAGGATGTAGGGAAAGAGCTGTTCCAAAAATAGCTTGGAACATTAGGCAGCCAATTCCCATTGGCGCTAACAATCCTCTGTGCTTTATAAAAATGTGTTCTTTTGTTACTAAAATAAACTAGTGGAAGGACAGGTTTTTTTTCCTGTGATCGCAGCTGGTATGCAGATTGTTGATGTTATGAAGACTGAACAGACAGTATGTGGATTGTCGTTTATGTGGTGTCATGTAGTGGCATCATTCGAAATGCATATGTGGAGAGGGACATTCAGTTTTCATCTTTAAAACTCGGAATAGCCTTGCTTGCTGTGTTGAAATTTTTTTTTTTTTTTTTCCCTCCTCCCAGTAGTGTGTTCCACTTGTGACTTACAATGCTGTGACAGTATTTAGCCGTCAGTCAAGAAGTATGTCACCTCCTGCTGGACACTGAATATTGGCATTCTAAAAATCCATAATACGTTACAGAGAGTAGAACAAGCAAGAAGACCAATATCAGCAATGGCTATGAGTGCTTTCATTTTCCTGTCTTTAGTAGTCCAGGACAAAGTGACAATTCAGGAATGAGAGTTGTGGCACTGTGGAGGAGGGGCTGAGAGGTTGGCAAGTATTTAACCTCTTGGTGTTTCTGAACACGCCTACGTGAAAGCTCCTCCGCGTGCCCAGATTGCATCAGGTTAAACTTGATGCACAACAGTGTGTTTACTTAAACTGAAAAAACTCCTTGTGGATTTTGCATGTCATTTAAACCAAGGTCCCCTTGAGTAGGCTGGGTCTTGTTGAGTATTGCATACAACTAAATCTATTTAGTCCAGCAGTTTTGTATAAGAACCTCAGCCTGAATGGGGGACAAGGTTCATGTTCTGACAGCTACAGAATCCAGCAGTGGTTTAGCCTACCTTCCTATGTTGTTTTCTGTACCCAGGTCCCAAATTAACACTTTTTTGCCTGCCTTCCACATTATGGAAAAGGATTTGGCACTGTATTAAGCCCTCTGCCTGTGTGTGTCCTACATCGGTATTGTTTGCCAGCAAGTCAGATATCCTGTTTCCTAGTGGATGTGACATCAAGGGTGTTTTAAAATTGCAAGAACTGTCTGTCTGCTACTGCTTCCTGTGCTGCATCCCCTCTCTGCTCCCTCCTGGTCTGCCTCTGTCCTGTTCTTTGCTCCTATTTGGAGACTAGAACAGCCTTTTTCCCATACTGGATTTTCTGGTCTAATCTACCTTTTAGTGTCTTCAGAACAGTTCTCTTTCTTTAACTGTGAACAACAGCAGAAGATGTGGTTGCAAAATTGCCAAATCCTTCTCATTAGGCCACAGAATTTGGCCCAAATCTACTTGTTGCAAAGAGTTGTGGATTCTCTCTTGTAGTCTTTCCTTGGCTTTCTTAACAGTAAGTTTCTGATTGCCCAGCATTACACTGTAGCAGCAGTTAATACATTTATTCCCATGCAAATACAGCACACTCCCATTTTGCTGGGAATATGGCAAGCCTCTAAATAAAAGAAGAAACCTAGCTAACAATAAGCTTTTTATTTTGTGTGGTTTGTTTTGTTTTTAATAGGTTTGAATGGCTTGGACAGTCAGTTAAATAGATGTAAACTGGTGACTTCCTACAGTAGTTGAAAAGGTCCATTCCTTTAATCAGAACCTACTACAGAAAAGATGAAGCACAGATAATAATTTTGGTCAGGCAGCCCACTGACTGATCAATTGATACAGTGCAGTCAGGTTCCTGGGGCAAGTTTAGTGTCTTGTGATAGGAAGCTGAGTATTTTTAGCTTGAGGCTTTTCTTTTGGGGTGCCGGAAAGCAGTGGGGACCATATGGGAGGTACCAAAGGAGCGGTTCCACTGTCAGTTTCTGTTCTGTAACCAAATTCAATTTGCTTAAAGTCTGTAAAGACTTCCACTGAATGAAATAGGAAAAGTATCATGTGCAGTTTCAGGAAACGTTAGGCTTACTTAACCTCTCTGAGGGGCTTTTTCTTGCCCCCTAGTGTTGAGGTGATTGAAATGATGTGATGGTTATTTTTCAGGCTGGATCCTTATAGACCGTTGTGGGAAGCACTTTGGAACAATTTTAAACTATCTCCGAGATGACACAATTGCACTTCCAAAACACAGACAGGAGATCAAAGAGCTGATGGCAGAAGCCAAATATTATCTTATTCAGGGCTTGGTAGACATGTGCCAAGCAGCCCTGCAGGTAAGAAATAGAAGTAGCCTGTAAAGTTTTTCATGGGTGTTTTGCTTATAAAATTTACTTAAGACAACTTGGGAGAGTATTTCATGGCCTTAGAGATGGCATCAAGTCTGAGATGTACAAGACAGCCTGGAAAGAAAATGAGACAGCTGTCAGGTAAGTTCTAAGATATTATCTAGTTCATTTATCAAAGCCATAGTTATCCTTGCTGTGTATGCACACCTAAGATTCTGCAATGCTTTGAATAAGGGACAAAATTTAGTTTATGATCTCCTTGGAAATTATTTCAGACCCACGTGCTATCATGGCACAGCCTTTCAAGCCACTGATGCCTGTGGTCTGAAGGGATTTAATGCAATCACCTCACTAATTGCACTATCCAGGGAGCTATTTCTTTGTAAGAAGAGAAAGTGACATGGTTTGGGCTGAAAAATATGCTGTTAATTTCAGAGAGTTCAGTTAGTTAGAAGAGGCTTAGCTGAAAAGTAAAATTACTGAAAAGAAAATTGGTCCTGTTTTACTTCAAACCAGGACAGAAGGATTGTCCCCTGGTTAGATTATATGAATCTAGAATGTGCAAGATGTAGATTTGAATTCCTGTCATCCTGGAGATGTCATTTCCCCTTGTGCTTCCATTCAGTTGTCCAGCTGCCCCCTCGGAATGGGGATAGTAGTCCTTTTCTACTTCACAGGGATGCCAGGAGGATGAATAAAGTTGAAACTGTATTCACAATTTGTCATTTAAATGGAGGGACTGATTCTTTCCTGGTTTTATTTTTTTAATTTTGTTTAGGAAATAGATAATGAATCAATCTGTCTTGTGTGAAATGAAAGAAAAGCCAGAAATTTAAAGGAAACAGATTAAATAAACATGATTATTTTGAGCATATGTTCTAAAAGACCTTATGGCATTTGTCTAAATTTCCTCTAAGTTATGTCGCTTCTAATTAGATAATATTTATAGGCAGAATGGGTTTGAATCTTTGAAAACGTGGTAACTTTTTTCCAGGTTTGAATCTTAATAGAGAAAAAGACCTATGTAGTAAGCACGGATTACTTTAAGGACTTTTCTTTGTATTAGTTTACGACTACTATTTGCAAATATGTAAGCCCATAGTAGCTTTATTCACTTTACTAGTCCCTGTGAGTTCAGCTGCTTGAAATCAGCTTGTTCTGCCAACTTTTTAATAAGGTTAGCCCAGATGCAATATATATATAACTTATTATTAGTCTTAAGACTGTGAAATGAATGTTTCTTGCAGAACAAAACTTAGTAATTACTAAATGCCTCGCAGACTAGGTTCAATGTACTTCTTCTGTCCACTGAAAGAAATGCAAAGCCACACTGACAATTTTCTTTCTGGTTTGGAATTTATAACCTTTCTTCTAAAAACAAAATGTTCTAAGGCTTTTCTATTAGCTATTGAGCTTTCCTTGATTTGCTACATGAGGAATCTGGAGTCACAGACTGTCCTACACGCTCTTGATTGTTGCTTTTCTATCACAAGGGCCTGAAGTCCATTTTGGTGACACACTGTTCTTGCCAAATGTTCAGTTCGTAGTGGCTGATGCTCTTATATACTGCAGTGTTTTGAGTTGATTAAAACTAGTGCAAACTCTTACTATCCTTTTCTTCAAAAAAGGATGGAATAATAAACCCACTTAAACCAAATACGACTTGACCTCAGAGTCCTTCCTATAGCTAAGAAGGACATCCACCTGCATCCCAATATTTCAATTACTGCTGCCTTCTGGGCGTAAGAAATCTCTTTGCTGTACTTCTGGGTTGCAGATCAAGGTAATGCTGTGTGGTTACTATAGCAACACAGAGCTTTTCCGTTGCATCACTGGATTTGGGAACATGGCTGGAGGGGTTGGAGGAGACAGCACCAGTAGATGTTAGTTTTAACTCAAAATCTCAAGTTTATTTCCTCTCTCTCTTCTGTCTTTAAAACAGGACAAGAAAGACTTGTATGAACCTGTCTGTAGCATCCCTATTATCACATCTCCAAAAGAAGAAGAGAGACTGATAGAATCATCAATGAAAGTAACTGCTTTTCCACAACTATCCAGTGAGAAACTGTATTTTTGCTAAATGTGTTCAAACACAGAACTTACCTTTTCTGCTTTTTTTCTTTCTCTCCCAATAGCCCGTTGTTAAGCTGCTTTATAATAGAAGCAACAACAAATACTCCTACACCAGGTATGCCAATTTTTTCCCCACTGTAATGGGAAAGTTTCCCTTTGACTGTGGGAATGGAGGAAGACATGGTACGACCTAACTTGGTTTTTTTGTCTGTTTGGAGGTTTTTTGCTTACAAAAGTGCTCTTCTATGGATCTGCGTGCAGTTATTTTTGACTGATGTGAATCTAAACGGGGAGAGAACACAACAAACTGTATCTCTGAAGTCTAGTGTACAGTTCAGTTGTGTGAGAAAGGTGAACAGAAACAAGGGGCAAGAGATAGGAATGATGAGGCTATTAATATTTGCTGAAACTAGATGTTACTTAGGTAATGCAATGCAAACTGGTAACCAGAGTGTTACCTTGTCAACGCAAAGCTAATGCAGCCATGACCCATACCTCTCATCAGTTTAGCTTTACTTTTGAGTCTGTATATACCTCGGCCAGCACTCTTGTATTCTGACCTTCAGAAATTCCTGATGTTCCAGGCCCTCCAGTGCCTCTAAATGAACAAATTATTTGGTTACAAAGGAAAGTAGCTGTTCTGCTCAGGAACATCGCAAATAGGGCTGGGGCAAGAATTTACTGGCTTTCCTCCTGTATAAAGTAACATTATTTATTTAGTTTTATGCTGTAACTATCATGATCCCTTGGTTATGATGCTATCAGAATGGCTTTGGATTTTCCCAAACCAGTTATCGAAGCGATGTGAGTAATCCTTTATGCTATGCTATGCAGAATCCTCATTTTCAGCCTTTTCAGTCTGAGATGAAATCTTGGAAGCTTTTTTCTCTAGACAAACTGATTATCTATCTGTCAGAGAGATGGATTCTAACAGTCATGATATTTCAGGTAGTCAGGAAATGCTACCTGTGGGAGTGCTGAAGAGCAGCCTGTTTTTCAGCAGACTGCTTTCTGTATCTGCCAGTTGTATTGCACTCCTCCCTGTGTTGCCCTTTAGCTTATAGCAGTGATGCTAAAGCAAGCACAGAATAGCATATTAGTCACCATGGGGGTCTGGAAATGTAAACGTGCTAGTAATGAGGGCAACAGAATCCTAGATACCAGGAGGTACTGGTATCTCAGCTAGCTGTAAGGTTCTAATTATTCCTTGCGCATGAATCTGCATGCCTTGATAGTGTTTAAATGAGGCATCTTTATTTAAAATTCCACACTGGCTGCTAGCAAGCAGAGATCTTTTTCCATCTATTCATCCTAATCGACAGTATAAAAGGATCTTTCTCAGGTATGTTGTCAGTGTGATCTAATAATGAAGACTTCTACCTTCTTTTCCCAGCTCTTCCACTTGATACAGCCTGGGACTTGTCACTGGCTGAATCCCAGATTGCTTTATCAAATGATTCTTGTGAGCTGAAGATTTTGTCTGGTTGCACATCATGCTTTTTTGATTTAGATCTGAACAGAAATACTTCTCAGATTAAGTAATTTATGTAAAGCCCAGTCAGCTGTTGTTATTAGCAGTGTCTTGATTCACAAGTATTTCATAGCCTTCCTGGAGCACTTGCAAAAGTTAAGATACTGCATACAAAAGTATAATGTCATGTTTCTGAGTAGGTTCTTGGCAGCAAGGTGTGAACCTTGAGCTTCTGGAACCAGAGAGTAAGGAATTTTACTGTTAAAGCTAGCGAGGTTGGCTTTGTTGTCTAGGCAATAATATGTTCACTAATTTCCACATACTCGCATGTAATTTCCCAGCCACCTATAAAAAGAGGCAAAGGGGCACAGAGTACTTATTTTCGATACAGCTGCATTCAAGCTAATATTGAACGAGTAAGGGGTTTAGGTTGTTTTGGTTTTGTTTTTTTTTTTTCTTTTTTACTTCATCAAATATGACATTGATTGGTCATGATGTTATTTAAGTAAAATATTTTAAATTTTAAGAATAGCTTTCTGATAGCTTTACTTGATTTTAAAGCTATAATACAATGTTGTGGGTTTTTTTTCTCTAGGACATCTAGATCTTCCTTTGAAAAGTAATTAAGATCCTACATTGTGTTGGTTGTCAATAAAACTTAGTTTCCGAAATAATGTATTCACCCGAGAAATTTGTATATGGTATCACTAGTGTTACGTGTAGAACACCTTGCTTTTTAACTGGCCTTCTACTATGCATTGACTCTTTGGACTTCTGCTGTTACTAAGCTAAAGAGAACTGCAGTTAGGATGTGATTTAATAGTCTTCAGCATCAGTCAAGAGATAGTTGTAGATAGTTGATGTAATGATTTGGGAAATGGTGCTGTCGTTATTAATTACATAACTTGACCTCTAAAGGCTGGTGTGTTTGCTCATGGGGATCACAGCATCTTATTTGTATCTGAATTGGCTATTACCCTCTCTTTTCTTGGCAGCATATGGCAATGAGTCACTACTTATTTGTATTCTGCAGTTAGATCAATGCTTAAAACTGTGGTGGAATAGGCATATAAATTCTGTAGAGATGGCCAGTTGAATAGCCACAAAAACCGTATCCTTTCTTTTGTTGCTGTGTTTCAGTAACTCAGATGACAACTTACTGAAGAACATAGAACTATTTGACAAACTCTCTCTCCGATTCAACGGCAGAGTTCTTTTCATTAAGGATGTTATAGGGGATGAAATCTGCTGCTGGTCTTTCTATGGACAGGGTCGGAAACTTGCTGAAGTCTGTTGTACTTCTATAGTGTATGCTACAGAGAAGAAGCAAACCAAGGTAATGGAGTCTTACCCATCTGTCTCTTATGGTTTAAAAAAAAAAAATTAGGTTGATGATACATTGCAGAAAGATACAGATTTTGTATAACTGAAGCCAAATTGCTAGGGATAAGCAATATCACTTACTGGAAAAGCTTTGATACCAACTCTCCTGAATGTTGACTGGAATTGATGGTCAGTGACATCAAAATTAGTAGGGTGGCTTGCTGCTTAGGGAGCTGCAGGATGAGCTGCTGTCTTGGTAAAAGATGCTGCATACTAGATAGAATTCAGAGAAGACTCAATATGGTAGCAGGTTTGAAGAAGGAAAGACCAAGAATGGTAATTCTGAAAGCATGTGCATTTTAGCACGTCTCTTAAAGCTGACTTTGTGTCCCTAAAGCATGTAAATGCCTTTAAATTCTTCTCTAATTAAATGAAGTAAAGATCTAATTCTGCTCCTAATTATACCTACATAAGTTTCCTTCATTGCAGTTACTTTGTACTGTGTTTCACTTGCACTGATGTAATCATTGTATGTAATTGGACTAAATGGTTGTGTCTGGGAGTATAAATTTCTCCAAAGTGTTGGAAAATATATGCCAAAAAGGAGAAGACTGAAACTGATCTGTCCCAACCTGAATAACTAAAATGGATGGGATGAAATTAGTGAGATGGAAACTTGAGTGCAAACACTGTTCAGAAACATGATATTTTTATCATTTTGCTTTTATGCGCAAAACTAGAATATCTGTTAAAAAGTTCAGCAGGAGTGCAGATTTCCAATAATCTAGAACAATGTAAAAGAAGAGGTGAGGTAGGCGAGCTGGTGGTCGGAGTAATTAGCTACTAGGAATTAGGCTGCTTTGCTCATCTTTCTCATTTACAATTCTTTTACTCTTTTTATAATGTATGTCTTTTTATGGCTCAAGTATCTTTTTACTTATGGTATGTGTTCCAGTCATGTTATCCTGTATAAATCAGGAAAAGGACGTGTGCTGTTTTTTGTAGGTTGAATTCCCTGAGGCACGAATTTATGAGGAAACACTAAATGTCTTACTATATGAAACACCACGGGTTCCTGATAACTCTCTGCTGGAAGCAACAAGCAGGAGCCGAAGCCAGGCATCTCACAGTGAGGATGATGAGGGTTTTGAACTTCGTGACCGAGTGCGCCGAATCCATGTGAAGAGATACAGCACCTATGATGACCGTCAGCTTGGCCACTAGCATATCGGTCGAGGAGAAAGGGTTTGGTGTCAAGGCTTGTATCGATATTCTTTGACGGAGATCAAGAAGTAGGGAGGGATCAGTTGGACTCTGTGGATTGATCTTCATTTGGCTTCTTGGCTCCCTAGAGAAGCAAATGGGCATTTGTGCACACAAAGCAACACTAAAGGCTTTGAAAACTAAGACGTTAATTTTGCACCATGTGCTTTAAATACAGACTGGCCCCCTTTTCATGCCACATGAGGAATGGAATTCAGAACACTGATTCTGACTGTTTGTGGTTGCTCTTGCATATCTAATGACTTGCCAGTTTTCTTACTTCCTGTGAGAAGTACTGCTTTTCCTGAATGAGATAGTGTGATTTGAAAATCTTTTTTCAGATACCTGCCCTTTCAGGGTTTTGTATAATGGAACTTCCAGTTTTTAAACCAAGATACTGAAGAGGGGATGGAGAGAACTTGAACATGACTACTCTTAGCAAACACTACATCTGATAACCCCCAGAAGACACAGTTAGCTATCCAATAGTCAGATGCACTGCACATACGATTTCTCCCAACTCTTTCCCCCAGTACACTTGCAAAAGTTCCAAGATAGCTGTCTTTAAAACTCATTAATTCTAAGGCAAGCTCTTCCAAAGAGGTAAGAGTCAAGTCATCAAAAAAACTCCCCTTGTGAAAAATGAGAAAACTTTGAAAATTTAAATATGTATGTAATGACTTGTCTTGGGAGATGGAGAAATGGCTGTGGTGAAGGAAGAAACTTCCTCAAGTAAGAAAACTTCAGGAACAGATTGTGGCAGGGTTGCCATTGTTTAGGCTTGTGATAGTGTAATCCTGTTCATATAAACAATGGCAATCTAGGGAATTGGTTTTACATTAGTTTCCTCCTGTGGCCCGAAAGTGCTATTTGATGTTAAATTTCTCAAGCAGCAGGAGAAAAATTGCAGTGACTGGGGAAGTACAGACTAAACAACATTTTATAATGCTAGATAATGTTCACATACTGCAGGGTGAATTCAAGTTTCATGTTTTGAATCGTTCTAGAGCATAGAAGTTGGAGTGGAAACAGAAGAATAGTCATAAAAATCATGTTCTAGCATGTAACTGCAAGAGGCTTTGGACACAGGAGAGAAAGGTAGCTTATCCTGAATTTTAAACTGAAATAATCACTTTTATTCTGAGTGCTTGGCTGGGTGCTATTTCTAAAGGGCCTTTCAGAAGATTGTAGTCAGGGCTGCTCTGCAAACTGCGTGTCTGCAAACAGTTTCAAGTTTAGTATGAAAAGTTGTTACTGTACTTTTAAATGTTTGCTTGTATGTTTCTGCTGTAGGTTGCAGATTCAAATCTTACCACTGTCATAAACGGTTATTACTTGATGGCTGTTCATTGGCAGCTATGGATATGTGGCAGCAGTGGAGCATGCTCCACAACTCCTTTTATGTTCCCATATTGTACATGAACATGGAAGCTTCAGATTCCACGATGGTTAGTCTTGAACTGCTTTGACCAGCGCCAAATCTACCTATAAGTTTTAAAGCAAATTACTGCAAAAGCCTGACAAGAAAATCATCCCAAATTAATCCAGTGAAGTCCTAAGTAGAATTAGTAGATGGTTTGGTAGTAATAGAAGCAGGGAAAGGAACAAAAAAATTATTTCCACTTTCCAGTTAGGCTTTTGAAAATGATGTTGTTGAGGCTTGGTAAGAAAACACTAATGGCTTCAAACTTTCAGGATTTTATTGCCTAGCCAGACCTCTACATGTGGCAGGCATTCACGTAATTCTCCTCACATTCAGGAAGTAGCGTTGCCACAGTAATGCACCTGCCTTTTTGTGAAAGGCCTCTTTAAAAGTCTAATAACCTCTTTTCTTTTTATATTGCTTTCTGTAAGTTGTTGTTTTCCAGCTGGTTTTTCTGTTGTGCCAGTGAAAATACAGCTGCTGAGATTAGTTTTGACAAAGACTTTTGTGGTTTTTTTCATTAATTCTACTAGAGTGTGATGTGGATTTTTTTATTATTATTATTTTTTTTCCCCTCCACTGATACTATTTAAATTATACTGTGGTGGGTGCTTTGAAGCTACCAGCAGATCCTGTAGTGATAGGGTCTTTGTGTTGTACTGAAGAGCTTCAATTTATTCTCTTGTACTTTTTTTTTGTCTTGTAACAAATAAGACTGCCATTTAAAATTAATGTGTGGCATTTCTGTTTCTTGGCAAATGATCTGTATTATTTTATTCTTGTTACTATCATAGTGAATGTTAACAGGTTAAGTAAGTGATGCTGGTAGCCTTGCAAAGTTGTGTTTAAAAGAAGTTATAAGCAGAAGAATGTCATCTTTGCATTTCTTTTCTTTGGGGAGTATGGGTATGGGAAGGAGCGGGTGAAAAAGAATGAGTGTCAGATCTGTGCGCTAGTCCAGAGGCTTTCATTCCGTGGTTGGATTCTGTACTCCCAGGATTCATTACTACACTATAAAAAGCAGAGAAGAGCTTGTGTTTTGGTTTAGTTGCTTTTCTTTTCCCTGTCTCCCATAGCCAACAAGTAGTATTAATTTCTGATTTGAATTTGAAATTAATCTTGGAAACAAACTGTTTTGAGAACCATTTAGGTTGTGAGAACCTTTTAAAAAGTGCAAAATAACTTTTTGGTATTTGTGGAATGTGGAGTATCAGTAAGAACTGTAAGCAGTTATGAATGTTTTTAAAAGATGTACAGATATCCTTTTCATTTCACCTTCTCTCATCCCCATTCATTCTCCCTTTGCTACCCCCAGTTAGTACTGATCGCAAAACATCTGCTTTTAGATTAAGATATGACTAGAACTGGAGTGATGTTAAACAATGCTTGGCCGCTGTGGACAGAACACTCTGTCAGTCTGTAAGCTTTACCCAGAGTGAAAATCTAATTGCATAAACACTGAAGTTTTGTCTATTCAAAAGACATTTCAGAACCATAGTCTTGGTGTTCTTTGTCTTGATAAGGTTTTCAGGATGTGGCTGAGAGATCCCAGTTAAATACCTATGGTTGGATTTGACTAGCAGTTCTGTAGTTCCCTCCACTGGTGGAGAGATGGGAATGGGAGAACATCAGGAAATCCTCTGTGTAGGTGTGTTCTGGGATGTGTGCTACTCGGACATGAACAAGGCTAAAGTGATTGTAGTATTAGAGATCCCCTCCCTAGGTAGGGCTGCTAGGGTTTCTGGCAAAATCTGGAATGCCTGGAGTTATTCTTACCCGAGTGCTTACATAATTGGATAATTTACATGAAGTCTCAGTAAGTCTAAATGTAGACATGGATGCAGCCATAACTTACACAGTTTGTGGGTTGAACATTTTTCTAATACCAAGTGACAGAACACTACATTTTCTCTTAAGAGTCCTGTTTATCTGGAACTGCTCCAATACAGGATGTTAATTGAATGTCCTTTCCACCAAAATCATGGCATGTGGATTTATACAGTCTTGGTACTACCAGGTTCTGATAATTTAGAATACTGTAGTTTTGATGTAACACATGCTTTGTATTCTCATCTTAATCATCCTTTACTTAATTAAAGGCTATAAATTGTTTTGGCAAGAACATTCTAGACATTCTAGAACATATTTTTACAACCTGGTATAACAGAGAAAAAGCAGCACTGAAAAGGATAATGCAGTTTTGAACTGTAGCATTCAGTTATTTGTAGTGAGCTCTCCCCTTCTAGAGAGAGCAAACAGCTGTGCTTCCTAAGACTCTTCTCTGCTGGCTTTAAATATCACAAATTATGATCCCTATTAAGACAATGTAGATTTCTAATTATATGCATTTGTCTGCAAGTTAAGAGACTTGTAATGGCTTCCTACATAGACCATCACCAATGGATGTGTTTACTGATGTGCCTGTGAATTTATAGTAGCCTTTAGGAGGAAGAAATGCCTTTTTGCCTCATTTGTAATGTATGAATTCTAACTACATCAGCTAGCATTCATTAGCTGCTGGAGCTCTTTTTGAAACCTTACTGTCCTCTTCACTCCTAAATTTATGTGAACTTTTGCGCATTTATATATTATATTAGCAGACTGAGAATGAATGGAGAACATTAACTGACATCTATATACAAGTGCTGTAATAAAGGGTTGCGCATTTCCATAATGGGGTCCTCACATATTGCAGAACAGCCTTAGTCTTTCTACAGAGAAGGAGACTTGGTGCCTTGAGTGAATGTCTTATGTTAAACAGCTTTTCAGTATCAGTGTTAATTAGGCAATAATGTCAAAAGAGAGAGCTCTGCAGGGTAGCAGCCTCCAACTGCCTGATAAATGCTGAAACAAAACTAAATGTTTAACCTGCACCTTGACATTTAGTTTTTGGAACAGGAGACATTTATCCTATCATAACGTTCCATTCTGCTGACTTTCTCTCTCTTGCACTTCTTGGTTAAAATAAAAAATAACTGACTGAGACTGGGAGGGCATTGGAGGAACCGATACTATGGCGTTATTGAAAAGCTACATTCTGCTTGGAATGGGCAATGCTTATTCTGGTTTTGATTAGATTTTTTTTTTCTCGATGTTTTTTTAATTTTCAAACACAATTCACTCTTAGAAATACTGATGAAGTATAACTTAACCAAATGTGTCTGGCCCAGCAGTCTTTGTCTTAACACAATTAGATTATATCCTCTGACAATCCTTGGCATTTAATCTTTACAGCCAAACTTCACACCATCCATTCTCTTAGGATAACTGAGGTTTTATTAAAAGATGAGTGGGCATGAGTCCTGTTTCCAACTTCGCTGCTAACATAGTGACATCCAGCAAGTCATTTTTTCTGTATGTGCATAATTTTTCCTCATCTGTAATAAAATGGTGGTAAGACCCTTCCCTACCTCAGAGGGATGTTGAAGCTTAATTTGTTTAATAATAGTAAAGGACTTTGGATTTCTATAATATTTTGTATCCAGAGGATAGCAAGTATGATTGCTGATCTTGTTTAAACTGACATTCTGTGATCAAGCTGTTTTCTTATAGCATCAGGCTTTGCTTTATTTTTATGTCTAACTTTTAAAGGTCAGCCTTATGCATAAAATACTTAGTTAATGCAGTAATCATATTAGCTATTGATTAAAGTGTTTTCTCTTTTATCAGTGCATTAAGTGGAAATGGAACACTAATTTTTAATAAACTGTTATATTTTGTCTTCTGTGATTTTTTTTTTTTTTTTCCTCCAGCATCATTTATTTGTCATGTTGGTCTCTGCACTTCTGTTCTGCATTGTAGTTGTGATCCTCACCAAGTATTTAGGGTTCCTGAACCACAGAAATATTGTATCGGCAAATGGCTTTTGTATTATATGGAGCTGTTGCTACCTTTCACCCATGCCCTGCAAGTGCAGGCTATTTGTAGGAGGTGTCAGTCTATTTACAGGTATACCGCAGATGGCTGCTTTTTGATTGTTCTCTGGGCTGTTCCTTTAATTGCAGAAGAATTCATTGGCAGCAGTGGTTTTTCATGTTCATGGAAATAACTTGCTTTCCTAATAAGAATCACAGAGCATTTTGATCTTTCATTGAGTCTACACACAATTTGTATTACCATAAATGCAACCTAACTTGTGTTTTGAAAATCTTTAACCCTTCTTGACTGACAGAGCAGCCTAGCAGGGAATTAGATGCAGAGATTCGGTCTGTGTTCTGTAGTAGGTGTGCTTTTGAGGTAGCCAACATCTGTCTGTTCTACTTAGCTGTTCTCTTTGCTGCTGTTAACCTGCTTTCTTAGCTAAGCCATAGCTTTTTGTTGTGAGCAACAACTGCAAAAACTATGCCACAAAGTGTCTGAGTGTCTTTGAAAGAAGTTGGGTAATCCTTCTGTTTGGAAACATAAGAAACCTCTCTTAGGTAACTGGTTTCTAGTGCATACTGGCTATTCTTTCCCACAGTTGTTTTGTGGAGAATTGGTTTACCTATAAGGTGGGTGCTTGTACCCTGACTTTGTTGTATAAGAGTTTGTAGAAATAGCCTACCTCTATTAATCGTTGTAGGACTTCTGGTTCTTGTGACCGAGTAATGAGATCCACTGTCCTCTATCCGCTGCCTCTTTCAGATCTGCACAGAGCTACGCGCTGTAGGTGCAACAACTCTTCTCTTCTTCCCTCTTTGCCTGCGCAATCGGAGGTCTGTCTTGTTCTCCTGCCTCCCATCTCTTCTGGTTTCTACGCCCCCCGCTTGGGAGCTCTCCCCTTTGCCTGGGTGTTCCGTGGTGTCTTTTGCAGCCACAACTAAGGTAGGATTTTCAGCAGGAGCTGGAGGACTGGCTGAGAGCGAGCTCTGGTTGGTTACGTGCCCTGATCACCCCTGCTAAAGGAAGGGTCTTGCCTGCGTCTGAACTTGCTTTGGAAGGAAGAGCCTGAACCCTTCCTGGGACCTCTGGTGGTTTTGCAAAGCGCTGTCCTTCTGCCGACCTCAGAGCTGGGTACGCTCTTCGCTCTTTTAGCGGAAAACAAGGAAAACGGCACTAGAAAAAGCAGGTTTAACATATGTCACTAACCTGATGCTTCAACCCCCTTCCCTTCTCCAGAGGGGCCGGTGTGAGGTATTGAACATCTGGGCTCCCCGGGCCGCTCCCGGCCGAGCTGGNCGTGAAGGAGAAGCTGCTGTGGAACGTGAAGAAGGAGGTGAGGGGGGAGGAGGAGGGCGGGCGGGGGTCCCCCGCGGCGGGGCCGTGAGGCGGAGGGTCCCCCCCTCCTCCGGGCGGGCCGAGGCCGGTACGGAAAGGTTGAACCGTCCGCGTGATGAATGCGTTCAGCCTCTTGCCGTAGGGCCGGCAGTGCAGAGTTTGCCTCGAGTAAATAAAATAAAGCTTTGGCCGGATTGAATTAAACCCCAATTTCCCTTCAGGAGGCGATGAGTGGGAAGTGGAGGATTTGTTCGGCGACAACTGTTTAACCCTTTGTGTGCCGGTACTGTGCAGGATGTGACCTTCCCGTGACGGGAAAGCCAGCAAACGAAGGCGCTGCCGGGCGGACCCGGGGGGCGGCCGGGGGCCGGGGGCGCCCGCTCGGTCCTGCCCGTGGGACCGGCGCTCAGCCGGGGCAGGGGCCTTTCAGGAGCCCGTGGTCCCGGCCCCCTTTCCCGGGGGTTGTTTCCCTTATTATTAGTTCTTTACTGACTTGTCCTTCGCTGTGAGTTTTAGAGGAGAAAGGGGGAAAACCAGCATTAAGAAAGCTAGTCCTGAGATACCCTTGGCTGAGGTGAATTGGCTCCCAAGCGCTAGAGCCCCGGCAGGAGTACCTGCTCCTGCGGGGGTCTGAGAAAGGGCCGGGAGGGCTGCCTTAATTTGGGTGGCGGCTCTTACAAACAGCGGTGTGACACGTCTGTCGCTGGGGCAATCTGAGATCCAACACCCGGCACCTGCACGGGGACGGTGACGGTTGATCGCGCTTGCGTTTGGACTGGTGTGGCTTCAGTCTTCACGAAGAACTGTGCTCCTTGCCTGGTAGCGTGCGCTCGGCAGGACAGTGGCTCTTACCGCAGAACGGGGCTTGTGCCGAGACCTGCACCAGCACGACGCTCTGGGGTCCCTGCCCGGGTGCTGTGGGAAGAGGTGCCTGCTGGTGTAAGCGTGCCTTCGTCCATGACCACCTTCCTGAGCACACTTCAGGTGGAACTGCCAGCTTAGTGAGTGGCTGCCTCTCCCGCAAACACCCCAGTACTGTATTTTGCGTTTTTATGGTATTGACTGTGTAACAGCTGTGCGTAGCTGCCTGTTCTTACACAGGAGCTCACTGAAGATGTAATGCTTGTCCATCACAGCAGTAAAAAGTATTTTTAAACAGCTAACTATTCTCCAGCTCCTTCCCTTGCCCCAGTTCACAGCTGGGGAAATCAGAAGTAGCTAGAGAGCAGGAGTCATTAAAGCTCAGGTGAAAAGTTGTTGCTATGGCCAAGGTTCCTGAGCCTGAATCTGGTGTCCTAATATTTGTTACTGTTGAAACTGGAAAATACCAGATGTTTCAGTCAGTGTAGGTTGACTGGAAGTGGTCGAGTAGGGATAGACATGGAAAGAACGCTCTGTACACAGAATTGTAGGACCATGTCCTAGAATGACCCAGCCAGCACCTGGCTGCAGGGCACCGCGCAGGTGTTAACCATTGCTTGCTCACCTGCTAAATGCTTAATGCAGCCATGAACCTGCCATTTCATTTAGAAATTTTAGCTTAAACTAGGACCTTTGAGCCAATATAGCATAAGGTTTGATTTAGAAGTGTGTGCACTTGCTCTCCTGGGTTAATGTTTGAATATATAAATAAATTTGAGAAATGTTTTCCAACTCTGAACACTGCAATATTGTGCTAATGTACAAGATGGAAAGTGAAATGGATTTTCATGATCCAAGCCACCTTGAGCCAAAGAGAACAAGTGGTATATAATTAAAAAATCTGAGGCTAATTTGTTTTTAAAGGCTCTAAAATGTTTTTAATTGGACTCTAGCTTTTAAATTACTTGAATAATGCTTGAAAGTGTTATTTGTACCTTCTATGTCATCTGCATTTTGGTTTTGCCATTGATTTGGTTTTTTTCTCCTCCAAATCCTCACAAATGCTCTTTTAGAGGGTTTATATTGGCTTGGCTTTTTGGGGGTAGCCCAGAGCTTTCCATCCTAAAATAGTCATGAGAGCTTTTTGGTGATTGTATGCCCGTTAAGGTAACATCTCTTGCCTGTGCGTTGCACAGACATGTAGAAGGGGACCCTGTCTGTCCTGCTCACATTAAGACAAATGGTATCAGGAGGCAGTCAGAGACACCGAGAGTGAGATTTAATTTTTCTTTTAAATAATCAATCGATGGAGCCAGGGATTGAATGCAAACCACTAGTATACCGACCACCAGATTATGCTGCCCTTAATGACAGTCTTTAACTTCTTCTGATAGAATTTTCAACTTCATTTTTTATCCTGTGTGACTTTTCATATAGCCTCTTATACCCGCACATATGTTGTGTGTTGGGGGTCTTGTTTTGAAAACTTTACTAGTCCACGTCTGTTCTCAAAGCAATCGTTCCCTTCCCTTGTCCTTTAAACCAAGGCTCTTCCTCCCGTTGAATTATTTTCACGTAACCTTAATAGGTAATGGAGTTCAGAGTAAGCATATTATTTCTGTATGTTGTTTACACCAAGCCTATTAAAATTCAGTTGTCTTTGCAAAATATAAAATTGTTGTCTCCAAAGTCACTTGGTGCCAAGTGGGTTTTTATTTTATTTTGTCTCTCCCTCTCAGCAAAAACTTTTGCATTTTTCCTTTGGGAAAATTTAATGTTGTTTGCTTTTTCTCAGATGGACTTTCAATTCCCACTGGTAAAGAATGTATTTTGTTGGCTCTAATAGAAAGGAGGACATGTGATGTGTTTTGAAAATTTAACTCTACCGGGATTCATGCTGAGGCTGCTTATAAGTTCACGTTTCAAACATTTATCTCTCTCTGCAGGAAAATCTGTTGTGACAAGCAGACTCATAAAACAGGCTTTTCTCTGGCCATTTGCTTCTACCTACTGAAATGGAGGTTTTTAGCCATTTTTGGATTTAAACACCACACACTTTCTAGCTGTGAAACAAACAGGATAACAATGAGCTTAGCAGTTTCACCCTGAAACATTTCAGAGCCCTTCAGAAATGCAATTGCTCATTTTACAACTAAAATGTAACCACTTCTGAGCAGAAATATAGTACTTTAACAGCTTATATTTACACCACCCAGTTCTTCATCGAGAGTAACACAGAGTCAGTGCAGCAGGAGCGATCAGTATATGAGATGAACAGTAACTACACAAGTTAAAGAAGGCACGGATGCTGGGCATAAGGTTTTCTCCCTTGAGAAAAAAATGCTGTGGGTTTTAACTGTGATCCTGGTTATTCCAGTATTTTATGAGCACCGTTCTTTGCTTCTGATGCTGCATTGTCCCTGTGGTGCTTCTCCAGCATCCCATCATGATGCACGGTTGGGGAAAGCGCTGCAACCTGTATTTTGAAAGAGTGGTTCTAGTTTAAAAGGTTGTTCCTAACCCTGAAGGTTGCAGCTACGTTGAGATGTGCTGGGTCAGCCCTGGTCAGAAATCCATCATTGTGACAGTTTAGCAAAATTGCAGTAAGGCAAGTCCTGACTGTCTGTGCTTATTGGAGCGGACCAGGAACTCAACAGAGGGATGGGAAAAGCAACACCTGTGGGTCTCTTCCAGCCCTATGCTTGCGAATAAGTTAGTATAAAGTCAGTGCATGTTATGTCTTAGTTTTAATTTTCTTGATCTCTTATGCCAGCAGGTTGCTGCAACATTGGAGTTTGTTCCCATTTTTAAAGCTTCCTTATAATGAAAATTAAAAAATTAAACGTAAAGGCATCTCTTGTGTTTTTCTTTGGTGAAACTTACTAAATAATCCATGTGTTATGACCAATGTTTGGCGTTTGACTGGTTCTGAAAGTTTTGGCCATTGTAGGATGTAGGAGAAAGTCAGAGCAGTGATCCATTATAACATCATGCAAAGGCTTATCAGCTGCTATTCAAGGAGCTTGCACTGCTTTACCTGGATAATGCTACCAGCAGGATATTCTTCACTCCTCACACGCCAAGATTTTTACTTGGGTAGACAGAGCTTTCCAGTGGTTGGTAAACGTGGTGCATGTGGAGCCTGTTAGCTTTTCCAGGGAGAGCAGAACATCTGAGACTGTTGCAGGGGCCTGTTAAAGCTCCCTGTGGTTGTCTTGGTGCAGTGCTACTGGTTCATGGAGAGACTGAAATGCACAGAAGTTGATGCACTTGCTGCTTTTCTGTATGCTTGTTCCACCTGCAAGGTATAAATGAACAGCCTGGTTAAGATGAGTAGATCCTGTATCGATCTTAAAAAGGAGGCAGAGAGAAGGGGAGAATGTTTCCAAGGGAATGGAGGGAGCCTGTGTCACACTGTGGCCGAACCTCTGCTGCCTCCCTCCCACCTGAGCAGGTTTCTCTCCAGGCGTATCTCTGTTGGCAGCGCTGGCTCCAGCTGGAGGAGGCAGCCCTCCGTCCCTTGCACAAACAGCAATGCAGTAGGCTGGGTAGACTTCTGTACCTGTGCAGGTGGATGGGTGACTGTGGGGGAGTGGGCTGTTGATGTTTCTTTTAATGAGATTAATTTGCAGTTTGGTCAGGTCCGCTAGTATCTGCAAGTGGGTGTCTGTGTAGGCTTATGCTCGAAAGCTTCATTGACAAGTGCCTCCCCAGAATACAGAGACACAACAGCATAATTCCCTACAAAGACAGCTGCACAAAATTGCAAGGGGAAAAAAAAGGCTTGTGTTCCATTTGATCAGAAACATTTGATTTAGCTCCTTGCCTGGAGCGTCCCTGAATTACGTGGCAGTGAGGAATGACGTGGGATTGAAGAACACTGCATTCCAGCTTTTGAATCTTCACATTAGAAAACATTTTCAGGGCAAATGTTTTCTAAAAACACGCACTAACTCTCCAGAAAAATATGCAAAGGTTGCTCTGTATTCGGTGGCAGTTGGGAGCAGGCACTGATTGCTTGCCTGGCCTGTACCGGAGGTCCTGGATTCAAAGTCTGCCGATAGATGGACCATATAGTGCTGCTGTATAAAAGTAGGGTTGATTACTGCGTCTGAAACCTTTTTCTTTCTAATTTTTTATACACTTTAATTTTTTTGTTCCTCAGCTACAGACTGGGATCTAAATAACATACTAAGCTAATAAAGACTAATGATTGGGGTACGCCTGGGAAATGTGTGGCAGCGGGGAATTGGCCTCCGAGCTTCAGAGCTCTTGCTCCTGGTAAATGAGTCTTCTTCCTCCCTGTCATCAGGAATTGAATTCCAATTAATGGTTCTCCTCTGGGGAGCTGAGACTGAAATCACAGTCTGCAGTCCTGAATGGTGCCTGAATTCATGTCTGTGAACTTGAGTCATATGTGTGTGACTTACCCTGGTGCAGCTCTCTTGTGCTTCCTCTTCTGTCCACCTTAATGCTGGTGGCACTCAGAGGTACTTTTCCCCTTTAGTAAATCAGGCCTTTCATTTGGTAGTTTAAATATAGTTTTCATCCAGTGAAATCAGAACAGCTTGTAAAGGTTGGGTCACTGTCCTTCTTTCACAGGTGGGCCAGCCAAGGCACAGAGATGAGTTGGCTTGGAGGCAGTGTATGGCACTGTCTCTGTGCTTCCACTGCAAACTGTGTTTGCCGGAATGTGCTGCCTCCCACGTGTGAAAATGCAGGTCAGGGTCTGAGCTGGAATTTAAACAGACAGAGCTGCACAGCTGACCTGTCCCCTTCCCTTTGCTGAGCTGTGCTCTGCCGAGGTGCTGTTATCTAGATGATTTCAAACCTCTAGGCAAGGTTTGGAACAAGTTTTGTTGGGTTTCTGCCAGGACAAACAGACATCAAGCTTGTAAATCAACAACGATGCGAATAAAAATGTGAGAAGGGGATTGCTGGATAAACAGGATAATCCAGATGCTTCCTGTGTGAGATCCCATCCATGAGACCTTCTCACACCTTTGCTTCTTTCTTGATATCCTTTTACTCCTCCACCTCCCACTGCTTCACTGTAAGGTCCAAAGTTCCAATAGCTATGTCAGAAATGCCACAGGAAGGAAACAAATTGCCCTGTTAGGAGTTTATATGTCAAGCCTCAGTATGTGAACAGTGAGCCAGGTTTTATAAAGTGCAAAAGACTTGCTTTGAAGTCCTCACATATTTATGTTCTACTTTCAAAGCCTCTTACACGTTTGCTTTTTTTGCCCCCCAATGTTTTCTTTGCAACCCAGAGGGCTCCTGTTTGATAAGAAGCCCAAATTCTGTAGATCAACTTGATCCAGAATTCGGGGTAAGGAGAACGCTGTGTGTTGAAAAGCTCCTCATGCAGCAAGTGCCAGAGCTGGAGCTGCGAACTGCTGCCAGGCAGGGTGGGGGTGTAGGAGTGGGCATGGAGGCCTCAAGAGGATTGCCACGGAAGGCATGCTTGATTACAGCACCCAGAATTGCCCTCGCAAAGGATCTTACTGGAGGAGGAAGCCCTCCAAAGTGGAGAAGGCACCTTCATAGGCAGCTGCCACCTCATCATCGCAGCAGTGCAAGTACAGAGCCCAGCTGTCCATCGAGCATTGCACCTGCAGCTTCTCCTGGTTCCAGCGCTGAGTGGGAAGGCTTAAAACCTTTGGACCTGTCAGCGCTGCAAAGAAGTGGTAACCCAGCTAGCCTTAAACTGGTTATCTCGGGTACCAGATGCAGCCTAATGAGAGCTGAGTGCGCAGTTGCCAGCCTTACTGAGAAGCATGGATTGAGGTCTCCTAGGCATGCAGGCCTCGTCCCTGCGGCGGGCTGGTGGTGACCATTGCGGTACGGCTTGCACTGGCACTCAGGTCAGACCGAGCTGATACACAGGCCATGCTGCTGAGCGTGTTGATGAAGAGTAGCCGCACAGTGATTACCTGCCAGATAATTCACTATTTGTTGGATTCCAGGACTGCTGTAAAAGTTGTTTTCAAGTTAAAAAAATAAAATGTTGGAAGAAGAGAGTATCTTGTTAAATATTCTGCCACAATAGCGCTTACTTTCATCTATTGGAAGTGATGCGGCATTTATTTAGGCAGGGTGTCCTAACCCTGAAATTATAGCTCACAAATGAGAGAAACCAAAAATGATTGTGGATTTGTATCTGGAAAAGCAAGTGCTCCATGGCCAGGAAGGACTAAGTGTCTGATAAATGAGGGGGGTGAGGCAAATAGGTTTCATCTGGTATCAGGCTGAGGAAGCCATTGGGGGAGGAATAAGCTAGCAGATGAATGGAGGGTAACTTGCAGCCTCTCTTCAAGAGCCTAATTGTAAGATTTGTCTGTTTTCTTGCTTAATTTTTGAAAGTCAGTAGTCTGCAATGAATTCCCTCTGGAGCTTTGACACATCGGCCTTGAAACTGGAGAGGAACTTTGTTTTACATCAGTAAGAAGTGTGATAAATATAATTTTATTTGCTGCAATTGTTCATTTGTGTCTGGAAGTGAAAACTAAAGGCACTGTCTTCTCTATAGCTACTATATTATTTTTGTATAGTGTCTGCTGCAGCAGAGCTTTGAGAGCATAATTTGTAATTACTGTGGCATGTAAAGTCCCCAAATGGGGGAAAGGCTGCTGTAAACCTCTCCTGGGATATATGCCTGTGTAGCTCAGGGATTCTTTGTGCTTGAAAAAGAGCAGAGTGCCACAAGTGGAAAGAGGACATGGCAATACATAATCTTGTTTCATGAGCAGAAGTAACTATACACAGGAAGGCCAAAGATGAATCATATAAAAAGTTTTGCACAGCCCTTTGGAACTTCTGCTGAAGAAGTTCTCTGGAGGGCACTCTGAAGTAATTCAGCCTTTTAAAGGAGCATGCCCCAAATAGGCTTGTCCTTCTTCTGCCAGAGGTTCCCTCATCCCATGAAAAGCTGCTCAGGTTTGTCCTTGCTGTCCCTTCTTAAATGCATTTATCTTTCCTGCCCTGCAAAGTGTAACTTGTGTGAGTTGTTAGTCTTTTGCTGATGGAGAAAGGGCAAGCAAAGGTTGAAACTGAAACTCCCAGGTACTGTGCTGGTTTGTGTTGGGGTCTTACAATCACTTCTCTTTATTTATTTTAGGTAAAGCAGATCATGGAAGAAGCTGTCACCCGGAAATTTGTACATGAAGACAGCAGTCACATCATCGCCTTATGTGGTAAATGACACACAAAAGAGCTAATACTACATAATCATACTTTTCCTATAGAAATGTGTTTTCTCTGCTGGTAATGCAGGGATTTAAATATTAGAAATCATGGTGTTCAGGCCCATGTCACCTTTTCTTTACATTTGCTACATCTGTGTGCACATTACAAATAAGAAATTAACTCTTATTAGACTGGCATTATCCAAAGTAAGTACCAAGCCAAAACAACAAGGCGATTTACTAGGAAGCGCTAGTAGGTTAAAAAATGTGTATTTGGAGATAAAATACACCCCCGAGAATAACTACCAAAGAATGAAGTTTTCACAGTCATGGGTTAAAATCTCCAGCTACCTTCCAGCTGAAAGTACTTTCTTCTGTAAGTTGTCTCAACGTATTTGAAGAATAAAGTGTCTCATTTTGAGTATAGATGACAGAATCCGGCCCCAAAAGTCATTGAAAGAGCTGTTGCCTTTTTTAAAAGAGAAACAATGGAAATCTCAGTGACTTTTCTAGCCAGCATCGTGTCACTGGCCAACTGGCATGTTTCAGATCTTCACAACACATCTCTGCTCTCCACTCAGCACTGAATGCTGTATTACATAAATGATGCATTTGAGAGATTGAGGTCTAGGCTTTGACGTTGTGGGCATTCTTGTATATTTTTTTAATATAATCAGTGAGCCATTATGTTGATGACTTTTCCTTATTACTGTATTTTGGAAGTTGCATTACGAAGAATTAGCAAGAAAATAAAATTTCTTTGGAGGTAATGTCATGTATACCAAGGGCAGCTGGTGTTTCAGAACTCTGTGAATTGATCAAAGTCTGAATAAATTCTAAAATTCGGTGGTGGTTTGCCTGGTCCCTGAAGACTTAGGCTGATGTGCGTGTGTTGTGATGGTAAAGTGAAGCAGACCCTGTGTGGGTGGGTGGATAAAGGATGGTCCAATGCTGGATTGTCAGCAGAGGTCAGATCCCAAAAGTTCACACTAACTACTCCTTTGGAGACTTAGCCACTTTATTCAGTGCCTGAGAAGGAACTCTTCAATGCTGGTTCAACAGTTCTGAAATCTAGCCCTTAATTTACTAGGACCAATATAAATTTAACACTATTCTTCAGACTTTGGTGTGTGGAGAAACATCACAGCAAGATACTGCTGAGAATTAGAGCTATGTACAATTGTAAATATGTATGTTGGCCTGCAGATTCTTGGCTGCTTTCTCGTCATGCTTCAAATTGAAGACAACTGGGAGCGATGCTGAGAATGATTGGAGAACAGCCATCATCTAAACACTTCTGGATTTCACAGAATTGCAGTGTTTGCAGCCAGGCATACCCAGTTATGTGTTGATGACAGCGGAGAGGTTAAGAAGAGTGGAAGTTATATCTGGCTTTGGAGATAAGTGGACTGTTTAGACAAAGAAGTATTAACACATGTTTCTGAAAGCCAAAGTCAGAGAATAGTAACATTTTTCTATGGCAACATTGAAATTCCAACTTGCTTTGCTGTACACAGTTATTATGTATGCAAGGCTAATCTTTCACTAGCCTGCTTGCTGTTTCCAAGTTATCTTTTACTTACAGCTTAGGAGAATTTATTCATCCCTACATATTTGGTGCAGGAATGCAAGATTTGGCCACGTTTTCTGGCCAATGTTTTATTGCTATTAATATAGACTGTAGCCGTTTCCTCCATTTAGGTTGTGGTTATGTTAAATATTCCCCTTTTATCTACTGTATATTTGTATTATATGGAGGAGGAAAAGTAACTGAGGAAAATGGTCCTGAGATAGGAGCAGCTGAAGGAACCCTGAGCCAGTGCCCTTACTGTGGGCTGCGTGTTTGATCTGGAGAGGTCCTAGTCTTGTGTGTCTGTTCTCTGTCTTTGAAATTATATTCTGTAAGATGTACTGCAGTGTTGATGTAAGGGGTGGCGGGGCGGCAGCTATTTCTGTTGGAGTCTGCTCGGCCAAAATTAGGAATACTGTAACATCTTCTTAATATTTCTCCCTTCCTCCCACTGTGATTCCAGTTGGTTTTGTGTTCTGAATTCTGTAGAGTCTGAAGAACTAATAACTCTCTATGAGCTGCCTTATTATTGCCCAGCAATCCTACCTATCCTAAGGAAGTATTCCAGCCTGCAGCTGCTTTGAATGTAGGACTTAATTAACTCTAAACCAGAAGTAGGTGGAGCTGAATGTTCTGCTAGCACTTCAGCTAATTGAATGGAAAAACCATTTCCAGTAGATTTGGCTAACAGCTCCTGGCTGGGGCTCTCCTGTGTGTGCGGTTCTCTTCCCTCCCCCACTACAGTTTCATGTGCCTCTTCAAGAGGTTTTTCCCTTCTATTTAAAATTGGATTGGCTCAGTACATGAGTCACTTTCAGTGAATCTTTGTTATAAATATAGAATTCTTGTGAATCATTTTACTCTCCTGCAAGGCTGAGTTTAGCAAGAGTCTCTTAAATACATGGTAGTTGATTTTCAGGGCCTGTCTGCATCAGTAACCAAAAATTTCCTAGCTCTCCTAGGTCCTAAATGGCTGAAGGTGCCAATTCAGTAGTGTGTGCCGCTTCTCCCACACCCTTGGGTGCCTCTCTGTTACAGTACACGGGGTTTGTAAGGGCAAGAAACTCCAAGGCTGAGATGGCAGACTCAGTGTTCACCGTTCAGCCCCATGCTGGACTACAGCATCTCTGAACACAGCTCAGGTGCATCGCATGATAAGCAGAAGGAAGTTTTTCATGTAAGATTACTGCAGGGCATTGAGCCTGAATGGGTTTCCTCACAGTCTGGCTAGCCCTTGAAATGTGTCTCCATGATCCTGGATTCAATCTGTAGGATGTAGTTGGACAGAAGAGCAGCTCGTGTTGTGTAGGGTTCGTTTACAACTCTAGAGGAGCTTATATGGGATTTGACTATGGAGATATGTTGGCATCCGATGGGTATGAGAACCCTTTTCCTGCCCCAAGATCACCCTAATGAGACCACAGAAAATGTGTGTGTTGAGATAGGACACACAGTCTCCACGCTGCCTGTCTAACCTGTTGAGCATAAAGGATGAGGCAGTGAGCTCACCTTTGCAAGCTCCTGAAAGAAATGCTATTCTCTGGCCCTGGGGCAGCTCCGTGTCACGCTTGCTGGCCCCTGGAGGAATAATGCCTCTGTGCCGGTCAGTTCTGCTCATCCAGTGGGAGAGATTTGTTGTAGCCACGATGACTCTGCTTATATCTATAGTCTTCACCTCTGTGATCTAAGAGAGGGAAAACAGAGCTGACGTTTTCATCCTTGTGGGAAGCAATGAATGCAGATGCTTTTGTATTTGTTCTCAACCCAGTTTATAACCTAGTTACATTCCAGTTACTCTTTCATCCTGTCTGATTTCTAAAAGATCTAGCTCTGTGATTCGGAGCTGTAGCGGTTCAGTTTGGACTGTGTGCAGTGTGGCTAATTTGTGCCATGCTGGGACAGAAATTCCAAATTTCCTTGGGTTACAGGTTGCTGTTGAGTGCATTTCACCAGTATTGTGTTGTCAATCCGAGTATAATGAAATGATGCAAGCTCTGTGGATATTCGTAGCATCTTCAGTGGACAGGCGTTTCTGTTAGAAACTGGCTGGGGGTGTTTTCAGCCTGGGTTATCTGGTGCCGTTTCCTTAGTAACGGTAGCTGACATCGCATGACGTACAGACCCTGCCTTGCTCGTTCAGCTGAGTGCCATCTCTGCGGACCAGGGAGAACGCTGTTGCTCTCCTCCTGCATCCTTTCACCAGCTTCCGTGAAGTTGTCACAGCTGGTCCTGTTCTTCCCAGGAATACTAGCCCTTCCCAGGTTTTACACTTCTGAGGGAAAAGGGGAAGAAAAAGGAAGATTATCTTCTGTCTGTCTCTGCAGTTACCTTGCGTATTTACCAGCAATCAGCAAGCAGGGTTTTCCAGGATCAATGCATTACATTTACTGTGGTTGCCTGAAAACCACCTGCAGCTTTGCTAAGTCTTTGTCTGCATGGTTGTCCATCTTTAGATCTGACAGAAACGTGCTGCTATAAACAAAGAATTAAAAAACAGTTTTAAATCTGCCTCATACAGCAAATGTAATGGAACATGCCTTATTCATTAATGGATCCAAGACAAGGTTACCCAAATGTTGTTCTTTATGTCTTCAAGGGTGTGTAACTCATGTCATGAATCTCACAGGACTGATTTTCTCCAAGTGGTCTCCTTTATGTGTCCAGTAAAGACCTTTCATTAACTCACTTTTTAATACTTTTTCTCTTTTCCCCCTTTCATCTAAAAAAAATTAATAATTGTACAGAAGGTTTCATAGAAGCTAGAAATGTACCACATTAGGATATCTTTACTCCAGATGTACAAAGCCAATTCAAACTGTGCTTAGTGACACTCTTTATCTTGTCAAAAAAAAAAAAAAAGCCCTTCAGACACTTTCAATCTCATCTTTGAAACCAGCATTTTGATGTTTTTCAAAGCGCTGTGTCATTTCCAGTGGATGTATTTAATGCGAGTGTGATGAGCTCTGTTGTCCTGTCTGCTCAGCAAGGTAGCCCTGAGGAATTGGGGCAGCCAAGAACACTTTACACGGCTGGTACTTTCAGCAGGGCACAGGCAGGGGCTTCTGCCCAGTTTGCAAGGTCCATGTGCCTCCAGCAACATCAGAAAGAGAACCTTTGGGAAAGGCTTCTGCAGGCTTACCTTCCTTCTCTACCATTCATCCTAGTTATTGCATCCATGGTAGGACGGATGGCCAGCATTGCAACATCCTGGGTCACCAGGACGTTTGTGTAATGCACTTTATGTTTTGCTTCTTTACTCTGTGTGCAGAGCCGTAATAAATGCCCCTGGTTGCTCAAACTGTGTACTCCATGTATGTGCATTATTCGTTGGAGGAGGAAAAAGAAAAGGGAGTGTGTGGGGAGCCTTTTCCTGGAAAAGACACTTAAAGCAAGGCATATACACGGTGCGTACTTGGTGCTTGATGAATGGGTTATGTTGCCAGAAGGACACTGCTCCCCTAATAATAGTAATTAAATGTAGAGTATATTTTTAATGTCTTGTTTTTAAAGGTAGATTGATATGTGCTATGAAAACAAACTTTGTCCAGACAATATCTCCCTCGATGAAATCAACAGCGTATTGTTCTGATTGGTGTGGTTATTACTTAAATGTAGCAAGGATGCTGACAAATAAAAACTGGGATTGTACAAAGTGTTCAACATTCACTGCATGTTTGTTTTACAGGAAATGTGAACTTTGAATTGACTCGTAATTGAATAATTGTTCACAGGAGTTGACTGTGCTTGGCCTGGTTTATAATTTAAAAGTACTTTCATATTGTTTGAAATTAGTCTCAGTAGTTTGTTCTCTTTGAATGAGTATTTTGAGTGCATTAAATGAAATAATCCGGAGTTCTCAGGCCGTAAAATAATTGCCATAGACTTTAGGTGGATTATTGAGAGCTGGGATGTGCCAAAATCAAAATGTATGTTGTTTAGATGTAAAGCCAGCGTGCCTGCTTGTAAAAAGTGAATGTAGTTACTGCATTTTGTGGGAAGATTAGCAGTAAACATGAGTAAAAATGTAACTTGGGCACTGTCAAACATGCAGAACTTAGCTTTTCGATGAGATTTTTATTCAAATTAGGGAAGGGATGAACTGCACGAAAAGGGTTTTTTTGGCCTGAATAATAAATCTGCTACCAGTAATTAAACCCATTAATTAAAATCTACGGAATCCCTTTGTGGTTGAAATGAAAAGGCCAGTTCTGATTTTGAGCTGTAGAACAGTATTTAATGTTGTGCTTGAGCCATCCTTTAAGCTTTCTTTGAAGACTGCAGGTCTGCGTTGCGTGTGTTCCTTGGGGTGTGAATGGAGAGCAGAGAGTTGGTGGTTTCCATCCCTGTCCCTGGGAATTGTGTTGCTGGACGTCCCTGGGGACCCGTTGGGGTTTGCACAGGAGCTATACTGGGAAATGGATGGGTTTACTGCAGGGGCATCACTGTTGTCTGTTCCTTCCCTCCCACATCAGTGACTGGTGTTGATTTTTCTTTGGAGCCCCTCGTGCTGGAGGAAGGGCAACAGCTGCAGTGGTTATCTTCCTCGTAGCTGTGCATGGTGCACATCTAGTGAACCTCAGAGCCAAAACAATAGCCGTGATACCACTGGATGGCAGCCCCTCATCTCCTGGGATGTTCCTCCTTAGAGCATTATGGGCATTATGTGTAAAATATTTATATATATATATATATTTTTATTGCGGCAGCCAAATTTCTTCTCTTTTGCCTGGGTGATGACAGAGGAGGAGTCGCACAAACTGCACCGCCTGTTTCTAAGCTCTCGGGACCCTGGTCTTGTTAACTGGCTGCGGGCCAGCGGCAGTGCAAATCTGCTCAAGTGTCTGAACTTGAACTCAAGTCAACCGGGAGTAGGCCACAGGTTTGAATTTGATGTTTCAGGCATCTTTCTCTGGTTTTATCATACTACTGTATTTTTAGCTGGCAAGGAAGGGAAGACCTGTAGATCCACGCGCCTCTCTGAATTGCATCCTGTATTCCTGTTGATACGGAGATGTTGATGCGAGTGTGACCTAACCACTTGTAAACTAGAAAGCGAAGAAACTGAACTCAAATTCTGTAAGGCACTGAAGCTCTTCCATCAAAGAAAACAGCAAAACTCCTGCCTTATTTTTGTTTTCTTGATCCTTTGGGTATCTTTTTTCGTATACTTCAGATTCTTGGCATATGTGGTTTCTTGCTATTTCCAGTTATTAATATAACTTGATTTACCCCCAGTGTAGGTTACAGTCCTTCACTTCAGAGGCATTTGGAAGTCTTTCTTTTTCCTTACCTGTGTTGTTTAATTATTTTTGCCTTCTGAATCTGTTCTAAAGCTGTGTTTTGTCTAGATCAGACTTACAGACCAGAAACGTTTTTCCCCTCTAAAACCCAAGCAGTTAATTTGCTATTTCTGAATGTTAAGGTACCGCTCTATCTGAATAGATTTGTTGAGAATACTCAGTGAAGAACCTGCAATTTCATATGCTGGTCCGTCCCAGACTCAACATGCAGAGACGAGGAGCAGGGAGCCTCTCCTGTGAGAGGAGACTAGGGAGCTTGGCCGAGGAGACGAGCCTGTCCCCTTATTTGAGCTGCATTAACCTCAGGTTTTGTTGTTTCCATCTCCATTATGCATATTGCTTTTCTTCTCTTATTAACTGATGAAATTTACTATTTTTTCTGGGTAATGCTGTGTTTAAATGGCACAGATGTAAAAAAAGGAAAACGAAATCCCTGTCATGATCTGTCCAGTAATGCATTGGGGAAGGTAATGTGGTTTGACTGCAGAGCCGGATCTGAATATTAAATGAAGGTGTTTATACATTATCTGTGACTGCATTTAGTCATGCATGCAGTTTGTTCTTCAAACAAAAGAAGGATGTGATCACTGCACCGGAGGGCGCTTGTGATATAATGAATTCACATTAGTAAGCAGTCCTTGAAGCGATGGCCCCAGCCGTCCCAAAGTGAACAGACACGTGCCTGGACACAAACCGAGTGCTGACTTGCCCAACTACCAGTCCAGTCTTCTCTGGAAGCAGCTGCTTGCAAAACCTTTGGTAGTCACTGGACCTGGGAGTAGAGGTGGGTGAGTGAGGAGGTGGATGGGTGAGAAGGTCCACGCGGCGGCTGTACAGTGCTGTATGTGCACCTGGCCGACTCCACAGGGTGCATCCTTTCCTTTGGGGATGGCTTCCAGGTCTATGGGCATGATGGGCCAGGTGGCAGGTAACTATTACCGTACTACTTCTTTTCAGTACAGTTTCTCTCATACGCTCCTCTGAGCTGTGAAGTAGCTTCTTCAGCTTCCCTGCGTTTCCTTTGGTGCATCGAGACTAGAATATGATCTTGACTCGGGACAGGTTGTGATATGTCAGAGCTGGACTCCAGGCAGGATGAAAATGTGTGCTGCTGTGAAATACTCCTTAGCTGGTATTTGTATACCTCTTCAGGCAGAGCAATATGGACACACTTGTTTTGTCTGTGTTAACCTGTGTGCTTATTACACGCAGTCTGCCAGTGTTCCCCATCAGGGTACTCACGTACTCTGTGGACTTGTTGCCAGCAGTATTAGCCTGTCTGGTGGTTTTGAGGCTGTGAGACTGGAATTCCTGTAATTTTTATCTCAGAGACTTTTTAAAGAGTGTGGGGGTTTTAAATCTCATTCAAAGAGTTGCTGACCTGGTGCACTAAGTAGCATTGAACTGTTTATGCCCCATTTGCCTTGTTGGGGTGTATCTCATGTTGTGTGCTCTTGCTTTCAGGTTCCTAAAGTGTCTGCGTACATCAGGACTGCACAACCGTTTATTGTTCTCGGAAGCAAAGTGGAGGAAAACTGTCACGCACAAGTGCTTTTGAAGCAGCTGTGCTTTAGGCTTTAATTCCGCACTTCAGAGGAGACCTAGTGTGGAGGCCCCGTATCCATCCATTGCAGTTTCCTTTTGCATAGCCCTGGGGCACCTAGGCTTGGATAATCATGAGTGTAAGATGCTTCCTTCTTGGAAAATAAGTAGAGGGAGATGTTAGTTGGAATAGCTCTGTATCAGTCAGCGTCTGTTCACAGTGAAAGGACTGGCAAATTCTGAGAAGCAGAGTGGTTCTTGGGTCCTGTTAATGTTTTAGAATCAATTCAGTATGTAACAAGATTGCAGTTAATCTGCAAAATGCTTATTAAGATTGGACTTTCTATCAAACAATTTAACAGTTACTTCCCAGCTTTAATTAGGTGTCGGCACAGCTTCCTAAAGCAGATGAGTACTCCATTCATTTTGGATGTGGTAGACAATAGGAAAGCAATTCTGTGGCTGGATTTTCTGGACCCACGTGCTTAGTCTGAGATCAGTTAGGGTCTTAAGTTTCAGGGTCTGTAAATGTTTGTAGGCATACAGTCAAATAACTTCAACTGAAATAATGGGTACGTCTGTGTCAGACCTGGCAGTGGAAAACCAGGAAACCTTTGAACATGAACATGGCTGGTGACTCCTCAAGACCAGATATCTGGGGTGTTTCAGGGACCGATAGTGTGTCTGACTTGCAGGAGTGCCTGGTTGTGCTGGTTAGGAGTCTAAGCTGCTAACATACAAAAGGGTTAACCACAAAAGTGTGGTTAGTTGTGGGACTGCTTTCTTCATTGGTCTTATGATGACTTGTTATCCCATTTTGCACAAAGTTAATTTTGTTTGAAAGAGAAGATCTAATTAGGAACCAATGACTGTGTGATGCTGGAGCTTGTGTTCTGTTTTTTCTCGTTCAGGACCTGAAATCCAAGCAATTATCAGAGTCACCAAACGTCACTATTGCCAGCCCCAAGCAATGAAAAAATCATGAGTCAGAAATCTTTTCCTTCATGGCCCTAAATTACAAGACTGGATTAAAGTTCATGACAGGAAAATAAAGTCAACTGAGGAACAGAAATGTATTTCTTAAATACATTTCTTATCCAGAGTTTCTTGTCCAGTGACATGCTTCAAGATAGTAAAGCTTTCAGAAGAATAGCAGATATCGACAGACTTGCAGTAAAATCGTGGAAGGCAGCAATGTGGGAAACTCTTCCTTTGTTTGTTTTTAAGATGAGAAATAAGTACCTGATAGAAGCCCTTTCTCTGCCTCCTATTTAAATTACAGCAACAAAGTGTTGACAGATGAAGGGAACCGGAGATTGGCTTGAAGCTAGTCTGGACCTCATTTTTGGAGTGTCCTGAGCGTTCCCATCAATTTAAGTTGGAATTACAGCCTTCCAGTTCCTCTGAAAATCAGCCCCGTTAGGAAGAGATACCTTATGCTTTGGAGTTTTTAGGTGATTCCCTTGAGGCTTCTAAATAGCACAATGCTCCTAGGTTTGACAAAAAAACAAGAATTCGGTTTCCTCTCTTTCTTTTTTCCTTAGCTCACAGAAATGTAACTTATGTGGAAATAGATGTAAATAACCATTGTCCAACCATACAATTTATATTTTAGTTCTTCTGGTTTTCTACCCTTGGCATTGATATTTTTAAAAATGTAGTTAATCTGCTATGGAAATGCAGCTCTCATAAACAAAATGCAAGCCTCCCTGTATTACTACTCCTATTTGGAAAACAAATGGAACATTTTCAGTGATGTATAATGCTTGTGAAATAGTTTACAGAGATTCTACCTCACTTCATAAACACATTAGCCCAAAGAGAGTACCAGATGATCATAATTGGGGGGAAGCAAATATTTTTTCACACAAATTTAAAAGGTTTTTGATTGTGCTCCAAAGATGACTGCTTTAAAGTAATGAGTGGTGTGCTATAGAGGAGAGAGGGGGGGAAAAAAGAGAGTGAATATTGGCTCTGATGTGAAATCAAACAGTTTTTGAACTGCACATGTTTTTAGTTTGAGAAGTGAAATACTAATCTCTCCTGCTTTTTAGAGCACTCCGCTAAACATTTTACTTTAGTCCTGGGCCATCACATTGGATCATATTCAATTATTTAGAGAAACCTCAGTAATTGTGATTCACCCTTAATAGTGTTGAATGGAAACACTTCCATTTTCTAAAGGTTATTGAGATCCTTGAAGCTTAATGGTCAAGATTTTAAAGAGGAGCAGTCGCCAACTTCCGGGCCTGATGTTTCCCAGACAGAGCTATCTTTAGAACTGAGGATTGTCCATTTAGATTTTTTTTTTCCCCCACGGATTTATTGAAAATATGATGTCTGTGTCCTGCCCATGTGGCAGAGCAAAACACAAGTAGCTTGAGCCCAGGTTAGCTTAACCATTAAACCACACAGCCTTGGATGTTCAGTTACCAGTAACTGCTGGTTTTACCTTGCTTCCAGGGGGAAAAGGTACTTTCTCCTGATACGGATTCAAACCATCCAATTAACTATAAGTAGAGTTTTCAAATTAAATCATTCTTTTATAGTGTGTTTTCAACATTTCTTTAACAGTGAATCTCCTTTCAGGTGAAGCCTCCAAGAGTGAAATGGAAAGGGTTTTTTTTCTGGTTGTGATTTAGTGTTTATCTTGTCATGGAACTCTTCAAGGCAGAGACTGTCTCCCCCTAGACGGATGCACAGGACCTAGCTCTGTGCAGTCCTGATCACAGATAACATCTCTTTGTGCTGTTGTAAAATAAAAATACTTGGTATTCTTCTAGCACCTATCACCTTGGTATTTTCCTTTGCATGGGTTCCAAGTGATTTGCTACGTTACTGTTTAACAACCATGAATAAAAGTAACATACTTTAAAGGTGTTTATTTTGCAGCTTGAAATGAAAATGAAATTAAATATGAAAATAGTTTGCCCTCCCAGTTGATCTAACGTTGGGCATCTTGACTTCTCAGCTGACCAGTCAGAATAAGAGCCATAGCAGAAATCCAGTGCCTTTTAACTCACTAAGATACCCACCTCTTAGCAGTGCTGATGTTGTTCTAATATAACCATGGTAGGGCTGCTGTAAATAAGAATGTGTAATAAATATACCAGACTTGCAGTGAAGCTGCAAGCTTCAGATGTCCACAGTCTTGTGGTGAAATGAAAAATGGATATATGCTAAAAGAAAGTACTGAAGTCATACATCAGCAATGGAAGAAACGCATCAGCACAGATAACTTTGATGCATGTAGCTGTTAAGGGATGCCCAGTTATAAAGCATGAGTTCTACTTAACTGCTGAGGCATTAGTTTGAGGTTGTGATTATAAAGAAAATATTTAACTGCACTTCACTTCTTATACTCTTGCCTCCTACTCTTCTATTCTATGAAGCAATTTGTTTGTTTCTTTGTACTAAGGGTAATTCCTCTGTATTGATGACATACGAACTCTTCCATTGCAGAGGTTTATGTGCTTAACCCTAAAAATTATTGCAACCCTGAAAATTAAGAATAGATCGCAGATATCTTTGTATCATTCATACCCCATGCTATGTTTAAATCACAGCACCAGCGGTCTGAGGAAGATACTAGTTCAAAATTAACCACTTTTTTTTAGTGCTTTTTGTTCTGATAGGCAAGGGAATCTTTCCGTCTCAGTTGCAGTGGTTGCTGCATGCTTGGGTTTGATGAATGATGTATTGAAGATCAGGTGAGGCAGGTGGGAGTGAGAGCTTGGCCGTAGCACAACACTCTCCTTATTATCCTTGCCTAGTGTCCCATGAATGTACTTGGATTTGTCACATGATGTCCCTTATTTGCAGGGCAACTATATCTGGAGAGTCTATGATCCTTGGCATTTGAAGACAGAATGTCAGATGGGGATTGCGACTTAAACACGTGCTTGATACTCAGTTTTTCTCTCTTCCATAAAATGCACAAAGCAGTACCCTTTGGACAAAGGAGCAAATTTGGATATCTCCTTTGTAGTCGTTTGCTTCTTAGCTAGTATGCACGTACAGCTGTTTATCTCATCCACTCAGTATACATTTCTCAAAGACATAGCATGCTATAACTTGGTAATAAAATTGGTTTCAAACTGGGCAGATCTGTGATTAGCTAGGTAGAGCAACAGCAGCTGGAGATCGTGAGCATCTGATTGCTTCTTTATCATCCCCCTCTTTTCACTTGTTCTTATTTTCTTCAGCCTCATGAATTCAATTCCCTGTGCACAGTTTCCATGAAAACAAGGTATTTAGCTGCGGTATTTCTTCCTGTCTAAGGAAAATCTCATCTGCTAAATAAACCCCATAAATAACCCTTCCACAGGCCTTCTTTTCTCTGCTTACCGCCCTTCCAGCCCCATCCCTAGAGCTTTCTTATTTCACACTCCATTAAGTCACGTCAAGATTTTCATAAAGGCAAAAAAGGAGAAAACTGAACTTGTTCACCTGACCCTGCAAGAAGAGTAGCCTTTTTGAAGTCATAAAAAAGTGACATTTTCCAAAGCTTGTTGGAGACTGTGATTATTTGGACTGTAAGTCAATAACATATCTGCACTTAATTAAATTCAGCCGTGGATACTGCAGGGGATTTTCCTCAAAACTGGCGGGAGTTAATGAATTTTTAGATGGCTCCTGTCAGCTGAACCATACAAGGCAATTACCTGAGCTGTGTTGATGTATTCCAAGTGCAGTATTGCTCTTCCAATCTGTACGTAATGAATATCTGCATTTTGCTGTAGTAAATTTTTGTATGTATTTATTGTTGTAAGTATAGTGATAGTAGGTGGGCTCAGGATCATATTGTGCTGTGCTCAGAAAGCTTACAGTAGTTATTTACCCATGCACATGCATACATATAAATAAAAGCATGTGTATGTGTGTATAAACTACCCGTTTGTACAAAGAACTACCTGATGACGACACCAAGCTGTGTGGTGTGGTTGATACTCTGGAGGGAATGGATGCCATCCAGAGGGACCTTGACATGCTTGAGAGGTGGGCCCGTGCAAACCTCATGAAGTTCAACGAGACCAAGTGCAAGGTCCTGCATGTGGGTCAGGGCAATCCCAAGCACAAATACAGACTGGGCAGAGAATGGATGGAGAGCCGCCCTGAGGAGAGGGACTTGGGGCTGTTGATGGATCAGAAGCTCAACGTGAGCTGGCAATGTGGACTTGCAGCCCAGAAAGCCAACCGGATTCTGTGCTGCATCCCCAACAGCGTGGCCAGCAGGGCGAGGGAGGGGATTCTGCCCCTCTGCTCTACTATCCTGAGACCCCGTCTGGAGTGCTGCCTCCAGCTCTGGAGCCCCCAACAGAAGAAGGACATGGACCTGTTCAGAGTGGGTCCAGAGGAGGCCACAAAGATATCCGAGGGCTGGAGCCACTCTGCTATGAGGTCAGGCAGAGAGAGTTGGGGGTGTTCAGCCTGGAGAAGAGAAGGCTCCGGGGAGACCTTATAGCAGCCTTCCAGTATCTGAAAGGGGCCTACAGGAAAGCTGGAGAGGGACTTTTTACGAGGGCATGTAGTGATAGGATGAGGGATAATGGCTTCAAACTGGAAGAGGGTAAATTTAGATTGGGTATCAGGAAGAAATTCTTTACTGTGAGGGTGGTGAGATACTGGCCCAGGTTGCCCAGAGAAGCCGTGGCTGCCCCATCCCTGGAGGTGTTCAAGGCCAGGTTGGGTGGGCCTTTGAGCAACCTGGTCTGGTGGGAGGTGTCCCCGCCCATAGCAGGGGGGTGGAACAAGGTGATCTTTAAGGTCCCTTCCAACCTAAACCATTCTATGATTCTATATCTTTCTGATGTTGTCAGTTCCTCCAGAAACAGCTAAATCTTCGCCTCTTTTTGTGTCAGATTCCAAAAAGGAAAAAATGGTTCATTTTCTTTAAAATAGGTAAATAACTTCATTTTCTTCTCCCAAAGGTTCTTCTGACTATAACCCCTAAAATGTTTTATGTGCTGCCTTTTTAGACAGCAATCTGAGCTCTGCGTTCCATAGTTTGCAACTCCAGGGGGATTACCTATTTTTTGTTTCTTTAAAGAAAAGTGGGTTTGCAGAAACCTGATTTACCTAACTCGCCAGCTCTCTTCCCCCAAAATAATTCTCTGTCAAGATTATTTTTTCCCACCCCCCAGCTCTGCCATGTATTCTTGATGTTGTCTCCATTGCATGCTGGTTGGGTTTTTTTGTCTGTGTGCCTGAGTGTGGCTGCAATACGTAATCTATATTGATTTCAACTGATTGAAAATGTATGCTGATGCACTATGGAAATGGGGAAGGGGCGTGTTTGTGCACATCGTACCCTTCCGTGTGTTCGATTAAAATTTCTTTTTGTTTCTGACACCATCCAGCAGAACAACAGGAGGGTGGTATATTATATTCAGGGTAAATGAGTTAATTCAGTTTGTTTTTACCTATTCCCACAAGCCTATAAGATGAATGCCGACAGCCTGCCACGGAGAATTGATTTAAATCCGAGAGCTGGCCAAGAAACAATGCTAATTCCCTTGCAGATTACCCGAATGCAAGAAGCATAAGCAGCCTAACTGCAGAGCAATGGGTTTGTGGAGGCCTCCAGGCACAGAAAAGGAGATACTTTCCTGGGGAGATGTGGAGGTTTTCAGGAAGAAGCATTTGTAAATGCTGGTTTAGTTCACTGTAAAAAGTGTGCTTTTACTGTTTCAATCCAATGCTTAGAAAATAGAAATCTAATTTTTGTGGTTGGTTTAAAAGAGAAGAGAAACAAAAAGAGAAAAGGTAAGTGGAGCTAAGGAGACGTCTTTAAATACCTTGTATTTTCTCTCTGTAAAGCCATTAGAGCACCACTGTCAAGGTTCTCCTGTCGTTTAAAAGATTCTGCAGCTCGAGGTGATTCTTCTGCAAGTTTGTTCAGGACGTGTTAAAGTCCTCTTTGAGTGAGCTTGGCTGTGTGTGTGCATGCAGGAGGACATGGCTGTGAGTGATGTTGAGAAGGTGCGGTGAGATCGGTGTCTGCCTTTGGACACACAGTAAGCAAAAAGCCCTCCTTGACTCTTCCAGGCAGCTGACCTCTTTAACTAATGTGCTGTGAAACTCCCGTGTTGCTTGCTGGGTTGGAGGAGTGCCTTCCTGCTGTCCTGCACTACAGAGGTGACATCTGTACAGTCCCCTGGGTTGGAATAGGAGGGCATCTGTGCTGCAAGATGTACTGCCCTGGTCCAACGCTTCGTAGTTCAACTGGATAAAAGCCACTGTGTGTTTAAAAGCTAACTCAGGTTAGGTCAGATGTGAACGTAAAGTCAGTCAGCTGAATAATTCCGTTGTGTAAAGGAGCCTGGAGAGACAAGTTGGAGACAGACGGTACTGTCAGCCTCAGCCTGTGGGTGAGGCAGAGGAGAATGAAGTGATTTGAAGGTCGCACGGGCTGGGACTCGTAACCTAAACCCGGATCTGAGGGTGCCTTACACATAGAACTGGACACGGTGCATTAATCTCTCACCCCATGGAACGTACGTTCTGAGGCAATCCAGCAGCTAATTCCAGTGTCTCTCCCCTTGCAAATAACAACTACACGTGTATTACAGTCAGTTGGGGACTGATGTTATGCCAAGTCCTTGTGATGAGAAATGTCACAATGGAATAATTAAATATTGGGGCTTTAGGGACAGTCACTGTGGAAATTGTCCTCCATGGCAGCTGCAACAGTTATTAATAATTAAACCTGTGCCTGCTGTGCTTTTCACTAAATTTGTTTCATTAATATTTTATTGTTTTAAAGAAAGAAAAAAAAAACAGTGAAGGTGGGAAGAGAGCCTGTTTCCTAAGCAACAGCAATGCACTTCTTTGCAGTTATTTTTAAAGGCAGGTTGCTTCATTTAAGATTTGGAACCAATTATTGCTGCATTGCTTTAGGCATCTGGAAAGCTGCGTTGCTTTTCTTTTTTCATTTTCTTTATTTCTAATTGAACGGCACAGCAAAACAGTAGCTGGGTTAAGAGTTGTTGTGATGGTTGCTAGACGGGATCTATGACTGTGATGTGAAGAACATCCCCATGCTGTCATCACTCTTTGTTCTTCGCATGCAGCTCTACCTGGCCTTGCAAAACCCCATGGGCAACCAAACAGTGCTCGTCCCCGCTGCTGCCTCTCTGTTAGATGCACAGATGTGCCCTCTTCCTTTGAGTAGAAACAGCCTTGCTTGTAGAGGTGTCATCGGCACTGGGCTCCCGCTTGTGTAAGCCCGCAGGCATTGCCTTTGCCACCTACAGATGTGCTTTGATGGCAGCGCATGGTTGCTGGTATAAGCTGATCGCTGAGAGGGGTCGAGCAGGGATGTGCCCACGTGTCCTGGTCCTCCTTCCACGGAATAGTGCCCTGCTTAGGCTTTTGTGCATAATATGGGTGAAAAAGCAAGGGGTGGTTGTCTTCTGAGGCAGTAGTTCTGGTTGGGAAGTATACCAGCGTGGGAAGCAGTGTCGGTAGCCTGGTTTGATGCAATCAGGCTCATATCCTAAGAGAACAGGAGTCTGCAGAAGCTGAGGCCACTGGCACTCTTCCATTGGTGCCGTACAATATCTCAGTGAGTCTGTTTTTGCCTTGTCCCAGGCTACGACTCCTCTGGGTTCAGCCCGGGCAGGACCCTCTTTGCAAACAGCAGTAAGACATGCTAGGACAGTTATTCCAGTATAGCCCAGGGCCAGCCGCAACAAAGCCCTAATCATGGAGGGGTTGTTGGTGTTCTCTTCTTGGGAATATGATGGAGAGGAGAAACACAGTAACTTACTGTCCATCTCACAAGGGGACAAGGCTGAATAACCTTTCTTCTCTGCTTCCAGATAAAATGCTGCTAAGTGCGTTGATCCTCAGTTCCTGATGATAAGTCTTTTAAGTATTCAAGAATGCTGTTCTCTCACTGCAAAAAGTGGGATAAATTTATATGTATTTTCTTATACTTTTTATCAGTCTTACCTATGTGTGTTTGACTGTCTCTCAGTATGTGTTTATACAGTGCTTGATGCAATGGGACCTTAGTCTAATACAGAAAGTAATAACCAGTTTTTTAAAATTTAGGATATTCTATTTATCCATCCCAACAGCAGTTGGTTGGTCCTGTTTGAAGTGAAACTGGAAGGTAATAAGCAATTAAATGAGGGATCACAAAGAAAGGTGAATCATGCTATTTTTTTCAGAGAGACAGTGAGTGTAAAAGTGTGTGAATACCTTGTTGTACCATTCAGTGAGGCTTTATTTGGGTTACAGCAACATGGAAATAACATGGATGGGCCAGTATTTCTTCTGCCCACTTTCCAACAAAATAGCAACTTTGTCCATTTGCCCTGGAAGCAGAAGAGGGTGTGGATTTGCATAGCATGAGCATTTATGCTGAAGACATCAATTGAATGCTGTGAATGCTCAAATGCTCTTATTTATTAAAAAAAAAGAAAAAAAGAAAAGAAAAAAGAAAACCCAGCAACAAAAGAAAAAAACCCAAGTCCTTCATTATCAGTAAGTACATGAGACATGCTATTTCATTTATACCAGCTGTACTGCTTTCCACAGGGCTTGCCAATCTCCTGAGTTACTCATTTATTGGAGGATGGCTCTGTGTGTGTAGGGTTTTCCTGTGTTTATTTGAATTGTCCCTGTTGTTCGAGTGTTGGAAGAAGCTGGTCATAGCACAGTGCATCACGATCCGGTGCTTTTGGCATGCTTGCCAGCAGCATTGACGTGACATTTTTCAGATTAGGCAGCTTGAGGAGAGACTGTTAAGATAGCACATGTTTCTTGTTTCATTTTAAGATGAAATTGGAGTTTCAGTTGCGGTGGTTCTCATATAGGTTGTGCAATAAGGGAATATATCAAATTTATTCTGAAGAATTTGTAGTCTAAATAAACTTAGGACTAGGAAGGAGGAGAAGAGAGGATGTTGACTTCTTTATTTTACAGAGAATGAACTTGGGGTATACAGTTAGAAGACTTGGCTTTGCTAACTCATTACTTGTATCTCGATAAAAATTCTTAAAAGTGAACAATCCCAGATCCCCAAGCCATCAGTATTTAATTCCGCTGGCCGTCTCATAGGGGAATTAGGACTTTCTGTGGAAACTTTATCTTCTGTCAGGTTTTATCCAATGTTACTTAGCTTAAAAACATACCTGCCTTCACAGTTGAAACCAAAATAGTGGCATGGTTATCCCACAGCGCATTTCCAATTTGTTTTTCTAGTGCTGTTTTCTGCACTCTAAGAGCAAATGGTTGTGCTTTCTGAACACGCGGTAGATTAATTTGTGTAGTGAGTGATAGCAGGAAGCCAATTAGAGTTTTCTTTTTTCCAGTGTGATAAGACACAAAATGTGAAGTTATTAATACCTCATAAATGCATCTCTTAATTTTTTTGTTCATTCAGCAGGTCATTCTTCAGTCTTGTAAAGCAAAGAAATAGGATAGCAGTGCTGGAGATGAAGAGGATGTTTTTGCTAGTGCTGTTCAGTACAGACACATCCTATGATCCCCCAACTGCCGTAGCTTCCAGGCTAGCTAAACGCAGGAGGTGTTTCTGCATGCCGTTCAGTCTTGCCTGGGATTTACGTTAGTTTTCAGGGACTGGACAGTGAGGATGGGTCTTTTTCAGATGCAGGCTTTCAGGTACTACAGGATTTGGAGGCCATTAAGTACAATAAGGAGGGGGAGTCTTCAAGAAATGCTCAGCACCTGACACTACTGGGCTTAAAGTGCAACAAAATACCGCCTTCTTTCAAAATTAGCTGCTGAATCTTGGGAGAGATGCAACGTGTATCAGAGCAGATGGAGTACCATTTGTTACTCGTAACGAAAATTTAATGTGGCAATTCTAACTGTGATTTACCACAGGACTGCCTGCTGTCATTAAACACAGGAGAGCATCGCTCAGATGCTGAACTCAAACCTTTCTGTAAGGCATGCCTGCGTGGGTGTCAGTGAGTGCACACCTTGCAGATAAAGTTGGGTTTTTTCCCCTCCCTGTGAATAAATCGGTCTGTTCTCCTTCATACCTTTTTATGGACAGTGTTGACTGGATGAGTCATCTGCAGTCTTGGTTTAAAAGCTGATAGACAGGGAAGGCTTGGTTTTTATTTTGTTTTTTTTTATTTGTATTTATCTTGTTTCTTTTTCCTGCAGCAGTTTAAATGACAGCTGGTTAGATTTCTGATGCACAGTCTTGCAAGGCTGAAATAGTGCAATGCAGTCTTTTACTGGTGACCATCAGAGCGTGTTACAGTAAGGTTTGCAAAATGAACCTCATGGGTGGATCTGTTGTAGTTGTAGGTCTGGCTGCATCTCTATTCCCTCTCAGGCTGTAATAGTATTACATTTTCTTCTCAGTTCATAAGCCTTTTAATCTTTCTGTCCAAAGCTAGATGATGGGCTCTCTTGGAAGGTGAGGCTGTCTTACCAGGTTTTGTGTCTTTATTGTCTTGTATCCCTACAGTGCTTTGAGAGGCGTTTATCTTCCCTAGCATAATTGTTCAGTTTCCTATTTGTTTTCCAGTAGCTGTGCTGATTTTAGTCCAGCAAGTGTCCTAACAACTGGTTCATCTTCCGTACATGTGATTGCAGGGTAACTTTGTACCACTCGCAGGTGATGCTCTCTTTTCCTGATGTCTGTCGCTTTGTTCTCTAGCTCCTAACCAAAGTGATGTCTGAGTTGCAGTCGATTCCTTAAAAGATCTGGTAGCCAAAAGCTGTTGTTTCTCCAGGCTGTACGTCCCACCACGTCAAGATGCATGGTGTCTGGGTACAGAGGCATCTTACCCTGGAGATCTTTGTAACTGATGCAAAGACTTGAACAAGCCGTTGCTCTAGGAGCTTGCCCCTGGCGCTTGGAAAATTTTCTAGGCTGGAACATGGATGCCCACAACATAACTCCATTAAGGTGTGTTAAGCATTTCAAATCAGAGAATCTATCCAAGTGGTGGTGGAAGCTTGTCGCAGGCCTAGCTATCCATAATGGTGTTTGAGGTGGCAAACCCGATGTGATGGAGAACGGAGTGAACCTGCAGAGAGCCTGGAGCAGCTGCAAGCTGTGGATCACTCATCAGTGGAGAGTGAATCAAAATGTCCGGTGGTGATGTTTAATTTCACTGTTATTAATCCATTTGCTCATAATGTGAAGGAAGAGAGGGAAGACTGAGTGGGCTGATGTTAGAAGTCTCCTATCTTCCCTGTTTTCACCAGAAAGAAAATGTCTTTCCCATAATCTAGGTGAGTGGAAGGCATCATCATTGTACCGCTTCCCAGCAGAGCCTGTTCCCAGCCAGCCATCGTGCTGCTGTGGTTCCCTCCTAGTAACACAGTAAAACAACCAAGCTTCTCTTTTCCACCCAGGCAACTCAAAAGTCCACTTCCCTCAATGAGACTTGTTTCAGATTTCAGGAATATTAAAACACACACACGCAAAAAAAAAAAAAAAACCCCACAAAAAAAAACCAAACAAAAAAAACCCCAGCTCAACTCAGCTGTGACCTAGCTGGACTCCGATGCTTGTAGGTTATATATGTTCTGAAGAAAGTGTAGCTCTGGCTTTGATTCTTGTACGTCTCTCCTCCTCACCCAGCCTCCTCATTTCTCTAAGTTTTGTGTTAGTCACCACTTAACGAGAGATCTGCAGGCAGCAGTACTCTAGGAGCAGTTTGTGTTTTTGTCTTGAATATGCCATTTTAAACAGTGAAACACCTAATGAAATTGCATTTGAGTTCCTTCTCAGCAGTGTTAACCAACGCAGTAGTAATGTTTGCATCTGTCTCATGCTTTTTTCATAGCCTTCCCTTTGCCAGAGGAGAATGGAGAGGAGAACCATAAAGCAGTTGAGGGAGAGGGGGTTGGTGGACTTTTTTTGTTATTTTAGTACCTATGGAAGCGGGAGCACCTCTGCTATGAAGATAAGCTGAGAGAGTTGGGGTTGTTCAGCCTGGAGAAGAGAAGGCTCTTTACTTTGAGGGTGCCAGAGCACTGGAACAGGCTGACCAGAGAGGGTGTGGAGTCTGCTTCTCTGGGGATATTCAACACCCATCTAGACATGATCCTGTGCAACTTGCTCTAGGTGACCTTGCTTTGGCAGGGGGATTGGACTGGATGATCTCCAGAGTTCCCTTTCAACCCCGAACATTCTGTGATTCTGTGAGACCTTACAGCCCCTTCCAGTCCATAAAGGGGCCTACAGGAAAGCCGGGGAGGGACTCTTGATCAGGGAGTGGAGCCATAGGATTTAGATTAGATATTAGGAAGAAATTCTTTACTGTGAGGGTGGTGAGACCCTGGCCCAGGTTGCCCAGAGAAGCCGTGGCTGCCCCATCCCTGGAGGTGTTCAAGGCCAGGTTGGGTGGGCCTTTGAGCAACCTGGTCTAGTGGGAGGTGTCCCTGCCCATGGCAGGGGGTTGGAATGAGATGATCTTCAAGGTCCTTCCAACCCAAACCATTCTATGATTCTATTTCCAATGAGAGGTGGCATAATGAAAGTATCTCACTTCCATTTGGGACATGAAGAGTTAATATTCGACTGCATGCTAGTAGTTAGTTAAATACAGCAATTTCACATATTCTGCATTCAGAGATCAGTTCGGGTTTGAACCTGAACGCTGTATAACTTACATGAGATGCCTTCTTGCCAGTATCATTCTTCACAGGCCAGTGCTGAAATTCCTGCAATACAATTTTAAAAATGAGTAGCAAATAACAGGAAAGTATGACCCCCCCCATTAGTTCTTTTCATTGCAAACACCAGACCATATGGACAAATACAAGTGGGAGAAATGGATGCAGCAACTCACAAATATAAATAGGAGCCTCTGCTCAAAACAGAGATCTTCAGTAAAAGCAGGTTTCTAGCTTATTGTAGCTTGAGTTGGGGGACCTTGTTCTGCCACGGGGAGTTGAGAAGAGGTTTTGCCTTTGGCTTCATTTTCAGTAGAATCAGGAATTTTTTCACAGTGACATGCATAAAATGGGGTGAAAATACTGGGAGATATTTCAGTTCTTTGGTTCACTTATGTATTGATGTCATCTGTATCTTACAAGGTACTTATTGTTGTGGATTAGACATGTGTTTGCATCATCTGATTTTGAGATCTAGTTTGTCTTTCTGTCTGTCTCTTCCCCTCCTCCTCTGTTCTCTTGACTCCACACCTGACCAGTGGGTGTTAGCAGATGGCATTCGCCGAGGAGACCGACGGACAGCAGTACCCATAACTTTATCTCCTTCCCTTTCTTGCAGGTGTTGTGGAAGCGTGTCTCCTGCACATGCTGAAGCGCAGGGCTGCCGGCTTCCTGCGGACTGACAAGGTGGCTGCGCTGTTCACCAAAGTTGGCAAGACGTATGCAATAGCTGGAGACATATGCAAGAAAGTGCAGGAACTGCAGCAGCAGGTAGAAAGCAGGTGAGGCTGAGGTCTGTTTATCAGCAAAATTGATATGATGTGTGTGCAGCACGGAGATATCCTCCAGTCCAGAGTCTGCCTGGTAAATGCAAAGAGGTCTGTCTTGGCCACCTTTGTTAAAGCTTTGTCTCTTTAGTGTCTGTAACTATAAGGCAAATGTTTTTGTTTGATCAAGCTGACAGCTAGCAAAGGGACAGAGCTTGGGAACTGGGCCTTTGGTGTTTTGTTTCGATTCTCAGTGTAGCGGATCAGTGCATCCAGCCCACACAAAGCAACAAAAGTGAATAATAACTGGTGATTTTAGAGAGTGCTCACAGTCAGGGTATGGTGGACCAGTTTGAGCTGTTAGTGGGAAGGGATGTGGGTGGCAAAAGGAACTGAAGAACAGACTTACTGGAAAAGCTGTTTTGGCATGTTCCTTGCCAAACCAGTAACAGAAGATTTGTTGGTATTATGGTAGAAATACTTAAGTTAATGGATACAAAGAATGATAGGAAGAAGGATGAACTCAAGAAGAGGTGGTCAGCAGTGAGAGCCTCTTTATCAACTTGCTGTATGAAGGGCTTTGTCAAGAGAGCTTGATTTCAATGTGTTGCATTGAAGTCTTCAATTATTGACAGTTGTTTAAATTAGCACTTAGATTTCTCTGTAATTTTCTGGCATTTATTTTTATTAGACTTCTAATTATCAAGCTTTGTTATGTAGTTTTTAACAGGTACATATCTATTTTTGATATATTTTTAAATTGTGTGCCTACTGATATAGACTGGGATTTTATTAATTTTAGTTTTTTAAATGTTGGGAAGAAGGATGCTTTCTACTGAAAATTCTCCAACCTTCCTCCTTGGTTAGGAGCCCACATAAACCCTACTCTACACCCGAGACCTTTGGCTGTGTCCTCTAACAGAAAGGAGCAAATGAACTTAAATTCTGTGGTTTCTCTTGGAGAAATTTGTTGTGTTTTTCAGCTATTAACAACCACAGATTTTAAGTGCACAGCAAATAGCCTCTATTGGGAAATACTGCAGGGGGTGGACTCGTTTTATTGAACGTATAAAATGAGACAGAAGTGCTGTAGCAGTCTTAATTGCTCCTGAGGCTGTGGCTTAAGAAAGCCCCTGTTTAGGATGCAATTAAACACATTTGAATTCCTCTGATGACAATGGTGTCATGTATTTCTTGACCTGGGTTTGTCACTGCGTCTGTGTTGCCTTGTGGAGGTTCTGTCATGGCCCAATGGAGGCTAGGGACTCTGTAAATGTGGAGAGGAATTACAGCTCTCACTCAAAACAGCACCTGACTAATGTATTTCATCTTTGTAACTGAACACTTTCCTAAAAGGGGACCAGAGCGCTGTCAAAGAACAGCATCATTTGAGAACATGCATTTTCTGCTGCAGATCATTGAAGATGTCAGGGTTTCTCTCCTCATTAGCACAAAATTGAACCTTCTTTTTCTGCTATTTTAAGGGGCAAATTTTCTGGGAAAGAGATTAAGAGGGTTAGTCTTCTCCTGTCAGCCCTATGCAGTGAATGGAGAGCCAAGGCAAACCTGCAGTGCTGTGCAGAAGTAAGAAGCTCTCCCAGCTTTGTAGTCCACCTTTCTCCTGCAGCTGTATTATATTACCTGATGCAGGAGTATGGACCCATCACAAGATGTCATCACATGCTGTGGCAGAGCTGGCACAGCTTCAGGACCTGCTACGCTGTGGACACGTGGCTTAGTTGCATTATGTATTTTAGGAGGAGAGGGTTTGGGGCAGTGCCCCACCAGTGCTGTCACGGGAGACTCTGTGTGGCTGGTACCACCGTATAAAATTGTGCGTTGTGACTTGTTGCTGCATGTTAGGTATTCAACATGGAGGAGTGTTGTCACCTTGTCTCACGTAACTCATGCCGCAGGCAAAGCTAGCGGGTAGGGAGGAGGGAACACAAATTCACGTTTCGGCCACTTTGCTAGGCAGCAGGAGAGAGAAACGGAGAGAACAAACCCATTTTCCTTTTTGCGGGTCACTTTTTAGAAACTGGAAAGCTCTAGGCAGCACATTCAGCCTCAAAATCAGTCTCATTCCAAATCTGTTCCGGACATTAATTACCTCAACAGTGACAAGTGATAATTTGTGTCAGTGCCACCGAAGAAGTGAAGGGAGCATTGTTGTCAGTATGAAAATGTATTTTGGACACCAGTACTTAATGGATGAGAGGTGGATGCTCACTGTGGCAGGATGCCCAGCATGGATAAGAGCACGTGCTGAGAAGGCACAAAACTGCTCCTTGGCATGATGCAAACTGCAGCTCCAGCCACGTGAAGCTGTGCAGTGGCATGGAGGAAGCATGGCATACTGGGGTCTACAGGGAAAAGTACCATCCTGTTCATGCAGCAAAACACCTTCCCACAGCGTGCCTGTGGCACAACATGCCACTGTCCCTCACTGGACTGGGGTCAAGTAGATTTTGTGGGCAGCAGACAACTCCACAGGGAGGAATGACAGCTTCCCGCATGGTGCAGAGACCACCGTGCTGAGTGGCCCCCACGTTCTTGTTCACAGCTGCGCTTGGGAAGTGATCCTGCTCTGTATAGCCAGCTTGCCATCCTGCCACTAAAAGGCAGCATTAAGCTCCTCATTTCTGAGGTGGACCTGTTGCTGTGCTGGCTTACGCTGTAGGAACAAGCAGGGGGTCTTGGCTGTAAGCAAGCTCCCAGCTGGCTTTAGATGCTCATTTGCTATAGTTCTAATTTCTCAGTTTGATGTTGCTTATCTCTTAGTTGTCTCGTTGTCATTCTGTAGGTGGTAGGAGATAGGATCTCACTGCCAAGACGCTAGCACAGACTGTGCTATAGCTATATATGGTGCGTTACAGAGAGAATGAAAAGATGGGCCTGTGCCCAAGGATTGCCTGATGATGGTATGGCAGGAGGTCCCTGGAAAAGCGCTGCCTGTGTTATCTCAAATCCTACTCCATGCTTCTGGTCTCAGTGGGAATATCCCATGCTGAAATAGCTGTGTGCCTTCTTGGGGTCGTGGCTAGCTTCAGCCTGAAGGGACCAGGCAAAGCTGGGAGACAAGAATCTTCTTTTTACCATCCTCTCTGTGGCTTTCCCAACTAAGCGTGAAGCTTTGTTTGATAAGAAGGCAACTTCTGTTCATCAGGTGCTACTTATTTTCTGCTACACTTTGCATTTTGTTGTTTTTTTATTCTCTTGCAGTCTGTGGTCTGCAGTGGATTTACAGCCTATTCATTTCAGCCTAGTATGTGGGAGTTTTGGATGAGCTCAAATGTTGGGCTTTTCCTAAAGCTCCAGAAGCGGAAAAGGTATTTTTGGTAGGGGACTACCTGGCCCAGCCTGAGATTCCTAATACAGGCCTATCTGGGGCTTTTTTTAGAGCTTGTTTAGCATCTTAGGATGTGTCTGAGAATTAGATAATCTTTACAGATTGCTCCTATTCATAACTTGGAACTGAGGCATCCTAAATCATTAGGGCCATAATTTTCAGGAAGTCCCTGAAGATGGACTGATTAAAACTCAGGACCCCAGTGGTCGTGAGTACTAACACAGTAATGTAGACAGCTAGTATACAGATATGCATTTGTCAGATACGTGCTGCTCTCCACGCAGCCTTTCACTGGGGAGCTTTCTGTGAGGAGAAGAGTCTGAATTCTGACTACTTTTACTTTATCTCCTTTTGCAGGAAAAATCAGCCAAATGGGCAGGAACCCCTCAAGAGGCAGGGATCAACCACAAGCAAAACACCTGTCCTGACACCTCAGGCCATCAAACACATATGGGTTCGGACAGCATTGATTGAGAAAGTGCTCGACAAGATTGTGCAGTATATTGTCGATAACTGCAGGTAAGGAAAGAATCAGAAGTACAGAGACTTGCTGGACTGGTATGTTAGGTATCTGCAATACGGATTTCATCAAAAGTCTTCTGCAAACTTCTGTGATGCAGATTTCTGGTAAGAAGAAAACCAGTTGCACGGGCATTTAGAAAAAAAATGTACTTTTGTTTTGAATCATTGACAGTGTTTCAGACTTACAAAAAATGTTAATAGCCATACGGCCTTCCAGAAATGAGCTAAAAAACTAACTTGAAGTGTACTAGGTGCCCAAATTCTAATGGGACCTATACCTTAGTGGAATAGAAACATCTTCTAATAGATCAGGAATGCTTAATTCACTTATGTTAGTTGAAAATAATCCTTTGGAACTTAAGATGTCAGGGAAGAAAATGCCCTTTGTACATGAAAGAAGGAGAAATGAGTTTATAACAGGAGGACTTAATGACATAAAACCTTAGGGTTGTGCAAACCGGTACTTTGAATCATGTTTCCTTTTTAGAAAAGTCAACCTTTGTGTAAAGTGACTCTTTCCTTGCAAAACTGGAGAAGGGTATCAACGCTTTATGGATGTAATCCACAGGGACTCTTTGAGAGGAAAAGATAAATCCTCTCTATTCTATCATTGTTCCTACTGTCCAGCATTAGCTTTGGTTTCCCAAGAGCTGGTTCTTAACTCTTACCCTTCTTGCCCTCCCATAACTGATAAAGAAGAATTATGGGGCACACTGGGGACAATTTACCAGAAGAAGAGAAAGGTAGGAACTCTAAAGCCTGATGTGGTCCCAGAAAGGTACATCTGTACCCACTGCTATTACAATTTGTTCACAGTGGTGATCTTGCAGTTGTGCATTGGGGGTACACATTCTTGGCTGTCCAAAGCCCGTGGGTCTGAACAAGGAAGAGAGCTAGGGCAGAGGAACCAATTTTCACAGTATTTTCCAAGTTTGCATTACTGTTTTTCTTGTAATCAGCTTTATTTTCATGATCTGTCTTGCCAATAAAAAGAAAGAGAATGGAAGAAACATCTTTGTGCTGTTCAGAGGAAACTGTTGCTCTGGGATATCTAACGCCAGTTTGTTTTAAGAGCTGTGTGCAGAAGAGACAGTGGGAGACTATGTCCCAGAGACATAGTTAAAGAAAACATTTTAGTCCAGTGTATCAATATGTCTGCTGATAGGTGGATGCAAGGATCTTTAAATTTTTTTTTTCCACATAATTCACCCAGAGACATGTCAAGAGACTTTGGTCTCAATTGTTCCATTACTGTGTACTGTAGATGTTCACCTTACTGCCTTCTCCGTCCATTCAGATGGGTTAGGATCATGTCCTTAATTGCAGGTGTGTGATTTCGAGAACCTGACTTAGAGAATAAAATGAACCGCTTCATAAGGCTTGTTCTCATGCATTTTTGTGACAATACTGCTCAAATGCTCCATGTTTAAGTCTTCAGCTCTCCCGTTCTTAAGGAAGAGAAGCTGGTTTAGAGTTTGAGCCCCCTCTAGTGGAAGAGACAGCAAAGGATAATGACAGTTCAAGAAATGTGGGTGTTTCGATTTTTTGGTTATGTGGTTTTATAAGTCAGCTTTGCCTGCTGTGATGGGAAGACTTTGGGGTCGTTGCAAGAGCTACTATTTGTAGTAGTTCATTGTTCTTGACAGTGTTTCAAGATTATTCCTCACAGATGGAAGAGATGTTTAAGAATGTGCAGATCTCTTGGTCTCTGTGGAAAACTGACAAAATTGCTTGCAGAGAGTTATTGTTTATCTCCATATTGCATTAGTGCCCAAAGCCCCAAACCAAATATACTGGGTAAACACATTTAGCAAAAGGCAAGCTCTCCTGCCTCTCAAGAGCTCAGTTCAAAAATAGATGAGGCAGAATGAGCATACTGAGAGGAAGAGACTTGCCTGAGATTACACAGCTGATCAAGGGCAGGGTATGGATCCAAAGTAGGAGTGGTGGTCATCTTTTTAAATACAGAAGCATGGAGTGTAGGTTTATGGACCTGGTTGTTCTAGGCTCCTTTTATGCTCCATGGAGATCTAGTCAATGTTATTGATATAGTTCAGGAAATTACCTAATTCTAAAGCAGATGTCTAAAATAGGCTAAATTAATTTCTCCATATCTTTCTTACAATACATTTTAATGAGCTTTAAAAGTAGTTCAGGACACACCGTGTTGTAAAAGCCGCCTTTACCTGCAAACCCAACACAACATTTCTTCTTTACAAGATCAGTAGATGAGCCAGTCAAGCTCCATTAGAGCTTCTAGAGGAGACGCGTGCATGGGTGATTTCTAGGTAATCCTAGCAACTGCTTTTCCTCTACCTGTCAAGTTCAGGAAATATGGGGTTTGGATCCCTTTGGTCCTGTCTCTGACTGTTTAGATACACAGTTTTCTTATCAGCCCATTGTGTGAGAGAGCCTATTTGATAATCACAGCAAAATTCTGTTGCTGGAATTTTTGTGTTAGAACTGTAACTAAACCCAAGCTTTGAAAATGTGTTCTGCTTCAGTACGTGCACAGCACTCCACATGTATAGCCTAGATCCCATTTTCAGCCTTGGTAAAACTCTTAAACTCTTACATCTTCCCTTTTATATAGGTAATTTAATTGTCTGAATTAACTCTTGAAATGAGTGTTTGGCCTCAGTTTTTATTAAGTATGAAGTCTGACCTGGAATGTGACTTCAGTAGTCATGCTTCCCCCTGCACACACAGTCAACTCCCACTGGACTACTGGGGGGCCGCAGCAAATGCTGAAGGAATTGTCAGGTCAATAGCAGCGTGCCTAGCTTCTCTGCCCTTATCTCTTTTGCTTCCTTTGGCATACTTTCTGGTAAGCAGTAACGTGGTATTTTTAAAGTCAATGGATTCATGCTACTGGGAGGCATAAGAGCTTTTAAAAACAACCAGTTTTTAACTGGGCTCTAATCTTTTATTCCTAGTAAATATTATGAAAAAGAAGCTTTACTGGCAGATCCTGTTTGTGGCCCAATACTGGCTTCTCTTCTAGGTGAGTTCTTGCAAAGTTACTTCTTATGCTAAAGAAAATAAACTATTTCTTAAAACATTTTGTATTATGACAGTGTTACAAAAGGCGATTTTTATCTCTAGTGTGTAGTTTTACTATTTATACTAGAAGATGAAGTTTTGTTGTTTATGAGACCAGTAGACACCAGTCATCTGGTTTTATTATTAGTGGTTGGTTGGATCAGAGAACAGAATGGGAATGGCTTTTTACTGAATGCTTGCTAGCGGACTGTAACTAGTAATGCCTCTATGGCAGGGTATTGTGTCCTACAGGAATATTTTTACACAGCCCTAGGTAATCGGACCTGATAATGTTGTTATATGTATTGTCTATATTACGGGCTGATCCTATAGGATCATTAAGTGATCATTAAAATTCACTTGGCTTCAGAAAGAAATCTCACTTGCAGTACTTGGCCAGCAGGATAAGACTAAGTATGTTCCTGAACAGACTCAGAAGGTGTCTCTTTGGGCTGTTTTCTTAGTTGGACCATGTGCTCTGGAGTACACCAAGCTAAAAACAGCAGATCACTATTGGACAGACCCTTCAGCAGATGAGCTTGTTCAACGACACCGGATTCATGGAGTACACAGCCGCCAAGACTCTCCTTCGAAGCGCCCAGCCCTGGGAGTAGGTATTTACTGTGTAGCTATTTCTGAGTTAAGGCACAGGTTGATAACAAAAACAACCCCAGGAGGGAGAGATCTGAATCTAGAAGAACTTTTCTGTAATGGAACCTTTGTCACAGATTAGAAGTCCATTTGGGCCCAAATGTCCTCTATCTGTATGTAGAAATGTTTGAGATCCAGGACTAAATTTTGTCACTTTTGACACTTGTGATCTGACCAGGTAGTTCACAAGAAATTATGAGCTGCCTCGGTCAGGGGTGAGCAAGAGTCCAGGTCATTTCTCTGCAAGGTCTCCTGGCTCCAGAAGAAGTTCCACTCTACAGAGATTGGTCTAAATGGAACTGTTCCCGTTTTATTGGCCTGCCGGTACAGTCATTCCTGTCGTACCTGATCTGCCTTGACTATGTTTGTGTGTGTGCTAGATCCGGAAGCGGCATTCAAGTGGGAGCACGTCAGAAGATCGCTTTGCTGCTTCGGCAAGAGAGTATGTGGAGTCTTTGCACCAGAATTCCCGAACACACCTTTTGTATGGGAAAAACAACGTCTTAGTCCAGCCAGTGAGTATATTGAGTTTTGGACCAATACACGCAGCTGCTGCCTGGCTGTGATTTGAGAAGTCAGTAGTAGAGGTAAGAGTATAACTTAGGCTTGTCAAGTACTTGCTTCATGTCTTGTTCTCAGGACAGTGCTGCCTTCCCATTTGACTCTATTATGCTGAGGTAGATAAAGACATGACAAATGCTTTCACTGCCTGACCAATGTGAACTGTGAAGGGAGCCCATAGGTAGGAACAAACATACTGGACTGTATTTCATAAAGCCAGTGACCATACTGTGTTTTTTCCCCTCTTTCTAGTAGCAATATTTTAAATATCAGTACTTTTGGTGTTAAGGTTTCCCTGGAACTTGTGGGGCATGGGAAGACTGGAACATGACAGTTACAGTTGTGCACTTGAGTCACCTGGATTGTCTGCTTGTTGCTTCTGTGAACAGAAAGATGACTTGGAGGCAATTCCTGGGTATCTCTCCCTTCATCAGTCGGCAGATAGTTTGACATTAAAATGGACTCCAAATCAGCTGATGAATGGAACCCTTGGAGATTCAGAGCTGGAGAAAAGGTAGTCGTTGCATTCAGGAAAAGATCGGGAGCATTCACGGTGTTTATTTCTTGTATATTTGGCAATGTGACATAAGTGTAACAAGGCTGATTTAACTGAAGGGCTTCTGAATAGTGCATAAGTTGAGGTGTCAGACAGCTTGGGTTCTGTTCCTGTTTTGCCACAGATTAAGCAACTTTCCAAAAGTCCTGTAATGCACTTGGATATAAGGCCTTTTCAAAAGGAAAACAAAAGCCCGCTTTTCCAGGTGTTTAGGAGAAAAGGGTCAACACTACCCTCCATCATTACAATTCATTACCTCCCTTCAGAGGGTCACAAATCACTTGGCAAGCATGGCTAATTTCAGCCTCAAAAGAGAGACCTGCAATCTCATTGTCTTGCGTTAGATCAGTTATTCATCTAATTTGGCATTCTGCTTCAGCAGAAAGACAGGTAAAGTCTTGAAGCAGGCAGGTGTGTCTCCTCAGGGAATGCTTGCTTCAACCCCAGAACAGTGCTCTCAAATGCTTAATCCACGCTATTCTTTTTCTAAAACTTCATGTGTATTTTTTAATAGAACATTACTGAAGCCCTCTACCCTTGCTTTTATTACTAAACTCTGTCAAGGTTCTTCTCAGAAGGGTTTGGAGCTGTTTCCAGTGTTTAATCTGTAAACTGGAGCCCCAATGGATTCACATGCTGCTGCTCTTAAATCACGTGTGCAAGGCAGAACTGAACCCGGCTGTCCTGAAACCCAGCCACAAGACCATCATGAAGTCTGGCCCCAGAGATTTTAATCTTAGCCAGGGCATTGCTGTAACCTGGTATGGGGCAGTGGGGGGGAAGGGGAGGTGGAGAGGGAAAGGGAGATTATGAAAAGGCTGGTGCCAGGTGTATCCACTGTGGAGAAGTAGTTCCTTTGCCTTTTACTTGACTATTCATTTACCTTAATTGACCTAATTTAATAAGCAGTTATTAACTTAGCAAAGTCTTTTTATTGGGTGCTTGGGACCACAAGCACTCCTGAATATGGGAAAAAAAAATGTTTCCTGCACTTTTTCCTTCCCTATTAGTGTTTACTGGGACTACGCATTAATAGTGCCACTCAGCCAGATCGTCTGCATTCACTGCCATCAGCAACGTAAGCATAAACCTTCTTGTCATGGGGGCACTCCCAAAGCCCCTTTCTGCCAGGTGAACATTAATGCTGCTAATGCTGCTGCCATTTTATATGGTGCCTGTTAGGGGGTTATTGCAAAAGGAGGCAAACCATTTTTCTTCAGATGTCTTCACTGAAAGGCCTGGTAAGAACTCCTCTGCCTAACACTGCTCCAGTTGTCAATTGCTTTCTATGTTCTTTGGTTTTTCTCTGTGCTTTGTTTTTTCTGAGCATCTGTGCAGAACAGCACTTACGGAAAACTCTCAGCAGCAGGTATTAAACGTAGAAGCTTTGGCTTTATAAGCATGGGCCTCCAGCCATTGACCATTACAGAAAAGGAGAGGGGGAAAAAGCAGGTCTGTCAGCCGTGTCTACAGTGGGATCATCAACATGCAGAAAGGGAGTGCATGTAACCAGAGCCACCCTGTCACCCTCTGACCACCCAGTACTCAGTATCCCATTCTGCTCCATGTAGGGAGAGGAATCTGAAACAAAACGTCTCTCCCTCTGCTTTCCTTACCACAAGCCTGAAGTCAAAATCACAGAGCAATGACAAAGAACATTTAGAAATTTTATTTGGAGTCAGATTTGAGTTACACTTGGACTAAAGGACCTTTTGAACTAAGAGCCTGTTTTAGAAGACTGTTTATGCATATTGCTTTAATGTACATAAGCAGGAGAGCCGCAGGAGATTGCTTTTCCTCCCTCAGTGTCATTAAAACTTCTAACTAGTTATGGACATATGGGGATGGCTGTTAAAATCTAGAATCCTAGCTCGTAGAGGATGACAATTGCAATGTTAGTTCAGGTCCATTTGCCTCACTTCAGTCAGCTTCCCCAGGACACTTTGTGCCTGTCCAGTATTTCACTGACTGGTCAGATGCATCACCGCTCTGCCTTGTGGCAGTTCCATAGGAAAAGGGGAATTAGATGACAGACGTGAACATGACAGCCTTTGTTGTTCTTCACTGAGAAAGCTGTTTCAGTATCAGGTGCCAGGCATACATATACACAACATGATTTTTGTTGTTTGACAAGATGACAGACACTTGGTGGTCCTGCCACAGCACCTAGCTACCAGACTGGAACTTGTAGAGCCATGCTGCAAAACACATCCTGCTCTTAGGGACCCCCCCCTTTACCCAGCTGGCTCCAGATGCTTCATTCATTCAGTTTTGGCAAAGGAAATTAAGAACATAATTCACTTACATTCTTTTGAAAATTGTACAAGAAGCAGATTATTATGCTTAAAAGAGTATCCAGAGCCCAGGGTGGTTTTCCCTATTTGTGCTAAATTTCTAGTGACAGTGAAGATAGTTGAGAAGAATTTACAACACGGAATGTGACTTGCTAATTCTCACAAGAATAAAGCTGACAGCCTCTGGTTATATCCACTAGGTTGGTTTTCATTCTAAATTGTGTGTCCTTTGTCAAGTTATGTCATACACCAGAGACTTAGTTTAGTTATTCCTTTATTATTTATTATATTAGTGTTCAGAATCACTTTAAATGTTTCTGCATGTCATAGTTTGCTTGTATCTTGAGCGTCTTTAGGACTAAAGGACTGAGATCATCCCTAGATCGCATTGTGACTTAAGAGGTTTATTTATCTACTTAGAGATGATCATGAATAAAATTCACTTAGAAGGTAAGAGCCAAAAATAGAGGTTCCAGTGTAACAGTGTGGACTCCCTTGTCCTCCTTTGCAGCAGAAAGCAGATGGACATTAGTCTTGGTGAGTCAGGATGGAACTCAGAGACCTCCACTGCACTTCCCCCAAGGAGGTCACCTCCTCGCGTTTCTTTCCTGTCTGGAAAATGGTCTTCTGCCTCGTGGTCAGCTGGAACCACCACTTTGGTCCCAACAGGGCAAGGTACTGCCTTTTCTGATGAGCTGCTTGTAGCAGGTAGGGCTGATCTTAATGTCGTCGTTCAACCAGCGTCCTGCTCCACTGAGTCTCGGCATTGATTTCCAGCTGCTTTATAGTAAAGTGGGAGGCAAAGTAACTCCATTTAGTCCAATTTGATTCTTACACAGATAGTTTGGAAAAATTGTTCATACCTTCATTACCCCATTGAGCAATGAACTGGAATCTGCTATTGTTTCAGAATATGAACCCAAATGACAGGGAACGAGACTCAAATGGACTGGGACATACTTGCTGTCAGCGGCTTGGGTTTTTGAATAAGCTGGTGCCCAACTGCCATGGATTACAAGAAAAAGCTGTAGTTTAAGTACACAGAAAAGTTGTGTTTAAGTACCCCTAAACCACCTGCTACATATGATTCTACTGTTGTTTTCTCCCTCACCTCCTCCCAACATTGACAGTTTAGTTTTAAGATGCCAGAGGTCTGAAGTACTTAGCTTGTTGTGCTCTGTTAGCTGTTTGTAGCTAAATGTATGGAATCATTATTTTCTCTAGGGTAAGGTATTTCCAAAGCTTCGAAAACGGAACAGCAACAAATCAGTGGACCTAGAGGAAATGCCAGCTGAAGACACTTCTACAGACTATGTGTTCAGAATTATCTATCCAGGACACAAGCATGATAACAGTAAGAGCCTTTGTTCTGCTTTGTTAAAAAAAAAAACCAACCAAACAAAAAACCCAAACCAAGCCAAAAACCTAACAAAACCTTGAAGTAATATCCTGGGAAGTAACTGAAGGTCACAAACAAGCCAGGGCTTTTTTGAGGAAAAAATCCCCTATCACAAAATTTCAGTATGTGATAATTGTGATCAACAGGTACAGCTTACTGTAGGTTTCCTTAATGCAGTGAAACTTGTTATCTTAGTGGAAATGGAGTTGAGGTGAGGAATCTTATTAATGTTTACTCTGTGTTTTGCAGAGGAAGTTTTCAAAATACTCCCCTGGGCTTGCAAACTGAGACTAAAAGTAAAAAGATTGCTTGACTAGCCAAGAGCAGTTTTGCTCCTGAAGTGAGGATATTTTTATTGGCCACACTGCTTGTTCATAATGTTGTTATTAGAAGAAAAACCCATAAACTCAACTCTTAAAGTACCCCAAGAACTCCCTGGGCTAAGTTTTCCTGGCTTGGAAGCAAGAACTTAACAATGGATAAATAAAGGCCCTTCCAAGGAAACTAATGAATTCCCAAGCACCAAACCACCTCATGTCATCGGTGAATACAAATTCCTTACATGCAAGAAGGCATTTGAGGTAGTTCTCAAACAGCATGTTTGGTTTTATTCACCTTGGCAAAGAAGCAAGAATTTCCCAGGAAGATCAGACTCTAAACTTTACAGGAGATTTGGATTTACTGCTCATATTGGGACTTACTGTATCTGAAAAAACAGAAATCTCAACTGAACCCTCCTTGCCCCAGGGGACTGAACCATAATGGTGGCCATGCTTTACTAGGGCTTCCGGATTTGCACAGGTAAGTTCATGCACACACCAGCAAAAGCATGTTCTGCCTTTGCCTGAATCAAGGGGACTGCAGATTCTGTGGGCACATTCAGCACAGACCTGCCTGTTGAGTGCGAGAGAGAGAGCTGGCTCCTGCCTCGGGCTTCCTTAGAAGGCCTGTACCTTGCATGTCTGCAGTGCCAGACAGAGCAGAATGTTTGCTGTCCAGATGCATCTGGCACAGGTTTCAGAGTGGAAAAGAGGCCACAGCATTGATAAGGGCACGTTGAAGGACAGAAGCTAGTGGGAACCTAGAATTCCCATGGAGTTTTGCTAAAAAGCATACTCACCTACTGCAGGCTGGCATCGGGACCTTTCTCCGTTGCCATGATGTGACATGTGTGCTCTGGGAACACAACCTGTGCACAATCAAAAGCTGGCCTGTGTTTGGTGGAGCATGCTTTTTTTCTGTAAGAAACTCATTTTTCATACCCATTTACAAGAGTTTGTGCCTTCAAGAAGAGGGCAGGATTCAAGTCCTTTGTCTTTGCTGAACATGTCCTTTTGAGCTTTCCTGCAGAATCGAGTTCTCTCTTCTTATGCTCCTCTTTCACTATTTTCTTTGAGCAGTAACTATTAACTACCACCACTTAGCTGCCAGCCGCTCTGCCTCTGTTGACGATGATGAGGAGGAGGAAGATAAGCTACACGCAATGCTATCAATGATCTGCTCTCGGAACCTCACAGCTCCTAATAGGATGAAAGGTTTTTATCCTTCCCCCCCCGTGTCCCAGAGCGCTATTGCAGCTCGTCCTACTGACGCATACAACAGTGTTGGCATTATTACAGGGAAAAACATTTCACTCACACCATGAGATCTGGAGATTAAGTTGACTATGCAGAGAGGCTGGGAATATGCTCACAACCTATGGGAGGTGGAAATAACAGCATCTCCCCTCTCTTTTGAGCGTGTGTGCTGCTGAACAGACCGACCTCTCCTTCCAGAGGCTTCCTGCCCCACCTTCATAAAAGCTGGATACTAGAGCACGTTCTCACAACAGAAGGAGAGAGGTCTTTGTATTCTCCGTGAGTTAGTCGTGTACAGCGTAACAGACTGGGGAGGGCAGCCTTGTATAGGAAGGATCAGAGGTGAACCATTACAGCAATAGTAGCGAAGTGCTGGGCAAAGTCAGAAATGGAGTGTGCCTGTGGAGACAGAATAGGGCAAAAGTGTAGTTACCAGTTCAGCCCCGGGATGGCTCAAGTATGCATGCTCTCACACTCTGGATACCTCTGTGAGGCAGCAGAATTGTGCAGAGAAGATTGTATGGAGATGCAGTACCTTTCTGTGGTCGGGTGCTTTCATTCCACTTCTTGCATTCATAGGCTGCAAGACTCTCCACCTTCCAAAAATCTGTCATCTAATTCTTTTCCTAAAGCAATTCATAACAGAGGTATTAAGTTGCTATTCTCAAGAAGTGTATGTATTAGCAGATATTCAGGATCTAGTAGTATAGTTCTGGAGACTGAGAAGTCCTTGCTTCCTTAAAGGGGGAAGCTGAATGGTGTACAAAATAATCCATTCCCCAGGCCAAACCCCTCCTGCACAGCTTGGATTCTAAGGCTTGCAGTTACTGGCAGGTGTTGTCGAGGCCTCTCCACTAGTTCATGTGGTATCTTCCCTCCTGGGCTTACTAGTTACTGCACAGCTTCAGTACCACCAGACTTTTGGCCTTGATACCTCTTGAGTGCCTGTGCCAAATCTGGCATGCTCCTGTTTACAATTGAAACAACAGCCTCCGCCTCTTCCTAATAACTGGAGCGTATCAGCAAGAACAGAATCTTCTCTGTTATCAGGCTGTAAAGTAGCTGTCAGAAGTTTGACATCTGCAGAGGAAGTAGGAAGGAGAGCAACTGCTTGCAAGTTCAACTCTTGTCTTTACTTTTCATTCATTGCATTAGCATGAATGTGCTTTTTCTGGTATTTCTGTTTCCTAAGAAAAACACAATGTATGTTGACTCCAGATAAGATACTCCTGTCTTTAAATAGTGGAGCAGTGATTTTGGTTCCACATGGGTGTTGGCGCTGGTCTGGTGGGACTGACTGTAGGAGACAGTAATTGCCTTGCATCTCTGTATAGCGCTTAGGTTCTGTTTAGATAGGATGTGAACATGTCTTCAAGGAGATCCTCCTCATTTCTTGTAGGATGTCCACACGCTTATCCCAGGGTAGTAGCCCCTAGAAACTGATAAAGCCCAAGTTAATAAAGAGTTCTTGGATGGTATGGATGGAAAGAAACTCCAAAAATGCCGTGTTCCCCTTGGAAAAAGGTACTGTTTCAGGAAGTTTCTGTGTGTCTTAACTGATCATGTCTGGATATGGGTGGTAATGGAAAGGAAGAAGGTCTAACACTGCCACATACACACATTAAGAGGCTAACACTGTGATCTAAAGCATAAGAAACACAATTTAGTCTTTAGTCAGGTGATGGAAATTTTAAGTTGTCCCACCAGAATGGGCTGTCAGATACTGTTTTTGCGTATTTAATCTTGCAGGTGATGGTAGAGTTAGGAATATGTCTGCTGTTCGAGTAGTGATTCTTGCTGAACTAGATTGGATTGGCTGTTGCCTCTGCAGCAGCATCCCTTTTAAATAATGACAACACTGTTGTAGCAGGTTTGCTAGCCATTTGCTTTTACATTTTGCAACATGCTCGACTTTTGCATGTAGCTGAAGTTACAGATGACACCACTACAATTAAATAAAAGATGCTGTTCACTCTAATTCTTCACTAATTCAGGTACCTTTCATCTGAATCTTTAGGTTCTGTGGGGTTCTTTCCTTGTTTCTCTAAAAAATAAAATATTAAAACTGAAAAACCCACTTTTCTTGTCTGTAGAGGGGAGGCAAAAAATCTTGATCTAAAAATGTTTGTCCAATGGTTTTTATTTGAACCCAATCAGAAGCTGCAATAAATACTGGGTCATTCAGCTCCTTCCTGAAGAATTAAGGTGAAGAGCATTTTTGCATCACACTTTGTTTTGTGAAGTGAAATACATATGACTGCTTCCGCATGAGCCTGTGCTTTTTCTGTTAACAAATGTTTTTACTCCACTCCTTCCTCACCTATGCCCACTTTCTAATAGGCACTACTAAAATGCTTTATGCTGCCTTGATTTAAAATGCATGAGATGGTTTGGAATTGCCCCTACCACCACCCAACAAATGTATGTTTTAAAAGCACGGCCCAGGGGACTGGATTTTGCTTACAAATGTTAATTTAGTGACATACAGTATTATGGCATTTGCCTTAATTTTAATCATGGGTGAGCTGAAAGGCCAGTTATTTATTATAAAACAAAAACCCCACGAGCTCAAGTGCCAGCTGGGGAAGTTGAAGAGCTGAAGCCAAGCTTTCCGAAGGCAACCAGTGATTTTTTGGGGTTGCCTTCCTGAAGGCGGTTAAAAAGGCAAATAGATTTGGTGGAGCAGGGATAACTCGAGAAGCTGCACTGTACTGTTGGATCACGTTCTCCTGCAGAGCATCCTACTTTGATAAACACGGTGTTGACATTAGTAGGACTTGAACTATCCTTCTGCGCTAAATATTTCAGGATCTGGTTCTGAGGAGGGGAAAAGAAGCATCTTCTGAAAATAACTGAATCAGTTTGTCTTAATTTCTTTTATGCTCAAACTTTCACTCTAGCTGGACTAGCAGTTACATGGCTGATTCCAGGAACTGCAAAATGAAATTCTGAGACCTGAATTAAATAGGAGGTCAGGTTAGATGATCTCTTCTGGCCATAACTACCATTACCATAGCATTACACAAGAACCAGTTTTAGTTGTTACCACAGCACCCTTTTCTCTGTCCTCTTGAAACACGAACTGGGGTGTGCATGGGCAAGAAAGGGGGAAATGGTGAAGAGATTTGACTTCATGGGAAGTGACCACGCAGCATGCAGCTGGTTTAGATGTGCCAAGAGCAGTATTTCTGAGGTCACTAGGGTGGTGCTCTCCCCTTTTTGGAATCAAGGTTCAGAGCCTGCTGAGAAGTAAAGCATGATGCCATCAGGATGCACAGAAGGAACAGGGGCAAAGAAGAAAAAAGGTTGATGGCCTGCTGTTTTGTTTGGCTTTTTCTGTAGACACCAGCGAAATGATAGAGATGCAGGGCTTTGGGGCAAACTTGCTCTCGTGGCAGCTGGAACACTGCAGCCAAGGCTCCTCATGCGTCTCCTGTTCAACGGGCAGCTCTCCCTACGATATACCCAGCTGTTGCAACTGCATCCATGACAGGTAAGCAAGTTGTGCAGAGAGCTTCCCTGGGAGACTTTGCGCATGCCCCAGTTAAAAGCAAGAATGTTTTATTGGTTGCAGCACCAGAAACGGAGAGTAACAATCTTCACGTAGTTCCTAACATAAAAAGATGGAGTTATACAGCAAGAAATTTAGTTTATTAAAACTAACCTATTAAACTACTCTCAGGTCACATTTTGATAGAAAAATTGCATCTAATATAATTCAGCTCTGGAAGCATTTTCTTTAACAAGTCATTAACAATTACAATGAAGGGCAACAATTCATCTAATTTGACAAGGGCCTTTACAATCCACCTGCAGCAGTTCTAGCTAAATGTGCCGGATGAATTTGGTTTGGGTCAAAATGCTGCTGGGGAAAATACTTTAAAAAGTGTAATTTGTCATATTGTCCTTTAGCTAAACAAATCTTGTGCAGAGAAAGAACTGCTATGTGTAGGTCATAAAATTCATGATGATCTCTGTCCTCATCACCTATCATGCTCCCGTTAACGTGTCTCCACAGAACTCCATTAAAGATGTTGTGTGAAAGCATGAAGAGGCAAATAGTTTCCAGAGCCTTTTATGGATGTAAGTGAAGCTTCTTATATCCAGCCCTGTGGTATCTATATGCTTATCTAAAAAATATGTGATGGTTGTTTTAGAAAGCAGTCCAAACCCAAATTTATTGTTGAGAGTCAGATCACCTCAGGGCAGTAGGGTGGATGTGATTCAAGTATCGTAGCTTCCTAAGTCCATTATTTGTGGGGTTTGCATGTAGCAAAGGGTGAACTGATGCTTAGTGAAGACAGAATGCAGTTTTACATTGCAGTGTGATACTCTAATTGGATTTTACTAGTCTGCGTAAGATTTATTTAATCTTTGGCTCTGTTGGAATTCTTCATTTTTACACAGTATGATGCAAGTTTAGTTCATCCAGGATTACTAGTGGCAGGTTTAAAATATCACAGCTTCCTCTTCAAAAAGGGGCTACTGATATCAGGTAGATGGTTCATTTATAAAATTTACCTCCTGCCCCAACCACAGGGCTTGCGTACTGCCGCCACTTGTCAACAGTGCGAACCCATCTGTCTGCCCTCGTGAACCACACTATCATCCCCCCTGACAAACCATCCAGTGCTGCAGGAGGCCTGACTAAAGAGGTCTGGAGCAAGTATCAGAAGGACAAGAAGGTAAGTAACAGAATACCTTTGTGATCATTACACTAGCTGCCACAGGCTGCTGCACTGGGCATGGTATCCCTTAGAATGGACCCCAGGCAGTATTAAGTGTTTTCTAGTCTTCACAGGATCACTCTTTCTAGTGATAGTGAGTCGATTCTTACAATCTCTTTAATCCTTTGCCTCTCCGATGATGGCAAAGATACCAATTAACATCAAAGCAACTGATCTTATGATGACTCTAGTCTATTAAAAGTTAGATTATTTTCATGGGAGGCATGACAACTTACATTAGACTGGATTTGAGCTGAGGCCCTAAAGGCTTGAATCAAGTTGCAAAGTTTATTCAGTGCCATGCATGCATTTCACTGTCTTTATACTTGGTATTAAGTGCATGCCTGAGGAAAATAAAGATGTATTACCTCCAATACCTCTTTCTCCTGACTGCTGTAGAATTACAAGGAACTGGAATTACTAAGAAGAGTTTACTACGGCGGGGTACAGCATGAGATTCGAAAGGAAGTATGGCCGTTCTTGTTAGGTCACTATAAATTCGGCATGGCCAAAAAGGAAATGGACCAGGTAAGCACAGCTTTCCAGGGATCTGAATTATGTTTGCAGAATGGGTTTTGTTTTCTGAATAGCAAGTGCTAGTCTTTATTATTGTTTAATGTTCCTAAGGGAAAAGTGCTACTGAAAACAGGAGTAACACACGTTAGTAGAGGGATTACGGTATCATGTTATCATGTGTGAAAATCACTAAAAGGGGTTCTTTGTTGAAGTCAGGAAACCTGTGCCCGTGACATGCAGTTGCCCTGAGCAAATCCTGTTTTCACAAATTTGTCACTTTTAAAATGGAGAGACATTGTCATTTGGATAGTAATTTGAGTCATCCCTCTTTTATATGGTGTGTTAGCTGAGTTATACTTCAAAATGCTCTTTGAAATAACTACTTTATCTACATGATACTGCATCTGCACGTGTGGACTTCTGTTGGAGCTGTGAACAGCCCCAGATGTACCTTCTGAAGTGCACTTGGAGGTACTGTCTAGAGGCAAAAGATACCCAGAGGAAGGTTTGGTTTGTAAGTTCATTATGCTTTTGCTAGACTTAAATAAGATGTGCCTCTGTAAAACACAGGGTGCAATTTCAGATGAGACATTATTCCTCTTAATATCTCCCATGCTGCTGCTAACATTGATCAGTGAATAATTGCCTGGGTTATGTCACAGCCTTATTTCCCAGTCTGAAACTTGGCATTAAGTATGTAGTTTCCATTAATGAAACCACATTTTGCCCATCTCTTAGTTATACTGTCTCCATTTGCTAATCTGTTTATAACAATATCAACTTTTTACTTTGCTGAGTGCTTTCATTTGTTGTGATTACTAGGCAAGTGCCTTGGTAATAAACCAGGCTGGTAACAGATAGAGCTGGGCAGACAGTCATGCCTCCGCTCAGCTACGCTTACTGAACAGAAACTGGAAGTGGTCCCAAGCCAGAGCTCTGAGAAAAATACGGCAATACTCCAGTTCCTCACTCCTATATGCTCTCCATAAGTGTCTGCTAGGCTACACCCCTTTATCTGACCCAACGGAGCTGCTGTTATGAATGCTGTGTGGCATTTTCATTGCAGTGCAGAGCCAAAGCTAATATAGTACCCTCAGGTGATGCCTAACGGGCCCAGGTTCATACTATGTAGAGCTGATTCATGCGCAGAGCAAGAACTTAAGTGCAGGCCTACTGCGATGAGCAGATCGGGTAGTGCCACCATCGTAAAGGTCTCCTGCAGTCCTGCTCGTGTGTCGTGGGAGCACCCGTCTGCCATCGCAGACACCAGCGCTGCTGCTAGCCTTACTCCTTGACTCTTGAGGAAAGCGATGTTCTCCTTCGCAGAGCCACAGGGCTACAGGAGGACACTGCCCTATGGGTAAGGACTGGATTTGTATGTTTGTAAAACATTGCTTTTAACTGACGTTAAGAATCACCCAAATGTTTGCTGAACTGTCGAGAACAGTAATGAGGTTTGCCCCGGAATATAATTAACACATTAATCTGCTTTTCTGTTAGTGTTATTACCAGGGAGGTAGCACTCATGCAGTAGCTGATCCTGTTCTGGATTAAATGGATAAGGAGTGGTTTATATATCAAAACATTTGACATTTGCTAGTTCCCAATTATTTTATGTTCCAAGGGATAGTTTATATCCCTGTGAGCACCTGCAGAGCAGAAGGGTGGCCTGACCTAGAGCCTTACAATGGAAAAATTAGCTGTCTTGCAAACAGTGGGCACTTTATAAGCAGCATTCTTCTTACTAAAAATTGCTACAGCAACTTGACTTGTTTTTCCTCACACTGATCTTTATAAACCAGTTCTGAACACAGATAGAGAAACAGACCCCTTAACTGTTCAAACTGGGTCACAATCAAGATTCTTCACCCTGAATCCAGTCATCTTTGCAGGTATTTATATTTAGATTTTCCAGCTATAGCCTGTACATCAAGAATGTTCTGCTGAGCACTGCTGAGGCAAATTCCTCCCCTCCCATGACATCAGCATCGGAAGAAGACGAAGTACCTCAGAAACCACCAAGGGCAGTATGTCCTGCTGGTTGCCTTATCTCCTGAAGGCCAGGCAAACTGCCTCAGAAGAGAAGCAAATCCCGATATCCAGCCAGGCTGATACATTGCCACAGTCCTGCTGGAAAGTACGTCTGTTCTACAAGGGGACTTGTTCAATCATCCCTTTTTTGCGTACAGTAGAAGTTTAAAAAAGAAGTCCTTCTAGAGCACCACGTGGACTGGTTCCTTAACTTGTATCATCTTGGTGAAAAAGGGAGGGCCTTTCCAAACACTTCCATGAATTTGGTGCAGAGCTTCAGCAGCAGTGATCTGGCTAAATTGCAGCACTTCTACATGCAGTGTGAATTTATTACATTTGCATTTGGTGCTCCATTCTTTTTTTTTTTTTAAACCCTCAAATTTTCAAGAAGTATAGGATATTGGAGGTTTATTGCATAGATCGCATTTTGCTGTCTGTTCTCCACAGGTATATGAACCATCAGGTTTATGATCCATGTGTAGAAATAGAAGGTATGTCTGTAACTGAAAAAAGGACCCAGATACTTAGGTTTTAGAGTGGGAGATCCATAGCCACAACTCATGGACTCTAGTCCCAGCTTCAAAGGGCACATGCACGTATACAGCTAGAACATAAGAGATTTGGCAAGAAGAGATAAATACTTGAGTCCATTTGTACAATAGGAATTACAGTAAATTCATAAAGGTATGTTGCAAGGTATAAAATACATGATCTGCAGAATGCAAACTCCTATAGGATTTTTTTTTTCCTTGAGTTTGTACCATACTAATACAGGGGTGCTCCAAACCTTATCTGGAATTCTAATGAGCTACTCAACACCAGCAGTAAATAACACTAATAACTGACTCCTCAAAGAAATGTGCTGTTGGAGTCTAAAGGTTACCATTGAATGTAGGAGTCTAATAAATGAATGACATGAAAACAGTCATAACATTTGCATGTATAGGAAACTTACCGTGTCCTTAACTGAAGTCATTGTGGGTGATATATCATCTTTGCCTTCTGATGATATTTTTGCACTCATCCATCAGTATCTGGGGCACTCCCAAACACGGCTGTCCTCCAGCCTTCCACTAACTGTTGTATTTTATGATTTACGACTTGACAGCTACCTCAAGTGACAAATAGTCTGCAGCTCTTAGCATGAATGCTCTGGTAGCAACTCCAGCCAGCAGAGTCCAGAGCCTGAAGCCAACTCACAATTGCGGTTTCTCTTCAGCTCTTGACAAATGACAGAGTAGTAAAATTACTACATGTCCCTTAATAGCTCAAGGAGGGGGGTTCTGTGTCTGTCTTTCAACAGAGGCAGCCAGCAGTGGCAAAAATCTGTTTTATTACTATGGGAACCAGAGTGGTTGGATCTGGCCATGCGCAATGCAACCACAAGACTGGGCTGTGTGAGCTGGGATTTCTATGGTTCAGGAGTCTCTTCCAGCATCTAACTCTGTACAGGCTGATGTCTATAAACCTGTGACCTGGAATTCATTGCAAGGGCTATGTTAAAGTTGGAATAGAGAAGGAGTTGGGAAGGAGGTGTAATGGAATTAGGAATAATCCCATCAGAGGCAGCAATTGCTCCATCAGATTGCATCTGACTTCTACATGAGGTTTCACATGCACACCAGTGACATCTTTTGTTCTTTCCTGAACAATGATGAAGTGCTGTTGATAGTGTATACGCATGCTTATATGAATCTTCTCTGGCATCTACAGTGATAGTTTATTCCCTGCAGTAAATACGCAACATCTTACTGCTCCAGTCATTGTGCTTTCCAGTCACAGTGATGTGTGCTCTAGCAAGAGGGCTTCAGGATCCTTCAGGCTTTCAGTTTGAGACATTACACGTGCTCTACACCTCCTCCTCCTGGCTTCCACTCATTTTAATGCTATCTTTCAAGGAGGACCAATGTTTCAGGATCTGTCTGTCTGTCTGCAGGTGGATGAAGACATTGCTCTCCGGTATCAGAAGGTCATGGCTGAGTGGAAAGCCTGTGAGGTCATTGTAAAGCAGCGAGAGAAAGAATCGCATTCTGCCACGCTGGCAAAGTTTTCGTCGGGCAGCAGCATTGACAGCCACGTCCAGCGACTGATTCACAGGGACTCCACCATCAGCAACGATGTAGGTACTCCCAGATAGAGCTGCCATATGGTGCACCATATGGTGCAGGCAGTGCAGGAGGCTTGGCATTTGCAGATGTACAGCCAAGGGAAGTAGAGACTTAGGTGTCCATTGGTCTGGAGCTACTTGAATCCTGTACAGAATTTGAAGCTGTTGTGCCCCTGTAACAGAGCTAAGAGCGGGTCTGTATTTTGGGTAGTCTGTAGCTGTTCTTAAGCAGGACCTGCCTAAGGGGCTTTAAGGTTCACCTCCTATAGGAGATCCTTCACTCAGTAGAGGAATAGCTTTCTAGATCTCTTACTTGTGGGCCCTTTATTCAAATCCAGCATAGAGCAAAAGATCGCTACTATTAAAGCATATTTTTGATTCTGTCATGTCCCTGATTGACAGGCTGGGTGTGATTTTATTTTGGGAGAGATCTTTGTCAATCTCAGGTAACATGCTAAGCAGTAGGAAGGCAGACTGAATTAACCTTTCTGTAACTTGAATAACCAAGAAAGGTTTCTTTTCACATTGTTGGACAGGAGAGATGACAATTGTGTGCCAGAAGCGTCTCTGGGCATCCATTACTTTTGCAGGCTTCAGTTAGCTAACTGATTTCAGTAAGGCAAGAGAGAAAAAAACTTGAAATAGTTCAACAAAGAGTTTTTTAGCAAGAGAAGAGGTAAAGATGTTGCGTGGTGAAAAGAATTTGAAGGCCAGTCTTGACTTCAAACAGCCGTAGCTGAACTGGATTGCCGGAGGCCTCAGGTATGTTGGTCTTCTTTGAAGATAGATCACAATGACCAGATGTTTTTAGTGTTGGTGTTGCAGGTAGGGAAGCTTCACTGCTTTCCAAGGTATTTCTAATTGAAGATTATGAAAGGGGGAGACATCATGATAGGAGACATAAATTGGTATTATTTTTAGACTTGCAGTCTCGGTATAAAGACTGAGTGAGGCGCTCTCAACTAGTTGCGTGCAAGGAAGCTCTATTGATCAGTGATCTTGTTCACTGAAGTAATGTAGTCATTTCTCTCTCATGGCTGAAGGTTGGTTTGCTACAGGAATGTTTCTTGCTTCTCTAGTCTCCCTTGCTTTATCCAAATCTTCTCTCCCCTGGCCACCCCCAGGTCTTTATATCTGTAGATGAAACGGACTCAGCGGAGCGGGACTCAAAAGGTCAGGACGACCGCACTTTCACCGTGGTGTCTGCCGACACGCCAGCAGCAGTAGCTGCTGTAGAGCAACAGCCTGTGGAGTTTGACTCTCCCGACTCTGGGCTGCCATCCTCAAGGAACTACTCTGTGGCCTCAGGCATACTGTCCAGTATCGATGATGGGCAGAGCGTCTCCTTTGAAGATGGGGCTGAAGAAGAAGCTAGCACTGACTTGGAAAGGACTGATCCAGACCCACCACGTATGCAGAAAGCCAAGTTAGTTGTGCTGCAGTCTCAGGATTCTGTATCAGAAGAGCAGCTGTGTTCCCAGGTGGATTATTTAATGGATGTTGCTTCTGTCTGCGCTGCATCCTACACAGTAGGTCACAACACAAGTATTGTCATCTCTCTGCACAGCATTGCTTTTCTAGCAAAGACTTGTACTTTTTCAGATAGGATTTAATGAGAGACAATCCCAAACTAGAACTACAGGTGGCGGGACGGTAACTGAGGATTTCCGCATCCAAATCTTTTCATCTGCATTTTGAGCTGAATTGGAAATAAGACAGCAAGAAAAATTTGGGTCTCTTTTTGAGTGGGAGGGCAAGGAAAAGAATGTGGTACAGTTATAACAGCTAAAGTTTTCCAGGGGCTGGAGGGAGGTGTGGGGATGTGGACGACACACCACTTGTAAGATTTCAGTGTTGTTTAATTTAAGCTAAAACCCACATTTAGTCAAATTGAACCACAGCCTAAATCTAGATTCTCTATTAGTGTTGCTGTCAACAGATTAGTAGTTCAGTCTTTGCCTCTCTCTCCTGAAGTTGTTCAACTAGAAATATCCCTTTGGAAATAGGACAGGGTTGGAACATTTACCCAGTGCAAGTGTATGCATTTTACCTGGGATTTTTGACAGTAATCAACTATTTCAGTGCTCTCATATGCACAAAGTATACTTGTCCTATTTCTGGTTTGTTGATTATCAGAGCAAATCTGCACCAAGTCCTGGGAATGCTCTAAACTCAGCAGATCTAACTAAAACTTTTCTCTTCTAGATAGAGTTATTGGACACTGTTGCCTTAAATTTGCACAGGATTGATAAAGATGTCCAGAGATGTGATCGGAATTACTGGTATTTTACTGCTGATAACCTGGAGAAGCTCCGAAATGTCATGTGCAGGTAATACAGCTTGGAAACTGAACTTTTCACATTTCTGTCGTAATCCATAAACTATAATAATATGAAAAAATAGTCTGTATAAAAATTTTCACTAATGAACTGCAAAAAACTTGCAAGAAAGAGGAACAGGTAGGTTAGAGAGCATGGGTATGATAGGCAGTCCAACTTTGGAATGCAGGCATGAGAAGATTCTCCTTCTACCTCAAGAGACTGTCCCTTTCAGTCACCTTGAACTATTCTCTAAATGTACTATTAGCTTTGGTTTCCTACTTACGAGGATAATATATCAACGCTCTAATGGTGTGCTATAAAGATGACAATAATTGCGAGGGGCCCAGATACAGTGTTGAGGGACACCTACTAAGTAGACAGAAAGACTACATCTTCAAATCAAAACAAAATCAAAACAGTGTCTTTGACCACTGAGACCAGCTGGAATCCATAGAAAGCTAGCTTTCAATTCTAGGAATGCACGTTGCCGTGAAGGCTAGTAAACTAAACACACTTAAAAGCAGAAAGCGTCATAGACTTTAACACTCAAAAAATACCCCAAGATTCCACTTAGGGGAAAAAAGAAAACAAAAGCCAAAAAAACCAGGTACTTATTAAAAATCTGGGCTTTTCTCCATAGATTGTTATGCTTTTGTTAGCTGTTTTTTCTCAAACTATTGATATGCAAGCCATGTCTGTAAGGTTTGGTCCTCCCTATCCAAGCAGAAAACAATACAGGGCTGTGAAATACTCTGGAATGTGAAGTGTCGAAAAGTTCTGAGACACACACATGCAACAGCTGCTTAAGATTTGATCTCACATAATCAAATTAGACTTCAATACAATATGTAGCTTTTGAGGAACAGGAAAAGTTCAGTATTAGTTAATTCATCCTGTAAGTAGACAATTGATCGCATTATTTTACCCTTTCACAACACATGAAGAGCCTACAGCAAGAGTCATATTACAAGAGAGATCCCTGTCTCACATGCTGCTCTGTCCTCATCATGGATTGTTTATAGAGCCTTTAGGAATTACCCTGAAAAAAACCCAGCAGAAATACTTGTTATTTTATATCAGTGTGTTGGAAGATTTGAATTGTTGTAGTTCTCTGGATTTCCAGCTTTACCTTTTACAGCATTCTAGAACAAGACACTTAAAAGCTTCCAAAAGGAGTTGTATTTTAGGTGCAAGACAAATTTTTGAGGCCACCATGCAGCAAGAGGATTTTTAATCCTATAATCTCTTCTGTGTTCTTCTTTCTGCAGTTATGTTTGGGAGCACCTAGAAGTTGGTTATGTTCAAGGCATGTGTGACCTCCTGGCTCCTTTGATGGTTATACTTGACAATGGTAGGAAGGGTTTTCTTTTGGAACACTTTGGTATCTTCAGGGAGGTCTTCCTTTAGAAATGCTGTTTGAGAAGTTGTATGCACTAACCAGGGCTAGCTCACCAGGAAAATCAAACCTGCAGCTCTTGATTCGTATTTTCTCTACGTGTGGCTGTTGTTGAAATGGCTACCATTAGTATCTTGGGGATTCCTGTTCACTCACTGACTTTGAGATCAAATTTTACTGAATTTTCAAAGCAGCTGTGTTCCTGCAGTTGCCGAAGCTGAACACTCAACTGCAAGCTGGGTTCTTTTGAAACGTAACTAGTAAAAATAGTCCAGAGTCAGGTACTGTCTTCTCTTTCATCTAAATACTGGTGATGGGGTTAGGGAACAACAAAGGGGAAAACCCTGTTTTTCCCTTCTCCTGCAGTATGTTATTTTGGTTCAAGAAAGTCACACAATCGGCAACACTGAGCGTTCTACATTATATCTGCAGATCAACTGGCTTACAGCTGCTTCAGCCACCTGATGAAGAGGATGAGCCAGAACTTCCCCAATGGAGGTGCTATGGACACACACTTTGCCAACATGCGGTCCCTAATCCAAGTAAGTCTTTTTTTAATCTTCTTGAAAGAAAATGTGGTTGTGGCAGAGGCTCAGAACTAGCTTGATGCCACGGTGAAGGGCAGGAACTCCAATGACTGGGGTTCCTAGTCATCCGGTACTTCAGAGCTGGGGAGTGTAAGAATTGTTTTATGCAGCCCCACACTGATTTCCTGCTTCTCGGGGGACAGCATTTGCTGTCACAATGAAGAGTGTATATTAGAGCAGGTCAATTTGTCTTCACTTGACAAAGAAAACAAACCCCCAAAACAACCCCCCCAGACTTCTGCCTCCAGCACACCAGCTGCACAGTGTAACGACTCCCACTTACGGCACAGTCCAGCTCCAACTGAAGTCAACGAGAAATAGCAGTAAGATCCGGTCTTCACTGCTTTTTGGAAGAGGAAACACTGATACTTGTGGCACAAACTTTATTTCTTACAGGTTTAAATAGACCATAGCTATATTTGTATTCGCACAGGATGCTTGCTGAATGGGGTTTTTTGGGACAGATTTAAGGCCTAGACATTCCACTCCAGAAAGCACCAGGCACCTGAGCAAGATTAGCATAAAGAAGGGTGAAAAGTATCAGGATAAGCCACTATTTGCTTTGACAGGTGGCATATTAAAAAGTAATGAAAATAGACGTCAGTCAACAAAGAAGATGGCCAGCACAGCAAGTGCAGGCAGCACACAAACGTATGGCTGCTGTGCTTCTGTTGAGTAGCAAGATGCCACCCTGCTTATCAAGCAGCCCTTAGGATGACATCTGTGAGGAATGACTATAGATGTACTTACACATCTAAGACATCTGTCAGACATTTGGCAAGTAGTTATTCAGTTCCAGAGAGCTTAGATGCTGCAGTGTGGAACTGTGCCACTGCTCCTCAGAATTACAAACTTGCAATGAAAAAGCCTCTCTTCCTTCTTTTCCCCAGGTAAATGGAGTTCAGTCTTTGCAGCCCAGCTCCTACGTTACAATCTAAGAGTAGAGCTGGGTGAGAAGATGAAAATTTGCCACTTGTTGAAAATCAGTAGGATCTGTAACTTGCTGCTGGATCTTTAAAATCACAGTGAAGATGGACTGTTGTCACCTCATACCTGCACAGCAGTAACTCTTCACCTCATCGGTCTGTGTCAGGGCACCCACATCACAGGCATTTTGCAAACACCTAGTAAAAGGACCTATCTGTGCTGAACAGCAGCTCTGACTAACCACAGGGTCAGGTGACAAGGAGCAGCATGGAAGTCTTAACCAGACTCCTACACCTTTGATCTTGGCTACTTTCAGACAAGATACTGACAGCTGATGTTTTGCATTTTAGATTCTAGACTCAGAGCTTTTTGAATTGATGCACCAGAATGGAGATTACACTCACTTTTACTTCTGCTATCGCTGGTTCCTGCTTGACTTTAAAAGAGGTAATAATGTTCTATGCCTATAGTTTAGAGTTGTGCAAAACTGTGAACAGCTCTGTGTTTTCGTCTGAATGGTGAGTAGCAGCTAGGCTCACAGGAGAGTTTGTAGCTAGGAATGCTAATGCAACTCTCAGAGATGAGCTAGCACTGGAATGAAGTCAAAGCTTAGGAAGGAGTGTTGTAAATTCCTGATAATGTGGTTGGAGCCGAGTTTCTGCTCAGTGCAAATGCCTGTTTGCCCAAGAAGGTGATCCCAAGTTGATCACGCTCCTTGGTAAGCTTTGATACCTCCTTTCTAATCCATTTGATAACAAGGAGCAGCTCAGCAATAGCTCAAGAACTGTTGGTACTTTGCTGAGTGAGGTACTTTATATACTGTGGGAGCACCCCAGGATCTCAGGACCCCTGCACAAGCACACGACCCACCCACACCCACTCTTAACAGAACCAGTTGCTTATAATCGAGAGACCCATCTTGCTATCAGGCAAGTCAGTAGCTCCTTTGAGTTACAGACTGATCTGCAAGAATGAAAAGACGACAAGCTTCTCAAATACACTGAAGCACAAAGATGATAGAGGGAGATGATACACATCCATCAGCTATTTATTATGAGCAACTACCTGACAGTGAGGGGGGAGGAATTGTGACTCTTAGGCTGAGCAGTAAACCTTCTACCTACTCTTCAGAATTGCCTGCCCCCCACATCCCAGTCCCCTGGACCTCGCTGTCGCAGAGCGGGCAGAAGACAAGCCTGTATGGTTCAAGGGGACAAAGCTTCCGTAGGTCATATCTGAATCGTGGCATGTGTAGACCTAGCTTACACACATCTGTGATACAATTAATTGTTGGTAATTAAAAACAGCAGAGCTTTAGTGCTGACAGGTCCACTGCAAAGCCAAGCAGGGGGCCCGGGATACGCATTCAGATTTGCAGCCTGTCATGTAGCCCTGCCTAGAACAAATGGGCCTACCTGTGTTGCTGGCACATGGTTACTGCAGTTTAGGCATCTTCCTGGGGTTTTCTGTACCACCACACCTACATTCTTTCTTAATTTTCCTTTAAACCCAGTTCTGTCGCCATACTTGCACAAGGAAGTGACAGGAGTTGGCTGGAGGAGAGGGGGAGAGGAAAAGGAGTCATCATCAAGTACTATTCGTGTCTGCATAAGGCCTGTAAGACGTTAATTAGAGAGGGGGAAATGGTCAATTTGAATAATCAGATGCTCTTGTAATGTTTATTCCCATTCAGAATTGTTGTACGAGGATGTATTTACAGTGTGGGAAGTTATTTGGGCAGCAAAGCACATCTCTTCAGAACATTTTGTCCTTTTCATTGCCTTAGCACTTGTGGAAGTTTATCGAGAGATTATCCGTGATAACAACATGGACTTCACTGACATCATCAAGTTTTTTAATGGTAAGAGACTTTTTTAAGAGAGCTAGTTTGATAAAAAACAAGTAATGAGAATTTGTTCCTTCTCCCTTACTCAGACTAACTGTCTGCAGTTGTGCAGTGTTGTTGCTGTCATGACGAGCCCCTGGTCATTTTAAGCTCTGAATCTCTTACCCCTTCGTGCAAATAAAGAGCCCAGATTTTCACATGCCTCCTGAAGATCTGACTTGGCATGCACAAACAACAGTGTTTTAACAGCAAGATGGACGGCAGAAGATGGTAGCTTTTTCAGCGTCAGTGGTAATTTTTACCACAAAGCAACTTTCACATTTTCTGTTAAAAAGATTTGCCACAGTGACTCTATGCCCTTGGTTTAATGGGAGGTGCTAAAATATTGCTTAATTTTTTGCAAAAGTCTCTCACAGGTTTTAAGATTGCCAGAGTCATTTCTGTTCACAGGGCTTGACCCTGCTGAGGCTGAAACATACAAGCAACTGTTCATGCCAAACATCCCAAACCGCTTCCATGGTTGATTGCTGACCATAGTGGTCCACAGATGCTGGCCAACACGTACTGCCAGAGGAAAACGCATTCTGCCAAAGCAAGCGAGGTCTCTTCCTGGCTAGTCCTAAACAAGTGCTCCCTGTTAGGATATTTAAGAAGTTTGGAAACGATTTTGTGTAATCACAGTAATTTACTAAATGATCAATGCTGTGGCTTTAAGCCATCTGTTGCAGAAGCCCCAAATTTGGTTTTGTTTTTGCCTCAGCCATTCTTAGTCCAATGCTTCCCTCAAAAAAAAAACCAAACACCACTGGAAAACAACCACCCCACCACCCCCCCGCCCCAAAAAAAACCCCAAACAAAAACCCCCAGCACTTGCCTAAGCTGAGTGAAATGTTTACGGTGGAACTGAGGATTCGGGTCTGTTGAGAACTACTTTCTGATCTTACTTCAAGCTGCAGAGCGCAGACGTCTGTGTGTCGGCACACCGCTCCCTTTTGAATTGTATTTATCACTTGCGTCCCAGACACTCCAGCAATAGTCCCTGCCAGGAGAGAGGTATCTTATGATCAAGTTGAGCTCAGCTTTACATTTTCGATATCCCAGGAGGGCTGTTCACAGGCACGTGTGGGTACAGACCTCCCATTCCTGGTCAGGGGTTGCAAGGCACTGGGATTTCTGCAGCAAGAGAACTGACAGCAGAAGGATTAGATCTCGATGCCAGGACCCTACAGCACTAAAGGATTCATCCACTTAGTCTGTCTTTAATTCTACAAAACTAACCCCCTGCAATGCTTTTGGATTGCTGCTAATGTTACACTAATTAATTAATGCTAATGCTACATTAATATCAATGCTAGGGCAGAAAAGTTTCTGCCGCTGACAGTTAAGAATGTTTGTCTGTGTCTTTTAGAAATGGCAGAGCATCATAATGCCGAGGAAATTCTGAGGATAGCAAGAGACCTTGTCTACAAAGTGCAGACACTGATTGAAAACAAGTGATCATGAACAGACTGTCATTGTGCGCCTTGGTGTGAGCTATCGGATGGAGTATTTCTTGCACTGTAACTTCAAACTGGTGTTTTAATTGCATCTTCCATATAATGTAATAAATATCGAAGAGATTTGTAACAGACTTTTAAAAACAGAACTTTTCCTTCACCAGATAAGGTTTGTGTTGGATAGTCCTTGTTACACGCACTTTGTATTTCTAGACAAAATCTTTTTGCATTCTCTTATTTCCCTCTCTAGAAGACCAACTACATACTTGAGATACTAAAAAGGGGGGATTTGGCATACTAGAACATTTATATTTTGACTTACTGCACCTTTAAAGCCTGGATGCACGTTGTGTGCTCTGCCAGAACCTTCCATGGAGGTAAGGCTGAATCCAAAACTCACTCAAGTGTTGCAGGCAGTGAACTGGGTCCTTGGAGGAGCACGTTCCTGGACGTATTGTCTATGCCTTGAACATGGAAGAGAATGCGTATGAGTGCCCGTTGCTAAAACATTTGGGTTTGTATTTAGCAGAGTATTTAGCAGCAATTAAAGTAAATAAGGTTACCAGCTGGCAGAATGGCTTTAAACTAAGTAACATGGTTAATATGAGCAGTGAAGATCTGGCAACATTAGCTAAAAACATCAGTTAGCCTTTGCTGACTAGCTCATGCTGTTGAGTCTTCATGGCCTACACATGGCACAGGCATGCCTTCATTTTACTTTGCAAACTTACTCTACAAATATTCCCAGATGACAAGATCTGCCTAATGTAGTTCAGGTTAACAAGTTTAGCACACAGAAACAGGTTCCCTGCTCACGTTGGCAGCTCCCACGCTCCAAACGTCTGTGCAGAGTGCCGTGAAGTCCAGATCCCACATTACAGAGCAGAGCCTCACCGCCTCCGGATTACTCACTGCACGCTACTACCCACCTCCTCCCCGCTCTGCAGAGCTCTCCGGCAGGACTTCCCTTGGGATCCTGCGAACGCTAACCATGCGCTCGTCTACTCAAGCAGGTATCAGCACTTGCCAGATGAAGCAGTTGACATTGTTGCACGGGATCCAATGCACTTTGCTGCAGCACTGTGCTGGTTTGTAGAGCTGTCCGTACGCCCCACGGAAGTTCTGAGCCACTTCTTTTCCTGCTTGGCCGCATGCTTTAAGTAGCAGCATACGTTTCACCCCATCCTGCGTAGAGAGCAGAGGTGATGGAGGGTTAGCTGGGCTTCTGCCCTGGAGCTGCAGACAGGTCTGCTGCTGTCCTAGCGCTTCACCACACTGTATAAAATTACGACGTATAGTCTACCTGCCTTCCCACGGTGCGTGTTGTTTCTCAGTAAAAGTGTATCTCTGTGTCAGCGAGAGAGAGAGGGAGGGAGGGAGCAGGTTTTTGCTAACAGGCTTAGCTGCAGATTTGATGGATACTCGTGACCTGTGCTCCTAGAAAACCTAGGGACTTATTTTAAGCACTTCAAGATTCCGAAGTATTCCACCCTTTGCCATGAGAACCTTAGTGATTTGGGGGAAAAAAAAAAAAAACCACAAAAAAAACAAACAACAAAAGAAGAGTTTGAATTTTTGTGTTTCTGTTGTTGGGTTTTTTTTATCCTTCAGAGCAGACAAGGTTACACAGCTTTGTTTCCACTGAACTATGTAGAGAAAACAACTCTGTATGCTTTTCATAGAATAGTTTGGGTTGGAAGGGGCCTTTAAAGGCTTTCTAGTCCAACCCCCTGCCATGAGCAGGGACATCTTCAATAGACCAGGTTGCTCAGAGAAGTTTACGTGATCAGCTCACGTGAGCTTTCAAAATCAGATTTTAGCAAAAAGAGGTGTAGGGAATAAAATTATTCTGTTTGAAGATTCAGGTACTGATAGGAGGTATTTACTTTGGTAACTCTGGTCTTGTTACGACCCAAGCAGTGGGCACGCCTGCCCCTTGCACGAGGCGAGTACTGCCTTGGGGTCCTCACGAGCTGAGGGGTTGCTTGCACAAGAAGAAAGTAGATTTGGTTCTAGAAAGACCATCTGTGCTTAGATCTTTCTTTAACATTACGGTAAATTAAAAATGGTAAATAATAGCCTGAAATGGAAAAAATGCACCCAAAGCGCTTCTCAGCTCAATAGCCAAGCCCTCCCTTAAATTGGGCTCTAAAAATTTGAGGGGAGAGATTAAAATAAAAAAATAAAGCTGGTGTAGCCAGATGCCTTGAGGGACGAGCGTGTTCTCTGGGCTCACGAGCATCACGGTCACGAAGCAGAAGTGAGAACAGATGAGCCCACTCGGTGCTGAGAAAGGTGCTGCGGAGGCAGCTGTTGGGAAGGAAACCCCCTTTCTGCCCCTAACAGTGCTAAAATCATAACAGTGGGAGTTGCAGAAGGAAAAAGTTATGATAAGCTCTACTGCCCGCCCCCGCGCCTCCGAGAGCTCGGGTGTGCTCGGGACGAGGCGCCAAGAAGCTGTACCGCAGGCATGCTCGCAGTCTGATCGCCTCGGTGTTTGTAGCTGTCTGTCCAGCTGTCTTACAGGCCAGCGCATGGCTGCTGAAAGGTCTCGGCAGCGCTTCAGTTTGTGTGTCTGTTTGTTCACTTGAAAAGTGAAATAGTATTTTTTAAAAAAATTGACAAGAGCGAGAAAACCCTCCAACTCACAGAGCCTGAGGAAGTGATGTAAAAAATAAAACTGCACTATTTTTCTTTGGTATGTTGGGAATGTACTATACAACTCTGTTTAAAAAAAAAAACAAAAAAAAAAAAAAAAAAAACAAAAAAAACCCCAAACCTCTAAGAACTTTGTTGTATTTGTTATAACATTCTGTCTAATTGTATTTTATTAACATTGTGTATTGACTTATTTATTTTTGTTGGGAGCAGACTACTCTCTTTATTGCTAAATTATTTATGTTTAAATGTAACATATGAATAAATACTTATTGTCAAGGCAATCTGTGGAGCTCTTTGGAAGTCATTTCTCTCCCCATTTCAGGGACAGGACAGGGAGTCCCAAGGACAGGGCTGCCTGGGAAGAGAGTGCGATACGTAATTCATGTTTCTATGACGAGCATGCACGGGCTATTGTATTAAGCGGTATTTTTAAAGTAAGTAGGTCATCACCAAATGGACTGCTAACGTCCCTTAGGTGACCTGGGGGGTAGATTTAAGTTACAGGCAGTGTGTGCCTCAGAGCACCCACGGGGACATGCCGAGCCTGCTGCCAGTTCAGCCCTGGGGAAGGAGTGGGAGCAGAAACAGGCCTATGACAACTGTTAAAAAATAAACGTTTCATCCTGCAATTTTAGGCCTGGTCGTGCTGCAGTTAGAATTAAATCTAGCTGAGCTCTTGGGTTTCCAGGAGAGAGCCTCCTCCATCGCTCCCCGCTCCCCCTTCAAACCTCTTAAAAATCCTGGGGCTGCTTCTGTTCTGTAGCAGGACTCTCTCTCTTTCAGAACGCGCCGTCTGAGGCGATGGTTGGTTTGCTGCTGGCAGTTTTGGCAGCAATCGCTTTTCCAGATTTTTAGGGTGGAAAGCTCTGCCCGGAGGTGGGTCCTGGGGGATAAAGGAGCGTTTCCCAATTCTACTGATTGTAAAGAACACCCAATAAATGCCTCTCTCTACTGGGTGCGTGCAGCCATCCCGCAGCCATCGCTCGTGCCTGTTACAGCTGTTAATCACATATTTATCCTTATAAAAGAGGATCAGCCCCTTATGAAGTGTATCCAATGACGTGCTGGCTTAAATAAGCCTCCAGTGGCACTGTGTCCTCTGCCTTCATCTTGTTTGCGTGGTGGGACTGGGGGTGGGCGGGGAGAGGTGGGCACTACAGCTGGGATTACACGTTTGCTCTCTCTTCTATAGGACCTTCTTTCTTACTACACCCCCCCCACCCCCAGCATTCTCTTTGCAAATTCTCAGAAACTTTTAAAACGGGCATTTAGACAGCTCTCCCCCAAAGCTGCAGAGTCCCTGCAGCGACGGGAGTTTATTTCAGCAAGATGCAGCAGCCCAACAAAGGTTCATCACCGTGAAAGTCTCACTGCTACCAAGTGCCAGAAGAAAACCAAACCAAAAGGACTCTGCACCATTTCCTGCCCCTTTTCTGTAACCCGGGGCTGGTGCTGGCAGCCCGGTGAGGTTCCAGCTTTCTCCCCTCTACCACTACTTCTGCCAAACACAGCAACTTTAGCCCTTACAGCTTAGTGCCGCATCTCACACTACCTCATAAATCGGTCCAAGGCCTGCCTTCCATGTTCAGAAGCTCACCTAGAAATGCTTTTCAGTTTCTCAAATAATAAAAACACAAAACCCTGACCCCACGCAAGCACACGAAAAGTGCTGGATTTGGTAGGTAACGCTTCACTCCGCCGCGCTTTGACCCAGGCTTCCAAACCCTCGCCCCTGTGCTGCCAGCTCTTGCCTCGCGTTTTGCATCACTCTTGGGGCCGGGTATTCGCTCACCGCGCAGCGTCGCACACGAGCCCTCCCGGCCCCGGCAGCCCATCGCGCTGGGGCCTCGGCCAGGGGACACCCTGTGCTGGCAGCCCGGGGACAGCTGGGGGGGTGGGGGGGTGGCTGCTTCTCCCCAACCTCTGTGTCTCTGTGTGTGTAGGACAGAGTCCAGTCCTGTGTCCCTGTCCCCCCCGTACCCCCCCAATGGCTCAAAAAGAGCCGTCTGAGAAAGCCGACATTTTGGGGGTGGGGGGGAGGATGTTCAAAGGCATCACGGTGACTTCTGCCTGACGAATCTTTCCGGCTCTGAACTCTGACTGCCCCGGTGCCTTTCACCCCCTCAGACAGTGGCTTCACCTGGCTCGCGAGCGCAGCCCGGCCCGAGCAAATCAGCAGAAACACATGGAAAAATGCTAAAACCCCCAGCCATAACCAAGCACGTTTGTAGTTAGCATTTCCCTGCCACTTCTTTTTCTTTTTTGATATTTCAGCTGTGGACTGCGCAGTGATGAAGGCGTTGGGTGCTTTGCCTTGCCTAACAGGTTGGTAGGCACACGCGCTCTGGGGTCTATGTCTCTGTTTGGGAGGTTTTCTTTTTTTTTTTTGCTGTGTGCTTGGGCCAACATTTGCTACAGTTCAGTGTCACTTTTAACAACCTTACCAAACCCACAGCTGGCAACAATTGAGGGTTGTTTTTTTTTTTCCCCTCTTGTCAAGACCCAGGTTCTGCCACTTTGCAAATCAAAGGTCACATTGTGCTTCACCTGCACAATAGTCACAGCGAAATGTGCGTTCCATGGCTCAGCCCGAAAAGTGCCCCCTTAATCCATTTGTCCAAGTTTGCTACAGCCAGTGGCAGTTCACCAGCCGGAAGGTGGGATGGCTGGCAACCTCTGATGGGGGTGGAGCAGCCAAAATAACGCTTGAGGAAGGCAGAAAGCAGACAACTCCCTTCTAAGCTGCCTCAGGTGTCCTGCAACTGGGCCATTCAGCCCACCAGTTCCGTCACTGGTCCCTGTGTGCCCGGGGGCTGCTGAGCACGCACCGGTGTGAGCGGCGGCTCTGTCCGGCTGCTTTTGCTCTTTCAGCCTAAAAAGCCATCTTCTCAGAACACGGTTTATTCAGATCCAGTGTAAAGTTTGGCTCGAGGCCGCATTATAACCACCCCAACGAGCAGCACCTTGCACATCAGGAGAGCGGCCAAAAGAGAGGACAGGCCACGTCCACCAGTGACAGCAAGTTACCGGACTACCTGGCTTATTTATCAGCAGCTAATTAACCAAACCCAACGCAGGCACCTCCCGGGGCTGACAGGGCAGCCGAAAAATAGTGGGACAAGGTTTCAGCCAAAAGGCGAGCCCCCCGAATCCCCTGAGCT